>JARHVA010001187.1:1310000-1455000 GCA_037957365.1 Torreya grandis
AAATGTACTAAAAAAAAGAAAAGATTAAAAAAAAGGAAAAGGCAAAGTTATATATATATATATATATATATATATATATATATATATATATATATATATATATATATATATATATATATATAGAGAGAGAGAGAGAGAGAGAGAGAGAGAGAGAGAGAGAGAGAGAGAGAGGGCAAAGAGCTCCCAAAAAAATGTTTTTTCATTTTATGAAAAGCATTTTAATTTTTTATTTTATAAAATATTGTAATTGTTTTACATATTTACACAAAATATTGAGTTTTTAAAACTTAATCATAGTGTTCGGTACAAGTGGTGCCTCTAACTCATGTTTATGAGTAAAGCCATCATGCTTGATTTACTACATCCATAGCCTAACATAGATGCAACAATGACGTATAGGAATCATCCCTAAAAATCATTGAGGAGAAATAAGGCACATTCAATCATATCCTTCCCTTCATCTACCCATTCATTTCAATTGAAGGGCATAAATCTTGAATGGTGATATTTCCAAGTATATAGTAAAGTTATGCATGCATATGTGGAAATCCATATAAATAGGTGTTGGTGATTGGATGAACCCTTTTTAGTACTATCTAAGTACCATGTACTAGACTCTTTCATATATGTTTATGCTTCTTTCACATACCACTAGGTATACATAAAGGGTGAACTTCTTCCATGTACCGATGGGAATAAAAGAAGGGTGCGTATAAAGAAAGGTCTTGTATAATGGATTGAAATTATATATAAAATGAAACCTATATGCTTAGATTTATAAAGAACCAATCCATCACCCATAGTATTGATAATGGATTCATAGGCTTCAAAATTCTTTCCCCTAGATTGATAGTTACTCAAAGGTGAAAACTACTCTACTTGGAAGACAAAGCTCATAACATAATTTGAGTTTGAATAAATTTGGTATATAGTAGATGGATCATAAACCCAACATGTCATAAATGTTTATCAGTAATGTAAATTTGATAAATTGAATTAGAAGGCTAAGTTGATTATCATGTTTGGAGTATCAGATGAAGTTCAGCCACATATTCATGAAGAAAAAGCAACTAAATAAGCTTGGGATAAGCTCCAAATTATATATTTAAAATTGTCAAAAAAGTCTTGTATGAGGGTGACAATGCTCTCAAGATAATAGGTATAAGAAAGTCATCTAAAACTGTCTCACCCAAGGATTGAAGTGATGCCCTTAGTGTTGTAACATGTCTTAAAAAGGCCTTCATTATTTCTCTCAATATCAATTTTAGAGAGTGGAGTTGACTTTGTAAATACCGAGTTTTGAAAAACTAGAAAATATATTGGAATAAAAAGAGGCTTTCAACACTCATGACAAACAACAACATGTACTATCTTCTCATCAATAGAAAGGTAAAAAACTAGTCAAATCTTCATTAAAATCTAATTCAAAGTAGAATTCACCAGGAGGAAAGTCATAGAAATAATGTCTCATTTATGGTCATTAGGTACATGACCCAAAATATTGTTGGTACATTACCTTCAAAAAATAATCTTCTAGTGGTCAGAAGTTCACTAACTAACAATCATCCCTTGGCTCATTCAGTAAGCCACAAGGATAAGAAAAGGGGACTTGGTAGAAGAAATCAAAGTAACAAGGAAATATTGTTGAACAAGAAGAACTTGATGAATAATATGACTACATGTACTCTATATATACCCATGATATATCCACATCACAAAGTGACATATGGTATGTTGACTTGGGTATAACCTGACACATGATAGTATAAAATATTATTTTTTCACTTTCATGGACACACCCAATAAAAATCATGTTTCTTTGGGTGATGATTCCTCATACAGTGTGTAAATAATTAGAAACATTGCCTTACCCCTAGGCACATAAATATGTAAAATTACAGATGTTCTCTATATGCCTGGAGTAATGAAAAACTTGTTATCAATAAGTCAAATCTTAGACTATAATTTAAATATTGACTTTGACTATAAAGATAGAACCAAATTATGTTTAATCAAAGACAAATCCAAAAAATCCAAAATTATTACACAAGAATCCAATGTGAACTATATGTTTTATCTTTATTTCATTCAAAAAAAAAAAAAAAACTCATAGAAAAGGACACAAACTCAACACAACTATGGCATAGGAGATTTGGCCACATTAGTTTTTTATATCTTGACACACTCCACCATAAAAACATGGTAAGAGTCTTATCACCTCTTTAAAATGGTACAAACAAATTATCTGATTGCTTAGCAAGAAAACAACATCAAATTTCATTTCAAAAAAATACCATAGATCTAATAGTAAACTTGATCTGGTTCACATGGATTTGTACTGACCAATGACACCTAGCCATGTGGGATTTAAGTATTTTATGATCTTTGTTTTTGATTTTTCTATAAAAATGTAGATCTACTATCTAAAAACAAAAGATCAATCTTTTGAAACTTTCAAGAAGTTTAAAGTGAATGTTGAAAATGAATTTGGTCAGCATCAAGACCCTCCACATAAGTCATGGGGGGAATTCACCAATAATGAGTTTAAACATTTTTCTATAAGAAAATGGTATTCATCATCAAATATTACCTCCCCATACACCATAATAAAATGTAGTTATTGAATGGAGGAATCTTACCATTGTATAAATTGTGTGACGTATGATACATGACTTAGGCTTGATAAAGGCATTTTGGGTATAAGCTTCTAAAACTACCATATATCTACTCAATAAAGTACCCACAATATTTCTTGATGGAGTAAATTCACATAAACCTTGGACAAGAAAAAAACCATCTATATCACATCTTCATGTTTTTGGATGCTAAGCAAGTATGCACATTCCCAAAGTAGAATGAACTAAGCTTGATATGAAAGACAAAAAATATGTTTTCTTAGGGTACAATGAAGAAACACTTGCTTATAGACTCATGGATCCAAAATCTAGACAAATCCACATAATCAGGGATGTTAAATTATTTGAAAAGAAAGAATTAGAAGTTCCTTGTATAAGTGAACCTGATAAACAAATCAATCCCATAGAAAATTTAGAAGATGGTGATCTCTTAGAGGATTATAATAATGATGATGTAAATAATGGTGCAGCTCCACCACCCACAATAACTACTCAACGTATACTTAAATGGTATACAAATACTCTCAGAGATGCAAAATTGGATGGTGTTCCAAACACATCTACCACTAGACCTAGGAATCATAGTATGGCTCATGGTGAGGTCAATTTAGATTTAACGAGTATAATTGTTGAATCTATTGATCCCTCTATAGTTCAGGAAGCCTTACAATTAAAACCTTGAAAAGATGCCATGGATGTAAAATATAATTCACTAATGGAAAATAAAACATGGAAGCTTGTAGATATTCCACCAAGGAAGAAGCTAATTATATGCAAATAGATTTTCAAGATAAAGTATAAAGTAGATGTTAGTCTTGACAAGCACAAGACAAGATTGGTTGTGAAAGGTTATGCTAAAAAAAAATGCATTGATTATGAGGAGACATTTGCTCCCACAACAAAAAAATCATGATGATTTTTGCTCTAGCTACACAAATTGGCTGGAAAGTCCATCAAATGGATGTGAAAAGTGCCTTCCTCAATGGGGACTTATAGGAAGAAGTCTACATGACTCAACCAAAAGGTTTTTTCAAATTTGGTAAAGAAGATAAATGTTTTAGACTTGTCAAATCATTTTATGGTCTTAAACAAGCTCCTAGAGCATGGTATGTCAAGATTGATGAGCATCTCTTGATCCAAATCTCTACCTCAACCAAATCTCCAAATCTCCATATGATCCAAATCTCTACCTCAACCAACAAGGCAGGAGATAATAATTATAGTGATATATGTCAATGATGTAGTCATCACTATTAGTTTAATGAAAATGATTTAATCAACAAAGAAAGATCTGAATTGATCATTTAATATGAGACATCTTAGGATTCTGCATTATTATCTTGGTTTATAAATTTGGCAGAGATAAAATCACATTTTTGTATCTTAGCTCAAATGTGCCAGGACAACGCTCAAGAAATTTCAAATGATGGTTAGAAAACCATTTTCCATACCTATAGAGACAAATCTTTAATTTTCTTGAGTAGATCCATCACCATAGGTAAATGTAACTCTATATTGGTAGTTGATGGGGAGTCTCATTTACCTAACCTACACTAGGACAAACATAAACTATGTTGTTAGTTATCTCTCAAGGTTCATGTAATAGCCTAAGATCAGTCACTCAAAAGTATAAAAGTGAGTATTGAGGAACATTAGAGGAACTATGGATATTGGCTTAGAATACAATAAGAATGATAACTTCTTCTTGACATGATACTAAGAATTAGATCATGCAGGGAACGTTGATGACAGGAAATCCACTTCAAGATTTGTATTATTTTTGGGATCTAGATTGATATCATGGGGGAGTAAGAAGCAAAATTGTGTTTTGAGGTCCTCCATAGAATCAAAATATTACATCGTAAGATTTTTCTATGAAGTGATTTGGATCAAATGTATATTTGAAGGATTTGGATTACTACAAGATCAACCAACAATTCTTCATGTAGACAATGAAGGAGTAGTCAAGCTTGTTTACAATCTAGTTTTTCATGAACTCACTAAATACATTAAGGTGCAAGTTCATTTTATCCACAAACATGTTCAGAACAAAAACATGTAGCTCCAATATTTCCTGACGGATCAACAATGTACAAAATTTTATACCAAAGCACTTATGTGGGAAAAATTTAAGGCATTCATAGAATTTCTCTCCTATTCATTTGAGATAATGTTAAATTAAGGGGGGGGAATGTTAGGGTGATTAATTCACCATTATTAAATAAATGAGTAATATTTAATTATTCATAGTTATTTATAATATAGTTAGTTACCATAGATAGATTGGTAGGTTATTTAGATTAGAAAATATTAAAAAAAAATTACAGTTAGTAATTGTAATCTCCAATTTATATTTTGGAGATTATATTTTTTTTAGTTTTAATGTTCCTATTTTATAGGAACTATTATGAGCTTATATTTACATATAAATAAAGTTCTGCTAATGTATTTTTTAAATTGGAATAAATATAATATTATTCTTTTGCATTAGTAAGGACATGCTATGAATGCCAAGTGTTGGCCAAAATAGAAGTACACACAACCATGCCACTATAGCATATAGTCAAAGGTAGGTCATTTTCCCAATGGATCCTAGAATTCATCAATGTAATAAACATAAATTCCTCAACTGGACACAAGTTTATGTTCATTACTATAGATTAATACACTAGATGGATAAAAGTGATATCGCCAAGAACTCTAGAGTCCAAGATGTGATAAGTCTTCTTGAAGAACATATCACAAATAGATTTATCACTCCCATCTCTTTGGTTTATGACAATGGACCAGCATTTTAATTAGTTGAGATTAATAAATGGGCCCATGATAATAATATTAAAATTAGATCACCCTCAAATCATTACTCGTAAGGGAATGAATTGGTTGAGTAAAATAATAATAATATTATAAATGCAATCAATAAGTTAGTTATAGCTAAACCAAGGAAATGTCACCTCCTACTAAAGTATGCACTATAGGCAAATATGATGAGGTATAAATAGGACCTCAAAGATTTACCATATTTATTGGTATATGGGAAATAGTCCATGTTCCCAATCATGTTAAAATTACCAACATATTAGTTCATGTAAGAGTACATCAATCCTAATGAAAAAATGGATTCAAGAATATTGGACATCATAGAAATGAAAGACTTTAGGGATAAAGCATTGTAGAGTTTCATCAAACATCAGGACATGGTCAAGATATGGTTTGACAAAAGAGAAAAATTCAAAACTTTCAGGGTCTCTAACTTCTTGTTATTATGGGACAAAGCTCATGATACAAAATGAATGCATGATAAGTTTACCCCACTATGGATAAAACTATATCAAATTTAAAAAATTTTGGGTAATATGCTTTCTGTTTGAAGGATCTTCAAAATAATAATTTGAATCCAATCAATATATAGTTTTTGAATCATTACTTCATTGCTGCCCCATCTAAAGAGGTCTCTAAGTAAAAATAACATGGTCTAGTAAAGGTAGGGGTAGATTAAATTTTCTTTATTAGTTAGTTTCCTAATTTTTATTGTTTTCTTTTATTAGATTAGTGCACATTTTCTAGAGTAGTTTTCTTTGATTTTATTATGTTACTACTTTCTAGAGTAGTTTCCTTTTGATTTCAAGACAATCTAATTATGGTTAGCCCTAGTATAATTAAACACATCTTGGGGTGTTTTTAATCCAACTTGAATAAAGAGGCTAATGCATACTACAGTTCAAAAATTTTAATTCAAGTAAGCACTGAGAGAGTTAGCCATGAATATGTCTTAAAACTAATGATCTCATCAAGTATGTGAAAGTTACTCCCATAATTTTATGCAAATTTAGAAGACTTTCCTTATTCCCTTGGGTCAAATTCACATAAAACATTAATAATTTTTCAATGTAATAATCATGGACATAGGCAAGAGTTGACATGGACATTTTGATGAAACCAAAATTTTAACTAAGACTAGTTCATTGTGGTCACTTTTTCCCTATTTTAGAAAATAAATAAAATAATAAAAATAAAATGGCATAATATAAAAATCTAAAAGAAAATAAAAAAGGATTCAAAGCTGGCATGATGAAATAAGATCAATGCACCACACATCATGAAAAATATGAAAGAATGGGGAATAGGTGATCAAAAGTATCTCTATTGGGGATATGGATACCTAGCTAGGAGAAGATTAATGCCTGTGATCTACATATATACATCTAATGCCCAATCAAAGTGAAACCTATGGCTCACCCTTATTTATTTTCCTAAGAACATGAAACAAGAGGTGAGGAACAACACTTCTCATAAATAAGTTCAAGGTGTAAGTAAAGCTAGTATGTTGTGTAAGACTATTAAGAGTCTCTTTTCATTTCTAGTTTAGTAATTTATTTAGGAATAAATTTATGGTTGATATTTAAATTTCAAAACTATGGATTCTATGTTGTTGAGAACTCTAGAGTATCCATCCTTGTGATCACCATTTTTTGTATTCAACACACCCCACACTATATATTTCTTTGAAAAAATGGGGACCCCTTTGTTTTATTTGAAATAATGAATATCTTGGAAGGGTACATATTATTTTTGAGGGTTATCATATTGGTATTATCTATATAAACTTGGTGATCTTAATGTTGAGTCATATTGTGGTATACAACACCTTTTTAGACTAACCTATTTAATGAAAAAGATGGAAATAATGGATTTGCATGACAGGTATGTAGATTAGTTTTGTTTTAGAGTATTTGGTCTTTAGAAAAATTAGTATTTATAATCTCTCACATCAGTAAATTTTCATCTAAATGATTCTCTATGGGATGTTTCTCATCTGTGACTTTATTTTGGGAACTTTTATTTTAGTAGGTTTATTTTAGGAAATTCCTCATCAAAAACATTCATTTCAAATGGATTTCATCAAAAAGGTTCTTGTCAAAAAGTTTAGTCAATTGAAGATTTACTTTAGCAAGCTTGTTTTGGGAATTTTAACTTTGAGAACAATTGTTTTGATAGGTTTCCATCTATACCTCTATTCGCAATCTTGTCTCTTTAGAAGCTTATTAATCAAAAACTTATTCTTCGAGAACTTGTTATTTTAGAAGCTTATTTAATAGAGACTTAGTCTTCTAGAACTTGTTATTTTAGAAGGTTTTATGTTAGAGACTTCTTTTTGAAAAGATTCACTTTGGAAGCATTTTCTTCGAAAGGATTATTATCGAAGGATTTTATGTCATAAAAGTTCATTATAGAGACTTTCATTGGAAGGATTCCTTTAGCAAGTTTAGTCATCAACAAATTTACATCAAGAACTTTTGTTTTAAGAACTTTGGGAGAAAATATTTTTAAAAGAAATTCTATGCTTTATGGTCTTTTGGCTTGGAAACAAAGTTTGAATTTTATTGATTAGGCTATACAATGACACATGGCAAAGGATAAAAGGTTACACCATGACACTCCTAATGATAAGTCATCCTACATGGCATGTAAATTAGGATAGTTTAGTTGAATTCAAATTGAATGCAAGTTAAAATCTCATAGATGTTAACGAGTAATAGTGCATGAACTATTAATTAATGAAGGAGATCTATTTACATCAAACCCCTAGCTGATTTCATGTCATTTAATATTTTAGTTTGAGTAGAATTTAGAATCAAGCATCCTAAAAGCCCTAACTGCTATCATAATGATTTACAATTTATGATTTGTAAAATTTAGCTAAGTGAAGAAATGACATTATCAAAAGCTTGTAGCATAATAGTACTCGATAGAACCACCATGGCATCATCATCTAGGTCTTACAAGATAGACATGACACCATCCAGATTCTCAATCAAGGATTCTATAGAATACCTAGATACTATGTTTAATGCTACTACATTTTATAGATGTTATTCAAATTATTTAGCATGTGGGAAGCAGTAAGGAATGTAGACTAATTTTTACTTGAGTAAAAAATCATATCTAAAGATAAATAGCTAGTGAAGGATTTTATCCCTTTCAAATTGTAAGCCCTACACTATGTAAATGTGAATCCGAAGGTGATGTCATATATTGATCTACTACAGGGCCTCTTCTTCAAAGGGAGAATCATGGATGGAGGATATCTCCATTATATCGACAATAACACTATTGTAATATGTATATTAAGAGAAGCATTTAACTTTTATTTTATCCTACCCATCATAGATGTTATGTATGATTTACATATGGTTATTACATGGAAGAAGTCCAATAATGTATAATGGGCATTGTCAAAATGGCTTCTCCCTAGGTAAAGTTTCACTTTGAAGGAGCATGACAAGAACCCTATCCCCATTACAAGTTTTATAATTGGAATCTATTTAAGGATGGAATTATTGAATAGACTCTTTGGATATGAGAAAATCTACTTTGTGCACCTAGAATGAGTTTCTTTACTGGACTTGTTGACTACCTCAGAGTGTACCTACACATTGAGGAAATTATTAGTGCACACCTCCAAGAATGGGTTTTACAAAAGGATAAGAGGACCTAGTGGCAATTTCTACACGATGTCCTATCTATTAGATGTAGTCATGGGCATTGTGTATAAACACAATGGATTCCTATGGGAGCCCAACACCAAAGTCATGAAAAATAGGATTTGTGACTACTACAATTTTGATCATATCTACTCATATGTGAAAAATATATAAAATATAGACTAGGACCTCTATCTTCAAGTTTGGATGGCCATACATGGTTTACCTTTGGAAATAATTTCCCACAACATAACTGAGATATTGTCCAACAATATAGGACACTATTGGCTATATATATATATACATATATATATATACACACACACACACACATATATATATATAATATACATAAATATATACATATATATATATACATATATATATATATATATATACATACACACACACACACACACACACACACACACACACACACACACATAGGATCTACCTTGTGCCTTGCCACCATGATCATTGTGTAATATATATATATATATATATATATATATATATATATAATATATACATATACATACATACACACACACACACACACACACACACACACACACACACACACACACACACACACACACACACACACACAGACACACACAGACACACACACACACACACACACATTACACAATGATCATGGTGGCAAGGCACAAGTAGATCCTCTCTAGCTACTAAAGTATATTTTGAACAAGGTAGCTAAGCATTAAATTGCCTATCAAATTTTGAATAACATTGAGAGGAGTTGAAGAAAAATAATAAGGCCATATTTCATGGATATCACATTACCATTAGGTGAATTTAGTAAAAAATTATCAAATAGTTTAGGGAGGTTGGTAATGCCAATAAGGCTTATACATTTCTCACCCTTCCTCATAAAGACTAGGATACTCATGGTAATGTCTAAAGGAAGATTCATAACCTAGGCCTTGCCTACAAGCATGAGCTAATGGAGCATTATTTTCTCTTCCTAAATGCTAAGGATGATTAGGAGGTCAAGGAAAGGGCCAAAACTATAGGACTAAGTGAGGACTTGCCAAGAGTTATTCAAGAAGAACCATATTTAACACTCAATGAAGTGAAGTTTAGAATTCCACCTCCTAGAGGATGGATATCCTCAGATTTTTGGAGTGGGAGGCAATCACAACAACTAGAAGAAGAGGGACTAGATCCTCAACTAGCTCGAGCCTAGCCTCAATACTAACAACAAGTGGTATTTGAGGTACCATTCATTAGAGAAGATATAAAATAAGAATATGAATAATAATCTAAGGAAGAATAATTACCTACTTCTACATAAGTATAAAAGAAACTATTATTCCTAGCCTAAGGTTTAATAATTGAATTGATCATAGTCCAGAAAGAGTTGGTTGAGGATCTAACTACAATGAGAGGAAATACATAAGTGTAAGTTGGGACTATATGTTTGGATTCCTATAATGAAGGGGAAATAATGGATAATTTATCCCTAATTCCAAGCACTAATCCCCCTTATCTTCCATCATAGGCACTATTCCCATCATAAGGTAGAACAATAAGGACTTATCAAGGAAATATAAGGGACAAACCAAAGATCCCTCTAACACAAGAGTTGGATGAGGAGGGGATATGGTAGGAAAAGGTTATAAGCCTATAGGTACTTAATGCCAAAGCACATATCATAAGTGAATCCTCTAGTAAGGTTCCCCTGCTCATAGCTCTGATAGTTTCCAATACCCTTGGGCCAGTTATCTCCACATTTATTCCCCAGTAGACACTCTCTATAGTTTATCTTTCTTGCATCCATCCATGAGTCTACCCAAAATAATTTTTCATGTTATTACTTACACTATTATAGCTTCTATCCCTATGGTTTCCATCCCTTTAGTTCCCATTCCATTGACATCCACCCCATCAACACTATCTTTATCCATTTTATCTATTGCTCAATCCATCACTTCAACTAAATCTCCTTCTACCCAATTACATTAATCCTTTCCTTCTTCCACTTATACCACTATAATCATAATGGTAAAAAATAAAAGGTAACCTAAGAGGCAACCAATCTTTGTGGTCCATCTAATTCCATAATATGAAAACATAGACTGATTAAAGATTCTTTGGCCTATATGCCCAATCCTTCCATACAAACTAAGATAAATCTTGAAGAACATGATCAAGTGGAAGATCTACCCTCATATCCATCAAATATCACTCTTCCAAATTAAGATAAAGAATTAGGATCCTTAGCCTCTAAGAGGCCCAATCTGAATATAATATAATTTCCAATAGTGAGCTCTTTGTTTGACAAAGCCACTACATCAACATAGAGGGTGAGGAAGAGGAAATTTGAGAATAGCTCAAGAAAGACCTTAATCATGGAAGAGATGGAAGAAGTGTATTCATTAATAAAAAATAAAAATAGGCAAAAGGGTCAACCCCCTTATATTTAAGACTTGAAGTCATATATGGAGACCCATATAGAAGCCATTCTTGCCATACATCAAGGAACCAAAATGGCCAAATAAGAGCTAAAGGAAGAGTTAGAGACACTCAAAGAGAAATAAAAACTAATTAAAGTTTCCCATGGTATTGATAAAGATGTGCAGGATGTTTTCCTTAGATTTTATTATGTTCTTGATTCTATCCAATCTTTAAGAGTTAGCTTGGCTCCTCACATTAATAACATGGCCAAATTGTTTAGAATTCATAACAAAGATGATAATAAGATAATATCTTAGTGATTTATACCCATAATAATGCATTCAACCATATGGAATTGATAACCACATTAGAGGTATCTAATTATCTAAATTTATCATTGATAATAACACAAGAGACCCAAGACTGTGTATTATCCTCTAAGGTATTAGTCAATAAGTTGGTCAAACAAGAGAAAGAGGTTGAGTAGATTTTGTTAGGATTGGATTTGCCTACCATTCAAGATAATTGAGATAGGATGATAAACTAGTCTATATTTAACTAAATGATTAAAGAATATTCCAATAGATTCAAGTAGATCTTGCAAGGTTTGAGCCTAGGAAACATAGTGGCCAAATTAATCACAATAAATAAGAAGGCAACAAAGGTGGAAGTATTCAAGGTTGGCTTCAGAGCAACCAAGGTAGAGAATAACAAGCTAATGGGTGAGACAAGTACAATAACTAGGCCATCTCTCTTGGATATGATTTTAATCAGATCACATCATGTTAAGGCATATAAACATTACCAGTACTTGGATGAAAAGAATAAATATTCTCAATAGATGTCACCTACTAGTTTCATTATGCCAACTTCACTAACAAAAATAATAATGATAATAGCCATGTCATCTCCACTTCAGACTATTGTTCCCACATAACTATAGTTATATCATCCAATGTATCTTCAAATACAATTATAGTTACTATGGCATCAACTAAAAATAATTATATAGTTATCACAATAGTTTTGAGACAAGTCAAGCTAGATCCAATTTAGATTAAGGCTAATTTTATATATTTTACAGTAATAGTCATACTCAAATAGTTAATTCTTAGTTTCATGCACACACACACACACACACACACACACACACACACACACACACACACACACACACACACACACACACACACACACACACACACACACACACACACACACACACACACACACACACACACACACACACACACACACACACACACACACACACACACACACACACACACACACACACACACAACACACACACACACACACACACACACACACACACACACACACACACACACACACACACACACACACACACACACACACACACACACACACACACACACACATATAAACTAATTTTTTGGATAACATGCTTACATTTCATGACTAGGATATTTGTAATGCATCGATACGTAACCAAGATTTATCTAGTAGTATTTTTATATGTAAATGAAGCCTTCTAATTTTAGAGGATGAGGTGACCCCTTCCCCAAGATCTATATATATAGGTAGAACATTATTTTCAAAGGGTCAATGTTTTGAATGAAATAAAATAAAAAATCAAGGATTTTTATTGTTATGAAACTATGTTTGTTCTTTCTTCTTCCATTTATATGTTAATGAATTTGAAATTTATTTAGTTTGTAATTGATTTAATAATTTTGATGTGTGTTAATGCTATGGATGAATCTGATTATTGTATTAATGAATGTTAGTCTTAAATGTGAAATATCTATTGAATATTGATATGTTTAATTGATTTAGGTAGTTAGTATAGGTTGAATCAATAATCTAAAGTGTGTAGAAGTCTATCATTTGATATAGTATTATAGGTGTGAACAATAGCTGCCCCTAATAATTTCTTGGTCCAAGTTATAATATTTTATATAAATGTAGGAAACAATAGTCTTAAAAGGATCAACTTTCAATTGAGACCAATAATCAAATTATATCTAAATACCTAGACTCTTTGTCATGTTTGTTTGTGAGTAAGCAATAGTTGTAAACATCAAACACTTGTCCTTGAGATATTTGTTCACTAAAGAGATAGACTGAGAAATTCCCATTCAAAGACACATAATCATTATTTTATACCTTACCCTTCACTCTTTTTGAATTTTCTTTGATATCTACCCACTATCTATTAGAACTTTTCTCATGCAACCCAACTAGTTATTTATCCTTTTTATTAGAATCCACACATGTTCCCACAAACTTGGTTAAACAACCCATAGGCTCAACCTGTTATTCCACCATGTAGTTACTCTAACCACATACCTAAAATTCATGCCTTAGAGTAGAACCTAGCCCCACATATATCCTAAAATGTTAGAGGTTACCTCATTTAAAACTCTCTAAGGTGTGCATACAAACCACATCAATAGAATTATAGGCTACAAAGAAACAAGTGAAGAAAAAAAAGGCTCAAAATAAATGAACTAAAGAGGTAGAGGCAAATAAAAAAGAACAAGATGAGGAAATAAAAATAATCAATAAGTTCAAGATGCATAATAAAATATGGAGTCAAAATCACTAGCAAAGGCTTGAGAACTGAAAAAGACCAAAGAGGAGCATTGTGTCAAATAGGAACAATCCAAGTTTGAAACCAAGGAACAAGAAACCAGAGATACAACTAAGGCTAAAGCTGAAGCCAAATCCAAGGCAAATGTAGATGCCAAATCCAAATCTGAGGTGGAAGCCAAAGCCAAAGCTGAGATTGAAGCTAAGACTAAGGCTAAGACACAACCTAAATCCCAAGATGAGGCATATGTTAATGTTAAATCTAAATTTAAAGATAAATCCAAAGAAGAAAAATATGAAATAGCTAAGGAAGAATTAGAGTGCATATAAAAGTAGGATCTGACACCACAAGGAGGTGTAAAAGAGGAGGCTTTGTGTCCAGAACCCTAAATAATGAACTAGTGCATGTGGGATGTTCCCACATCATCTATCTAGCGTACCACCATTTATCTTCCTTTGGCATAATTATCATTGGCTCCTGTAGTGGATTTGACCACATCTATGACCCTTACTACCATTGCACATGAAATATATTGTGATGTTGCCCAATTTCTACTGACCAAGCATATTCATGGCACATTTAAATTCCAAGAGTCAATATCTTTGAAGGATTATGCCTTAGAAAAATAAGTTTTTTAGATATAATATGAAAATGAAAATTTGAGCCAACAAATTACAAATGTGTATTAAATAATTAAAAACAACTACCCCATAGTAGTTACACAAGTTCTAGGTGACCAATTGATGTCTGAAGAAAACTACCTAATATCTTTATTAACACAACTCAAAAAGGATTGGTTGGTTGTACAACAACTACAAACACTACAAGCTCAAAGGCACAATATAAAATTAGAAATGGAGGCAAATTTTTAACTTTTAGATGAGTACAAATAGTTTTTGATACTGCTACACATCAATCCAAGTACACAAGGTATGCTAAATTGGAGCCAACACCTTAATATTCAATTAGTTCCCACTAAACCTGAGTTCATAATTGTAAACAAATCCAAAGCTATCATGGCTATTCAAATTATTACTTTTGATGCAATGAGTAGTTCCCTCAATTAATTATTGGATTTAAGGGATAGTACCATGAAAAAAGTTTTCACTTAGCACAATGAAACTCTATGCACTATAGTTACTAGCCTCCAAGCTTAAATGCATGTGTATTAATTGGATAAGATGATATTGGACATCCAACTCAAGGTATCAAATGCTAAAACACTAATCACCATCATAGAAGATGAAGATGTTAAAAACTTGATGGTGATTTAGTTTCCACAAAAAATATTATTTACTATGGTGTGGAAAGTGCTAATGGATTGGAAATTACTCAAACAAGATCTCTCCTAGATTTATCCCTCCATTTCCAAACTTGTGGATGAGCCTTAATTCATTCTACCACAACAAATTCAATAGGTGATAATAGTAGAAGAAGTTAGCCACAAATTTGTAACTAGAGAGATAGTAGCAATAACAACCTCCACCATCAGATTCTATACAACCAAGTGATTCATACATAACATAAATAAAACCAACATAGTAGTAGCCTATTGCACAACCACTAAAAACTATATCACCAACTAATTAGTGGGTACTACACATTATAATTTTATAGTTTTTTTAACATTTTTACAAATTTTTATGATACCATTAAGCATTAGGAGTGGGTTTAGGTTGGTTCAAAACATATAAAGGGTGGTCAACTAGTTATGCTAGTCTATTGAAAACCTGAAAGGTTGTTAGGCTACTATGCTACTTAGTTGAAAATATGAAAGTATGACTGAGTAGTGCATAAAGGCTGAAAATCATCAAATGAAAACTGAAGTGATAATTTTGACTCTTATTTCTAGTCCATTACCTTAACATAAAAATATAATATCTTAATGTGACTTTGTCTTAGGATGATATAGTGGTTTAATTCTAAGAAACTATTAGGTGAATAATATGGCTTACTAAAATCACCAAGCATAGTTGATGAACACATGTGTGAATTGAACTATTTTGTCTTTTGTATAATATTTTGTATATATTTGACCTATGTAATCATAAAGGTAGATGACAAAATACAAAGAGTCATTCCTTTTAGGCATATCAAAATATTGGAATGTGAAGAGATAGTGCTAAGTAAAATTCTACATATATCACTCAATTTTAATTGTATCTAGTTTTGATGTGATATATATTAATAGATAATATTCTATAATGGTTTTTATATGTTTCTTTTATCATTTTTATATGCATAGTGAGTAGTTTGTTTACCTCAATTTGTTAATTATATAAGTGTATGCCAAATTTTAAGATTTTAATAAACATATGTTCCTTTGTGTATTAATGTTTTTGAGTTGATTAATGAATATATTCAATCTAAAAATGGTACTAGTTGTGTCCTTTTGTTGTTTTTACATAATAAATCCCTAAATTAGCATGTTCCTAAAGGGTTTTTAGGGTCCTTTGATAATAGTCATATCACCATAACTTTATGTCGGTATATGTATCCAACTAATCCACATATCACTTTCCCCCACATTCTCATTTATGGTTCTTGGGTCCATGTGGCTAATTTTCAATAGGCCCTACCACTTTATCATGTAGTAAAAATTGACATAGTTCTAACAAATTACATCTAATTTACTAGAAATTCAATCTAAGGTGCATGTGAGAGTTATGTGCTTTGTATTTTACGAGCCTCTTGGCTATCATGTTAAAATTTATAAAATCACACAAGATCACACTTTTTTTGGTACTTAACTTATTTTAGGGTTCATCATCACCCCACACTATACTATATATCTATCCCTAGACAATGATTTTTTGTTTTTCATGCCTTCTTTATGAAATCCAAATACCATCAAAACTTTCTCATAATCAATTAATTTGTTTCAAACTACATGGTATGCCATACTTTTATGTAAAGCTCATCATGAGATGATTTTGTATGCACCTAAATTCACTCACCTGCATTATCATCACTAATATTATTATTATTTGACACTAATTATACTTATCTAATTTATTCTAATTAATCCCATCCTAATATCCCCCGCTTTCTAATCACTTATAGAATATCCCATTTTATCATTCTTATACTAACCTTATTCTATCCCACTTCATCATGAATTCTCATAAACATCTAAATATTGGGATACATCTAAATCTTTCTGTCTTTTAATCCTACCATAATCATGTTATGGTTGATTCCCCCTTGAGATGTGTCGATAATTGTGATAAAACTATCTTTACTCCCTAGGCATGAATATTTACCAGGGGAATCATTAATTTGTATCTCATTTATTAGATTTAGATTCATCTTATTCATCTTATATCTCACATTCTATATCCCATCCCCTCATTTATCCATCTCATTCCACCCAACCATCTATCTCATTCTTCCCTACATGCCCCCTCAAGAGAGCATCATTTCCACTAACATCATCTACTAACATTCATCTATGACATAGTTTCTATTTTAAATACCATTGCTCCTTTCACTTAGATCCACTCATAATTCCATTTTAAAGAGGGGTAAAATGTATGCACCTTAAATCTCTCACCTACATAATCATCACTGATATTCCTATTAGTCAACACTGATTTTGCTTATCTAATTTATTCTAATTAATCACATCCTAATATCCCCCCATTTTTAATCACTTATCTAATATCCCATTTTATCATTCTTATACTAACCTTATTTTATCATACTGCATCATTAATTCAGCTAAACATCCCTTAATCCTATATTAATCTATCTTATTCATTATTTGGGAATTTTAAATTCCCATGACCCACCTAACCACCTACTAAACCTATTCCTAGGCACTCCGATACCCCTAGTTCCTAATCCCCACCTAATCCCTATTTAATCCCCCATATAATCATCATTATCCCTAAGAATGATTATAGAATTCTCAAAATATATAACCTTCTATATTCCTACCCCTCCTCTCTAGAATCCTCTAAATCTAGAGGTTTTCAAGGAAATTTAATTTAATAAAAGAAAATTAAAGAGGGGTAAAATGTATGCACCTAAATTAGGATTTTAGAGAGGAGGGGTAGGAATAGAGAAGGTTATAGATTTGGAGGGTTATATAATCTTTCTTAGGGATAATGATGATTATATGGGGGATTAAATAGGGATTAGGTGAAGATCATGAACTAGGGGTGTATGAGAGCCTAGAAATAGGCTTATTAGGTGGTTAGGTGGGTCATGAGAATTTAAAATTCCTAAATAATGAATACGATAGATTAAGATAGGATTAAGGGATGTTTAGAGGAAATTAATGATGAAGTAGGATAGAATAAGGTTAGTATAAGAATGATAACATGGGAAATTAGATAAGTGATTAGAAATTAGGGGGATATTAGGATGAGATTAATTACAATAAATGAGATAACTAGAATTGGTGTCGACTAATTAAATTCCTTTTCAATTCTCATCCATTGATCTCCTCCAACCAACATAAAATATCCACCATTGATATCTCCCTCCAAAATATATTTAAACAACTCACATCCTCCATGGAAGGCCATCTTAGGAATCCATACCAACTCCATGTCCAAATTGTCCTTCAATCAATCATCATAAATCCTTCATCATGCCATTATAATGTCAATAATCTAAGTCCAAGGTATATCAATAAAATCTCAATCTCTTATTATTTTATTTAATCAATTTGATCATGGTATAAATAATTTAGATTTTGGATTACTATGATGATTTGGATAGTTAAATTCATATACTACATATGGTCTTAATGGATCCAAACTTTAACTAGGTAGTTTGATGTTTGGATTTGAATTTCCATAGTTAAATTTATATTGTGCCCAAAAGTTCTTCTACAAATTTCCTTTTCTTTAGTGGCATTCTTACATGCCTTATTATTTACCATCTCATATAATGTATTATTTTGGTCCTCTCCTACAAGATCAAACTCTTTATTAGAAATCATCACAACTAATTAGGGACTCTAACCTTACCCTCCTCATGCTAGGGTCTAAATATTCCTAAAAATGACCACTTAACCTCCTTTTGAAGGGATATTTATCCTCTATGTGTCACCTTATATTTATGTTGCATTTCTTAGAAACCTTTCTCTTTTAATCTTCCTATGAAGGTTTATGTTACCCTATGATTCTAAGTGATTTTATCTCACTATTGATGTCCTTGAGCGGGACATCAATTGCCTAAGGTAATGAGCATTTACGTAGACAAATTTGGAGAGGAAAAATTTCCTACATACATTTGAATCAGTAAAAGTCCTTTGTAGTTTTATATTGTTGTTTCATTAAATATAAATGAAATCCGTCTAGGGTGGACTTATATTTCATCTTGTCTATCTATAATCCATAGGGACTTCTTTTTAGATCTCAATGAGGATAGATAAATATTACTTAGACCAGTAGTGAAAATCTTTCTAGTCTTATCTCCTTACCTTTCCACATTATCATCTCCTCCTAGTCAATGGTTCCTCTAGTTTCACAACACCACTATGCACATCTTTGGGTCATGGTGTGACTATTTCTATTTTTCATGAATTCATACTCGCCAATTTTGATCAATAATATCTATTTATTCAAATCAAATTCATGTAATAGATCCTCCTAAGACATCCATGTCTTCTTTGATGTTCTTTTAACTCTACCCATCTATACATGATGGAGGCTCATGAGTCTATCTTGAATCATCTTCCATTCATCTCTTCACTTCAATTGATAAGATCATTTATCCTTCTCATGGTACTTTAAGATCTATGGTTTTCTTATGGTATCTTGATAGAAATGGGATATTCCATTCTATAGCCTTATTGAAATCAATTGAGCCATATGCATACGTTAGTGTGGTATTTTTTTCTCTTTACCTCTGGTTACTCCTTTCCATCCTTTAAAGCTTTGACCCTATTAGTTTTATTTCCTCTTTCCTCATATATCTTCAAATTTTTCTACTATCTTGAAAGCCTTTTAAGGTTACATTTTTAATTTATCAATGGTCTCTTCCAATTTTTCTACTGATTTGGAGATTTTTACCATGGGACATCATTCCACTCATATATATAGGTGTAAAATAGTGATCGACCAGTCCATCTGATAGGTTGACAATTCTCCATACTAAAACCTATTTTGCCTATGTATATGATAGCTTATCTAATTTATGTTTTAAATTTTCAAATTTATACAAATGGAAGATATTTCACATGCCTCTATCCTTTACACACTTGTCCTTCATTTGCTAAGTCACTTCCCTTAGTACTCAGCTCTGATAATAATAAATCTAGATTAGGGCTTAGATCATGTCATTCCTTATGTATGTAAGTTCAATCATTTTCATTTATCTCTCCATCAAGATAACTAATTGGCCATATATTTTTCCTTATACATTGATGTGACACATGTTCTTTATTTTTTATATCTTTGACTTGGTCAACATGAAAAATTATTTTACGTGGTGTTCTTAATTTTATGTGATTCCTAATATATCCTCTTACATACATTCTTTCTAGATGTATTTTATAGATGCCTTTATTCTCCTCTCTTTATTACAATATCCTACCCCACACTAAAATATGTGTATGGTCCTTCAACATACTATTATATCTAGATGTGTCTATTTGGGTGTTGATGCAAACTTTATTTTTGGTGGGGTAAGCATGCCTTTTCTAATTTTATGTCACTCCCAACGTCACTAAAAAATATTTAGACATATAACATGTAGAATATATAGAGAAAGTTCATGCTTGTATCAATTGGATATACATTAATAGGTGAGTGTGTCTATTTACCAAAAAATATTTTCTATTTTCAATAAAAATGGGATGAATAATTCTAAAGAATACCTATTACATGATGGCACCACACACCTTACTACATGATTGCACTAAATTCATTATTACATGTTGGTGTCAAATTCCTTATTACATGATGGTTTTGAATGGCTTATTGCATGATGGTTATAAACACCTTATTACATGATTTCACCAAAAACATTATTACATGATTGTGCCAAGGTTTCCTAAGACCCAAGTTAATGAAAGCTAAAAATTACTAAGGTGTTGGTAGATGAGTGACCTAAACATGTGTTATTGAGTATCTATCAGAACATCAAAAAATATTTTGGATAATTCATCAGTTAGATGACCTCCATATATAAGCAACAACTTTATCTAACCCTTCTTTTGTGGTTTAGGGCACCTTTCTCACCCTGGGTGCATGCAGTGACTCATGCATCTCTAGTATTGCAATTGTAACCCAAGGGATGAAAATAAACATGAGGTTAACTATTAGGGAATATGTTTATCTAGTTATGACATGGTAATTATAGATGGGGAATTGTCTAATTCCTTGGGAGTGTTATTCTTATGACTCCAAAACTAATTCCATCTACTATTAGTGGTTTTGTTAGGGTCTAAACTAGATCATCCTACATGAAAAGATAGAAATGGAAGTTGAATCACACTATAATACATCCATAATCATCTTCTTCATATTATTACCAACATTTTTTATCTATCATTGATGTAGGTTTCACCTTGCCTATATATTCATTAAGGCTAGTGAAAGGTATCTCATGATTTTTGGTGTTTACTAAAAAATAAATTCTTTAGGGTGTAATCCTTTTCTAGGTTCCCATTCCTCATGCATGGGGAACCTATTCTTGATTAGGGTAGGACTTATAAAATCTTGAGTGTGCTAATTATTGTGGACATCCACTGACACTCTAACTATTTTGAGCTCCACCTGAAGTAACTCTTCTCTCCTCTAAGTCAATTATAACTCATTTTGTAAGGTATAAATGAACTATTATGAATCATGTAATTCATTGAAATTTAAAATCTAATTGGAAGGTCTAGTTCATGGGCATAGATTAGTCTACACTATGCTCAAATTTTTCTCAAGCTAGGGTCTAGATTTAGCCCTATGTTTCTTTGAGGCTTTATGTATGTAGCATGTCTTCCTAATCATATTCCATAACTTACTTTGTCTTTTAAGATTAACATAAAATTTTGGACACTTATCAACCTTATGTCTTTTTAGGTAATAAGTATAAAAATGAAGGGTGGGGTGATCACACTAAAAATGATCTAGTAATATAAACTTGTAATATGAGTGTGGATGAGGTAATTTATCTCTTCAAACCCATGTCCATGTGGATTTTATAGGTGGATTATTCTTGGTAGCTCATGTCATTGCTTATTCTCCTTGTTATCATCATTATGACCTAGACTCCTCATGTCATTTCTAATAGTTTGCTTATAACTATGAAAGAACCTTCATATACCATATTTTCTTAGGACACCATCATTATTCCCTATTATAATAATTTGTGTAGTCAAGCTTGTTGAAAATATTTCTTCATCATTATAACCTATGTTTCCAAACCCAGTCAAGATTTTTCATCCATTTTATGTGTGAATTATAATCTAAGCATGACCTCCATCACCTATCAAGGATAAAATATTTCAATAATATACAAATAACCTTAGATTGGTAGGATAAATTAGTTAAAAAACTACTAGGCATGATCGAGTGTTTGGAGGGCATATAGGATCTTTGAGACCATGGTCTTAAATCCTAAATCATAGGCACGTATAATCTCTAAATACTCTATCTTAATGACCTTGAACATGATAATTTATTGATGATCTATATTTTAGACATCAAACTCATTTTAAAATGTGGCCTTGAGGAAGGAAAATCCCATCATTATTTATGTTAAATTGGCCTTTTAGTAACAAGTATGTGTCCACCCTTATATAGTGGTAGAAAAATAGTATGCCTTCTACTCTGACTAGCAAATATCTTGATCCCTAAGATGATCTCACACCTATGAACATGGTCAAATGTGTCCTATGTTCCATAATACTTTAGAACGTTTAGATCCATGGAATATTAAATCTACTAGATCAATTTGATAACAATATTTATCATGGGGATGTTTACTTGGGGAATATAGGGTTTAGACACCTCATATGGTGGTCAAAATCACACTACATCTTACTATATTAGATCTTGTCTTGAGCCTCTTTAGTTGATACAATATGTGTACCAATTGCATTGCTTCTATTTTAGCAATGGGTTATGAAAGACATGCTCATGCATTGTCCCTAATTCTACCTCTTTAGCCTCCACTCTTGGTGAATCTCAAAATATATCATATGATTCTAAGAGGGATATATGGGCTTGTATGATGGGACCATGGGCATCAGGTTCTACTCCACTAGTATCCTAATGTGTAGTCTTCACTTCATGTCTTTTTAAATCATACTATAACCCCATGGCATATATAATTATATCTTCAAAGAGTATTCACTCTACACAAGGGTCAACCTCATGACCTTCCCTTCCTTTGAGGGTCCTTGTGCAATTTCCATAGGTGGACTCTTCCCTCTTTATATGGTATTGATTAGACATTATTTTGGATAAATTCCCTTCATATCTAAGCCCTCTGAGTTATTGTTTATCTAATGCTTCCATGTTGAATAATATTCCTTTCATTATATAGTTCTTATGTGTAAAATGATTACCAAACATGTCACTTTACCTTCTACCATCAAAGCAATTAAATATAACCTAGTCCTATAAAATGAAACAAAATCTTGAAATGCCTAGTTATCTAGTCCCAAGATATTGTATGGGTTTAGTTCAACACACCCTAAACCAATTACCACAATGGAATATCACATAGGGAAGAAAAATAATATGAGCTCACCTAATGTGTGAAGGAATGGAGGATCTGGTTTGGGGTCATGTTATTTATGTGTAATGGGAGAGTAATTTTTTGTAGGAGTAGAACGCAAAGATAACCAAATAATTAGGGAAATAACAAAAATGCTACTATAAAATCTTATAACAAATATGTATTCAAAATATCATACTTTATTGGATTTACTATTTTTTAAAGATAAGCGAATGAATTTTTACATAAAACATACCTAGTGATCTTACTTTACAACCCAAATCTTCTTCACATCTCTTATCTATCCCTAATATAGTATTACAGTAGTGTTCTACCCTACTGGTCTCTAATGTGGCTCTCTAGTTCTCCATCTATACTATTCATCACTCTTCATATCTACTTCATCAAATGGATTCTCTCCTCTACTATCAAAAAATCATCTAATTTATCTATAATATTGAGTATTTAACACCAATACCATATTTTAAATGTTAACTTATCCTTTTATAAACTGCCATGCCATTTGTTGTGATACCATAATAATTCTGTGTCAAGATCCACAACTAACTAATCCACCTAATGCTTTCTCCCACATTCCCCTCTGAAGTTCTTAGATCTACATGGATAATTTTACATGGATCATACAATTTGTCATGTATCACACTTTGGCATGCTTTTAATAGCTAAAATCTACTTTGTCGGTAATTATATCTAAGGTGCATACATAATTTATTAGGTTTGGTTTATACATGCCTCTCAACTAGTGATGTTAAACACTCTTGAAGTACAAAAGTACATGTTTTTAAATTAATTATATAATTTTAGAGGTCAGTAGTCATTCATGTTGATATTCCCAAGCCTTGAATCTATAATTTTTCGGAGGTCAATTTATAAGGAATACTATTACATCTTGATTATTCACTAAACAAACTTACTTGATTATCCATGGATATTTATAGTTAGTAATTTGATTTGGTTATTATTATCTAAGCCATCAGTTATATTTTATTATGGGATATTTGAATGTTAATCTAGTTACATTATTACATTTCTATGAGTTAATTGTAGTTTATATTCTTATAGAATGATCACATTGATTTTTTATTTCAATAGTACTTTATGATGTATATATGTCATTATGTTATGGTATAACTACCTAATTGTTATGAGTTTGATGCAGGAGAAACTCATCCCTCTGAGCATGACAGAGGGAGAGAATCATTAGAGAGGGTGATATAGATGGGGATGTTGGGGATGATAGAGAAATGTCTATAACCCTGTAGACACAACATTAGCCAATACATATTAAATGTATGGGTTGAATTATTAATGATAGTATGTTCTAATGATTGGTTGCATTTTGAATTCTTTTCAAGTGGTTAGCATTATTAATTATTTAATATTTTTATTTTTAGATGATTATTTATGTGTGTTCATTTATTTTAAATTTATGTTTATGAGGAACTAACTTATAATATATGTGTTGTGGTTGTTATATGTTCATAAAGGGAATAATAATGAGCATAACAGAAATTTTTATTAAAAGACTATTAAAGACCTATTGATATTAAATCATATTATTAATAATTATTCAATATATCCTAATAAATTCATAAATAGACAAAAGGTGAAAAGGGGAGGAAAATAGAATAAAATAGGATAATATATTTTTAGTCTTGCTTTAAGGCAAGATGGCAAGGAAAATGGAAAATTTATGGATAAAATAAATATAAAAGAAAGGAAGTTTACTTTCAAAAAGAAAAAAAGAATAAAAGGAATTCTAATTTTAAAAAAAAAAAAAAGAATAAAATAAAATAAAAAGGGAAAACAAGTTTCAATGAAAAGCACCATTCTCTAATAATGGGAGAATATAGAGTGTGTAGCACAACATAAAAGAGAAAAATAAAAAATTCTAGCAAACAAAGTAAGGCACATGATAGTAAAGAGTGGAAAATAAGAGAGTAAAATGCGAAGTGATGGAGTGTGGATATGAGGAGGAAATTTGAAAGAGCATATTACTGAGAATATCAGGTTAGTGAAGTTTTTATGTTCTTATGCAAATTCACTTATTGGTTCTGAGAACTCTGTAGTTAATATTTATTGAGAAATATGATATTTTTAGTGATGGATTTAATTTTCTTGCATTTTTTAAAATGATTTAATAAATTTATGTATAGACATTAAAACTCTGTGTGTGTGTGTGTGTGTGTGTGTGTGTGTGTGTGTGTGTGTGTGTGTGTGTGTGTGTGTGTGTGTGTGTGTGTGTGTGTGTGTGTGTGTGTGTGTGTGTGTGTGTGTGTGTGTGTGTGTGTGTGTGTGTGTGTGTGTGTGAGGTGATGTAAATTTTAGAGATCAAATTTATTATATAGGAAAACAATAACACTTCATTCTGTATAGAACTATATTAATATGTATACAATTTATATACATAGAGGAGGTATACTATGGTTTAGAGTATGTCCACAAAACTTGGCAGCCCAAATAAATGGTAAAATGAATCTACACCTATTATAGTGGACTAATTTATAGTAGGATATACAATGCACTAACCCCACTATAGATAATGAATATACAATCACAAATACATAAGTTTATTAAATATTCAAGCATAATATGATCTATATATTTTTTGGGTGATGTAAAAACATACTAAATGATATATTTTATTTGTATATTTCATCTCATTTGTATATTATAATCATTTGTGTTATGATATAAATATATGAGTATAACATATCAGGATCATATAAATATTATGATATAATATATGACAAATTATACAGATATTATATTTCATTAATCTGATCATGATATGATATTTATATGTCTCATCATCTATATCTTTTGTCTCATCTTTATATTTTGTATAATATTTATTGAATAAAATACAATGATATACATTATTTATTTAGATACTAAATACACTACATGTTGCATATGCCACCTATACTATCAAAGTTCATATTGTCTATCTATAGCCCATAGGGACTTCCTTTTAGCTCTCAACAAGTCTCAATAAATATTACTTACACTAGTAGTTCAAAGCCTTATATTATTATCTCATTGCCTTTCCACATTGTCATCTCCTCTAAGTTCATGGTTCCTCTAGTTTCACAACACCACTAAGCACATCCTTGGGTCATGGTGTGACCATTTCTCTTTTTGATGAATTCATGCTCACCAACTTTGATCAGTCATCTCTATTGATTCAAATAGAATTCAAGCAGGGGATCCTCCTAAGACATCCATTTCTTATTTGATGTTATTCAACCTCTACCCATTTATGCATGATGGAGGCTCATGACTCTATCTTGAATCATCTTCTGTTCATCTCTTCACTTCAGTTGACAAGATCATTTTTCCTTCCCATGCTACTTGTAGATATCTAGTTTTCCTATGGTATCTTGATAGAAAGGGGATATTCCATTTCATATCCTTATTGAAATAAATTGAACCATATGCATTGGGTAGTGTGGTCTCTTTGTCTCTTTATATCTATTTCCTCCTTTCCAACCTATAGAGCTTTGACCCTCTTAGTTTTATTTCCTCCTTCCTCATATATCTTCAAAATTTTCTACTATCTCCTTGGTATAAATCTTCTTAAGGATAAATTTTTAATTTATCAGTGGTCTCTTCCACTTTTGCTACTAATTTATAAATTTTAACTATGGGCCATGATTCCACTAATAGGTAGATAGTTATCCACTCTAAAACCTAATTTACCTATGCATACTATAGCTTATCCAAGTTATGTTTTAAATTTTGAAATTTGTACAAGTGGAAGATATTTCACATGCCTCAATCCTTCTCACACTTTTCCTTCCTTTTCTAAGTCACCTCCCTCACTACTCATCCTTGATAACAGTAAATTTTGATCAAGGCTTAGATCATGTCATTCCTTATGTATGTAAGTTTAGTTATTTTCATTTATCTCTCCATTGAGATAACTAATTGGCCATACCTTTTTCCTTATGCATTGATGTGACACATGTCCTTTATTACTTATATCTTTGACTTGGTCAACATGAAAAATTATTTTATGTAGTGTTCTTAATTTTTTGTGCTTCCTAATATATCCTCCAACATACTTTCCTTCTAAATGTATTTTGTAGATGCCTTTATTCTCCTCTTCTTAACACCATCTCCTAACCCACACTAAAATATGCATATGGTCCTTCAACATACTATTAAGTTGAGATAAGTCTATTTGGGTGTTGATGCAAAATTTATTTTTGGTGAGGTAATCATGCCTTTTCTAATTTTATGTCACTCCCGACCTTACTAAAAAATACCTAGACATATAACATGTAGACTATCTAGAGAAAGTCCATGCTTGTCTCACTTGGATAGATATTAATAGGTGAGTGTGTCTAATTACCAAAAAGTAGCTTCTACTGCCAAGAAAAATAGGATGAATATTTCTAAATAATCCCTATTACATGATGGCACCACACACCTTATTACATGATTAAAATAAACTCATTATTACATATTGGTGTCAAATTCCTTATTACATTATGGTGTTGAATGCCTTAATACATGATGGTTATAAACACCTTATTAAATGATGGTACCAAAAAATTTATTACACGATGGCACCAAACACCTTATTACATGATTATGCCAGGGTCTCCTAATACCCAAGTTAATGAAAGCTAAAAATTTCTAAGGTGTTGGTAGGTGAGGGACCTAACCTCATGCTATTGAGTAGATTTCAAAACATCAAAAATGTCTTAGATAATTAATCAACTAGATGATCTCTATATAGAATAAAAAACTATATTTAACCCTTCTTTTGTGATTTGGGGCACCTTTCTCACCCTAGGTACATGTGGTGACTCATGCATCTCTAGTCTTGCAATCCTAACCCAAAGAATGAAAATAAATATGAGGTCAACTGTTGGTGCATATTTTTTATATTTTTGACATGGTAATGATAGATGGGGAATTTTCTAATTCCTTGGGAGTGTTATTCTTATGACTCCAAAACTAATTCCATTTACTATTGATGGTTTACTTAGGGTCTAAACTAGATCATCCTATATGTCTAGATAAAGATGGAAGTCAAATCACACTATAATACATCCCTAATCATCTTCTTCATAGTATTACCATACCCAATGGGAATTTTTTTTTATACATCCCTAAACATATAAAGGAAGGGTGGGGTAGTCACACTAAAAATGATCTTGTAATATGAGTGTGGATGAGGTCATTTCCCTCTTCAACCCCATATCCATATAGATTATTCATGGTGGTTCATGTCACTACTTATTCTCCTTATGATCATCATCATGATCTACACTCCTCATGTCATTTACAATATTTTGCTTATAGCTATGAAAGAGACTTCATGTACCATATTTTCTCAGGCCACCATCACTATCCACTATTCTAATGATTTGTGTAGTCAGAGCTTGTTGAAATTATTACTTCATCATTGTAACTTGTGTTTCCAAACCTAGTAAAAAAATCATCCATTTTATGTGTAAATTATACTCTACGCATGACCTCCATCATCTGTCAAGGATGAAAGAATTCAATCATAGACAAATCACATTGTATTGGTAAGATCAATCCATTAAAAAACTATTGGGTATGATCGAGTGGTTGGATGACATATGGGATCTTTGAGACCATGGTCTTAAATTCTAAATCATAGGCACACATAGTCTTTGAACCTTCTATGCTTATGACCTTGAACATGATAATTTATTGATGTTATATATTTTGGACATCAAACTCACTTAAAAATGTTGCCTTGAGGAGGGAAAATCCAATCATTATTTATGTCAAATTGGTCATTTAGTAATAAGTACATATTCACCCCTATAGAGTGAAAGAAAAATAGTATGCCCTTTACTCTGACTAAGAAATATCTCAATCCCTAAAATGAGCTCACACCTATACACATGGTCAGAGGTGTCTTATGTTCCATAATACTCTAGAAGGTTTACATCCATGTTATAGTAAATTTTTTAGATCAGTTTGATAAAAATATTCATCATGGGGTGTTTACTTGGGTAAAATAAGATTTTAATCCTCATATGGTGGTCAAAATCTGACTACATCTTGCTATATCATATCTTATTTTGAGCCTCTTTAGTTGATACAATATGTGTACCAATTACATTACTTCTAGTTTAGTAATGGATGATGAAACACATGATTGGGTATAGTCCCTACCTCTACCTATTTAGCCTACACTCTTGGTGAATCTCATAATATATCATATGATTCTAAGAGGGACATATGGGCTTGTAGATGGTACCAAGGGCATCAAGTTCTACTCCATTAGTATCCTAATGTATAGTTTTCACTTCAGATATTTTTGAAGCCTCATATAACCTCATGGCATGTCTAATTATTTCCTCAAAGAGTATTCTCTTTACATAAGATTCAACAACATGCTCTTCCCTTCCTTTGAGGTTATTTTTTCCATTTACATAGGTGGACTCTTCCCTCTTTCTAGGGTATTGCTCAGCCATTATTATCCATAAATTCCCTTCATATCTAGGCCCTCTAAGTTATTTATTATCTAATTCTTCCATGTTAAATAATATTTGTTTCACTATATATTTCATACATTCAAAGTGATTACCAAACATGTCACTTTACCTTCTACCATCACAGTAATTAAATACAACCTAGTCCTATAAAATGAGACAAAATTTTGGAATGTCTAGTTAGTTAGTCCTAAGATGTTGTATGAGTTCAATTTGGCACACCTTGAACCAATTCCTATATTGGAATATCACATAGAGAAAAAAAAATCATGTGAGCTTACTTGGTGTGTGAAGGAATGGAGGATCTAGGTTGGGGTCATGATATTTATGTGTAATGGGAGAGTAATTTATGTAGGAGTAGAATGTGGAGATAATCAAATAATTATAAAAATCACACAAATAATATTGTAAAATCTTACAGCAAATATCTATTCAAAATATATTAGTTTATTGGACTAACTATTTGTTAAATATAAGGGAATGGATTGTTACATAGAACATACCTGGTGATCTTACTTTACAACCCAAATCTTCAACACATCTATTATCTCTCCTTAATATAGTCTAATAGTAGAATTTTACCCTATTGTTCTCTTATGTGGCTCTCTAGTTCTCACTTTTTATTATTCATCGCTCTTCATATCTACTTCAGTGAAGGGATTCTCTTCTCTACTATCAACAAATTTTCTAATTTATTTCTAATCTTGGATTTGAAACCAAAACCCATATTTTAAATGCTAAATTTTCCCAAGGTAAACTACCATGCCATTTGTTATGATACCACAACAATTCTATGTTAGGATCCATAGCCAATCAATCCACCTAATGCTTTCCCCCACATTCCCCTTTGTAGTTCTTGGATCCACATGGATACTTTTCCATGGGTCCTACAATTTTTCATGTATCAAAATTTGGCATGCTTTTGATATCTAACATCTACTTTGTCGATAATTATATCTAAGGTGCATGTATAATCTATTAGGTTTGGGTTTTACATGCCTCTTGACTAGTGGTGTTAAACTCTCTTGAAGTATGAAATTGAATGTTTGTCTAGTACTTATATAATTTTATAGGTCAATAGTCACTCATGTTGATATTTCCAAGCCTTGAATCTATAATTTCTATAGGGTCAATTTGTAAGGAATACTATTACATATCGCTTCTTCATTAAATAAACTTACTTGATTATCCATAGATATTTATAGTTAGTAATTTGATTTGGTTATTATTAGTTAAGCCATGAGTTATATTCTATTATGGGATAATTGAATGTTGATCTAGTTACATTATTACATTTATATGAGTTAGTTGTTATGTATATTCTTACAGTATGATCATATTGATTTGTTATTTTAGAAGTACTTTATGATGTATATATGTCATGATGTTATTGTCTAACTATCTACTTGTTGTAAGTTTGATGTAGGAGAAACTCATAACTAAGATCATGATAGAGGGAGAGAATCAACAGAGAGGCTAACATAGATGGAGATGATGGGGATGATAGACAAATGTCTATAACCTTGAACACACCACATTATCTAGTATATATTAGATGCATGGGTTGAATTATTAATGATAGTATGTTATGATGATTGGTTACATTTGGAATTATTTTTGAGTGGTTAGTGTTAGTATTTGTTTAATATTGTTTATTTTTAGATGATTATTTATGTGTGTTAGTTTATTTCAAATTTATGTTTATGCAAAACTAACTTGTAAGATTTGTGTTGTGGTTGCTATATGTTCAGATTGGGAATAATAAAAAGCATAATAAATTTTTTGATTATAAGAATATTAAATAACTATTGATATTAAATCATATTATTAATAATTAGTAGATATATCCTAATAAATGCATAAATAGAAAAAAGGTGAAAAGGAGAGGAAAATAAAATAAAATAGGATAATATATTTCTAATCTTTCTTTAAGGCAAGATGGAAAGGAAAATGGAAAAATTATGGATAAAATAAATAAAAAAGTAAAGGAAGTCCACTTTTAAAAAGAAAAAATAATAAAATAAAATAAAAATAAAGAATGTCTACTTTTGAAAACAAAAAAAAGAATAAAATAAAAAGGAATAACAAGTTTAAAGAAAAAGTGCCATTCTCTAATAATGGGAGAATATAGTGTGTGAAGCACAACATAAAAGAGAAAAAAATAAAAAAGTCTAGCAAAGAAAGTAAGGCACAAGAGAGGAAAGAGTGTAAACTAAGAGAGTAGCATGTGAATTCAGGGAGCATAGATACGAGGAAGGAATTTGAAGAGCATATTTTTGAGAATACCAAGTTAGTGAAGTTTTTATGTTATTATGCAAATTCACTTACTGGTATCTAAGAACTATGTAGTTAATATTTGTTAATCAATCTAATAGTTTTAGTGATGGATTTAGTTTACTTGAATTTGATAAAATGCTTTAATGAATTGATGTATAAACATTAAAACTATGTTTATCTATGTGTGAGGAGGTGTAAATTTTAGAGATCAAATTTCTTGTATAGGAAAACAATAACTCTTCACTCTGTAAATTTATTTTATTAATAAGTATACAATTTATATACATAGAGGAGGTATACTATGATTTAGAGTATGTCCACCAAACATGGCATCCTAAATAAATGGTAAAATTATTCTACACCTGGTATAGTAGATTGAGTTATAGTAGGATATACATCATACTAACCCGACTATAACTAATGAATATGCAATCATAAATACATAATAAGATTATTAAATATTCAGACATAATATGATCTATATGTTTTTAGAGAAATGTAACAACATACTAAATGATCCATTTTATCTGTATATTCCATCTCACTTTTATATAATAATCATTTGGGTTATGATATAAATATATGAGTATAACATATTAGGATCATATAGATATTATGATATAATATATGACAAATTAATAGATATTATATTTCATTAATATAATTATGATATCATATTTATACATCTCATCATATTTATGTTTTTTCTCATCTGTATATTATGTATAATATTTATTTAATAAAATAAAATGATATACACTAGTTGTTTAGATAATGAATACACTACATGCTACATGTGCCACCTATACTATCAAAGTTCACTAGTTGTTTATATATTAAATATATTACATACTGCATATGTTACTTATATTATCAAAGTTCATTAGTTTTTTATATAATTAATATGTTGTATATGTAAATTATACTATATATATTGAATATAATATCAAAATTTATTGTATTACAGATGACACCATATCCATCAAAATACTAATGATAGATCTAAATACCATATGTGGTATTTAATATGATCTGATACTGTGTATGGGCTAATGAAGAGTATTTAATGGATTGATTTATATCCTTGAATAAATAATATATAATTATGGCAAATAATTATTTAAAATACCACAATGATGGTGAATAATAAAAAATCTAGGAATCAGTATCAATAAATAAATAGTATAGAGAGATGGTGAATAATTAGTATATAGGTTAATTAAATAACTTTAATTATATAGTTAGCTTAGATCTATACCATGAATAAATGAATAAATAATTTAAAGTGAAGATTATTTTAAATAGATCCAGTGGATAATATTAAATAGGTGGATAATATTGATTAAACTATTAAAACTCCAACGTAGCAAGTATGACACCTCATGTGGGCAGCAGTGCAAATGTCCACACAATAAATATGGAAAAACACCTTTGTCAAGGCTATAAAAGCATAGTTAGAGGTGAATATGACTATTATAATGTATCTCCATGTTTAGGTATAGAAAAACTCCTTTCAAAAGATAATTCATTTCACTATCATGGAAGAGACAAATTATTGATTGAAAACCAAATTATGCAAGTCAATTAATGAGACACATTTTAATTAGTACATTTTATTGAAAGTAAAAACAATAACTAGAATTTTTGGAACTTAGTGTTATGCCTTATGTAGGTTTCCACCTAATATCTCTTTCCTTGTAAATTTATCCATTAATGGTAAAAAATATGAATGAAGGGATGCACTTAGTAGGAGGAAAATGGATGGAGTTCATGAAGACCCCTAAACTTCACATTGATTAAAAATTACTAATCAATTAACAAATAATTCTTGAAAGATGAGTAATGTAGTTCTATGAGATAATGAATATATGACTTAAAAAATACCCATAGTTAATCCCAACAATGAAAATTTTCATCAAATAAAAAAATCTTGAATAAAGAATTACCATGGTGTAATTGGTTCATGTGTGTAATTTAATGACCAAATATATAATGTTTATGAGGATATAAATTAGTTCTTGAATTTTATTCCTAAATTACCATGTCAATGATCTTTGAATCATCATAAGGATTAGGCTCTTTGCAATATAGGTTCTATTGATGATTCAAAACTAAGTTGTAGACTTTTGGATAATAGAACCCTATTTATGCATGCATACAACCTCCTAAAAAGTATAGCTAATGTTAAATGGAAGATTATATGTTTCATGAGAACTATGAACTTATTTTTTATAACTGGTTGTTGAAATATTATGAAGTCAAAGTTTAGAATTTTATATGACTGTCGATGTCTAGAATATTTATATATTGATGATTTATAGTATTTATTCAATATGTACAAGGGTGTATATATGGGAAATAGATCTATAAATGGATTTAAGTATTCATATAAATATATAACATGTATGGGTGTATTGGGTCATATGCCTACATTTATAGTTAATGGATTTTCATAGGAGTTTGAGGGATAGGAAACTATATCTAAATGAATACAATATCTTAGAAACATAATAAATTGTTTGAATTATGTTCGTGCGAGGTATAATTTGGTTATGAGTTATCTGATTCTTAAAAATATCATGACTAAATATTGATATATAAATACATGGAAATTGGTGAGTAGTACATATTAATTAAAGTGAAAAAGTGTTTAGACATGTATAACATATACTAGTGCATCTAGATGTGTGCCTATAAGTTATAATAGTATGCAATTTAAACATAGGATATACTCAATTGGTATAAATTGTACTTGTTTATTTTTTATTTTAGATCATGAGATATTTTATTATAATACTGGTTATTTGTGTTTGAGTAGCGTGAAATGTACAATGAAATATGATATTATGGGATATCATAGAGTGTATTATGTTTGAAAACTATAGTATAAATGTGTGTTATACCTTGGTGGTACAAACTATAATTGCAAGTCTAGATGCATTCATATGCTTGATAGACTAAATATATGTGTTTTGGTTATTTTTATGCATTTATCATGATTTATGTCAGCTAGTAGAAATTACTGTATTATGTCTACTTACAAAGATTAGAATATACAACATATGTGTGTGTGTGTGTGTATATATATATATATATATATATGTATGTATGTATGTATGTATATGTATGTATATATATATATATATATATATATATATACACACATATATATACATATACATATATATATATATATATATATATATATATACATACATACATACATATATATATATATATATGTATCTATGTATGTATCTATGTATATATATATGTATATATATATATATACATATATATTTATATATATGTATGTATATATGTATGTATCTATGTATATATATGTATATATATATATATGTATGTATGTATGTATGTATGTATGTATCTGTATGTGTGTGTGTGTGTGTGTATTACCTAGTCAATATAATCTACACTTGTTTGTTTATTAAGAATGTAATAAATGATATTTTGGAGATTCATTCATATGTTTGACAAATTGAATATATGCATTTGATTATTCCCATGTTTATCATATTTTTTGATTGATGGTAAGAAGTAATCTATATGATTTTTTTGTTGTGTGTGTGTGTGTGTGTGTGTGTGTGTGTGAAACAAATATCACTTTGTTGGTACTAAATAAGTAGTGAGAAAAACTTCACTAGATTACTAGCATCATAATTTTAGATGAAGGTAATATGATCCAGTGGTGTGTATAAAATTCACTGATCCTAGTGATCAATAATTATTTAAAAAAACTTGGGCCAAGTAATTTTAAGTGAGAAATTATCATTTCATGAGTATTATTTACATGTGTGTGAAATATCTTTAGTGGAACATGTTTCTTTATGATACATCACATGTTTAGTTTTAAAAATCTTACAACACATGGGTACTAGATTGTCTCTCTAGATTTCCACACAATCAATATCTAATCATCTATTAAGGGAGGGCCATTCCTTGATGAGATTTGTGTTGGGGATTTTTGGTCCATGGTTGGTGTGGAAAAGTGGTTGGATGATGCTCTCCCTCCCCATAATAGTACTACTTTTGAGACAACACTTGAGATTGCTATAGATACTAGAGTCTAGGGAACTTAAGCCACATGGAGCCATTTATTATATATATGTACATTATATTAAATTTATTATTGAGTCATCATCATGATGAGTTTTAATTACTTATTTACTGTATATTGATAATAGTGGTTGTATGTTCATATCATCCCTAGCTAGATAATATATTTACCTTTTATAATTAATGAATATGTATGTCTTATGATGTTAGTGATCAGTGATGTATGATGTCACATGCTTCATCTATAATTATTATACTTAAATTATTTTATATGGTCACTAATTAGATTATCATGGTGTAATGTAATGAAAGTAAATGTTGTTTTAAATTAAAAAAATTAATCACATTTTCTATATTAAACCTAGCAGGGTTGTTACATGTGGTATTAAAGTTGTAGCTCTAACTCTAGGACCTAATGAGTCCATTAGCATTTCATATCCTTTTGTTACCTATATATATAAAATGTTATGTGGTACATTAAGTGTGTAATCTTAAGAGCACTCATACCCTCTTACTTTAGTTAAAGGGTTGTTTTATCAAGTATCTCTAGGGTGATAGTTGTATATGATGATTGCATAACATAGTTCTTGATTCATGAAAAAGAGATTCCTACCATATTTTTAGTAATTTAGATTGACACCTTGAGACTAAATACATCCTTTCTTGGTACTCAAGTCACCTTCACCACTTGTGTTTGTATTGTGAGTGTTTAAAAAGTATCAGATGTTTCTCACTTAAGTATGTGTGAGTTAATTATGTCTTATATACACTAATCCTAAGAGTGGGAAATATTATAAGACCATTTTTAGATTAGCACCACCTAGTATGGTGCAAATTTTTTGTAGTAGAGTATAGATGTCTTGGTTGAGAATTCCTATGTGATAAGATTTTCTCATGGATTGGCACCCCTATATCTATGTGGATTAGGAAGAGTTGTCATCTCTCATAGATAGAATGGAGGTGAGTTATTACTCTCTCACTCTCCTTTGACATCATTATAAACCACTGAGTGGATTTATATTTTCATGATATTGAATAAGTGTTCTCTTAATTCGAAACTTGTTTATGAAATGTTGTTTTGACCATATTACTTGGAGTTCATGGGATATTATATTTTACTTCTTCTTTATAGAGAAGTGTGGAAATGGAATGAATTGATGCAACTGTGGTTAGTATTTTTCCTTCAGTTGTAGAAGTAGGTTATGATACTACTCTTACAAGTTTTATAAGTATGTAGTTATTTTAGCAACATGGGTTGTGGTATTTTTATTATACCATGTGAGGGTATTTATGAGTTTCATTATTATGGTTTTTTAGATTCATACTTTATCTAAGTTAACTTGTCTATATGGAGTGGTGAACCATGGATTTATATTGATTTTGGATTAAGATTTATAAGTTGATTATAATTGTTATGTACTATTTACCCTTGATTATATTGGTATTATTCACATCTTTCTAAACACATGTTTTGATGAGTCATTGATGTACCTTTATCCTATAGTATGTATATAATAGGATGTGTGGAACATATTGATAGTTAAATGGTTAAGAAAAGTTTATAATTTGTTGGGTAGTTATCCAAGAAAACATGGAGACATTGTCTTACTTATTTTATTTATAAGGTTTTAAGGATGGTATGATCCTTGGCCTTTACATGTTATGATAGTTTTAACATTATAGGTTAAGTTGTGAAAGATGATATTAGTTATGTTTGGCTAGTGGTAAATTAAAACAATTATGGAATAATTGTATAATTTTTCTTGTAATGTATGTTGGTACATATATAATTAATTAGCATAGATCATTTCTTTTTATGATGTGTTAATATGGATTTGTGATTTTTAGAACCTTGTGCACATTATGGATATCATCAGGGCATAAAGAGTTAAGGGATGAGTGGTGAATTAAGAACATGAGTACTAAGAAATGGGAGTGGATCCTATTTAGTCTCACATTGACTTGGTAGTTATTGAGTTTAGATCTGACAGAGGAAGCTTATTGAATCCAAGATTTGGTAGATGGACTTGTCATATTCAATCATATGGCCATATGTATGTATACTATAGAATGGTTATTTTGTTATTTTTTTATGAATTGGGAATGTAGTATTTCTAGTTCTTATTCATCATCATACTTGTCAAGAGCTACGTGGAGTAGTGATAGTATTGAGATGTTATACTTATCAGGAGCTATGCAAAGTAGTGATGGTATTAACTTAAACACATCATTCTCACCAAGATCCCTAAATAATTTTCTCTAAAATGATAAAAAAAAACACTCTATAGGTTAGATAGATGTGTAGAGGGGCAAGAAGGTTTTGTGTAACTCTCCCTAGCCTTTTTTTTTGGGATTTTATGATGATTTAATGTGTTTTTGGTTAAAACCTAAATTTGAGAAGTTAATGAAACTTTAATCAAGATATGTGAGGCCTTGTAAGTATCATAAGTGGTCAGTCCTGTAGTATATAGGCTTGTCTTTCTAGTTCTCAACCTTGAGGTGGTCATGATAGAACCAATCAAAGTAAGTGACACTCACAAACTTTGTTTGCATAATAAGCAGATGTCATAGTTTAGGGTCTTATGGGACCAATACTCTAAGAATAGTGGTACTTAAGATAACTATGTTGAGTTATAAAGGCAAATCCCACATTTATTTGCTTGATTTGATACTTTATACTATGATTATCATTCTGATAAATAATATTTCTAATTCAGAATCTATGTTTGAATAAGAGTCATCCAGGATGATGACTAGCTTTAAGGGGAAGGATGTTACATATTAATTCATTGTTAATCAAACTTACTTGATTATTCATGGATATTTATAATTAGAAATTTGATTTAGTTATTATTAACTAATATTTGACTTATATGTTGTTATGGGATAGTTGAATGTTGATCTAGTTACATAATTACATTGTTGTGAGTTAGTTGTAGTGTATATGCTTATGACATGATCACATTGATTTGTTATTTCAGAAGTATTTTATGATGTATATATCTAATGATGTTATGGTCTAACTACCTACTTGTTGCGAGTTTGATGTAGGAGAAACTCATCCCTTAAACCATAACAGAGGGAGAGCATCATTAAAGAGGGTGACATAGATGGAGATGATGGGAGATGATAGAGAAACAAATAGAACCCTACACACACCACATTAAATAGTACATATTAGATGCATGGATTGAATTTTTAATGATAATATGTTCTGATGATTGGCTGCATTTAGAATTATTTTTGAGTGGTTGGCATTAGTACTTGTTGAAGATTATCTATTTTCATATGATTGTTTATATGTGTTAGTTTAGTTTAAATTTACTATTATGCAAAACTAACTTGTTAGATTTGTGTTGTGGTTACTATAAGTTTAGATTGGGAATAATAATGAGCATAATAACAATTTTGATTAAAATAATATTAATGGCCTGTTGATATTAAATCATATTATTAATAATTAGTAAATATATCCCCATAAATGCATAAATAGAAAAAACATAAAAAAGGGATAAAAATAGAATAAAATAGGATATATATATTTAGTCTTGCTTTAAGGCAAGATGGAAAGGAAAAATAGAAAATTGTGGATAAAATAAATAAAAAATAAAGGAAGTCTAATTTTTTTAAAAAATAATAATAAAGGCAAACCAAGTTTAAATAGAAAGTGTCATTCTTTAATAATGGGAGAATATAGGGTGTGAAGCACAATATAAAAGAGAAAAAAAATCTTGGCAAAGAAAGTAAGGCATAAGAGATTAGAGAGTGGAAAAGAAGAGAGTATCATGTGAAGTGATGAAGCATGGATACAAGGAGGAAATTTGATAGAGCATATTATTTTTTATACCAGGTTGGTGAAGCTTTTATGTTCTTATTAAAATTCACTTATTTGGTATCAGAGAAGTGCGTAGTTAATATTTATTGAGAAATTTGATAGTTTTAGTGATGGAATTAGTTATATTGCATTTGTTAAAATGCTTTAATGAATTGATGTATAAAAATTGAAACCATATATATCTATGTGTGAAGTGAAGTAAATTTTAGAGATCAAATTTATTATATTAATATGTATATGATTTATATACATAGAGGAGGTATACTATGATTTAGTGTATGCCAACTAAACTTGACATCCCAAATAAATGGTAAAATGATTTTTCACCTAGTATAGTGGCCTAAGTTATAGTAGGATATACAATGTACTAACCCCACTATAATTGATGAATATAAACTCACATATACATAATAAGTTTATTAAATATTAAAACATAATATGATCTATATATTTTTAGGGCAATGTAAGAACATATTAAATGATCTATTTTATCTGTATATTTCATCTCACCTATATATTATTATCATTTAGGTTATGATATAAATATATGAGTATAACATATCATGATTGTATAAATATTATGATATAATATATGATGGATATAGATATTAAATTTCATTAATATGATAATATATATTTCATAGATTAGATGGATTTTAATATTTCATTAATGATGGATTATATGGAGTGAATTATTCTAATCATGATATGATACTTATGTCTCATCATTTATATATTCTATCTCATCTATATATTTTGTATAATATTTATTAAATTAAATATAGTGATATACACTAATTGTTGAAATATTGAATATATTGCATGCATCATATGCCACCTTTATTGTCAAAGTTCACTAATTGTTTAGATATTGAATATGTTGCATGTTGAATATGCTACCTATACTATCAAATTTCACTAGTTATTTATATACTAAATATGTTGTATATGTAAATTATTACATATAGACTAAATATAATATCAAAAAATATTGTATCAAAAATGATACCATATCCATCAAAATACTAATGATAGATCTGAATACTATGTGTGGTATTTAATATGCTCAGATACTATGTATGGTCTAATGAAGAGTATTTAGTGGATTGATTTATATCTATGAATAAATAAATAATATAGAGTGATGGTGTATAATTAATTGAAATACCACAATGATGGTAAACAATAAATAATCTAGGAATCCATATTAATAGATAAATAGTATAGAGTGATGGTGAATAATTAGTATATGGCTTAGCTCTATATCCATGAATGAATGAATAAATAATTTAGACTGAAGAGTATTTTACATGGATCTAGTGGATAATATTAAATAAGTGGATCATATTGAATAAGCTCTTAAAACTCCATCATAGAAAATGTAACACCTTAGGTGGGTAGCAACATAAATATCCACACAATATATATGCCAAAACATCTTTGTCAAGGCTATAAAAGTATATTCAGAGGTGAAGATGACTGTCAGAATATATATCCATACTTAGGTATAGCAAAATGCCTTCTTTGAAAAGATAATTAGCTGAACTATCATGGAAGAGACAAATTATTGATTGAAAACCAAACTATGCAAGTCAATTAATGAGACACATTTTAATTAGTATGTGTTATTCCAAGTAAAAATAATAAATAAACTTTTTATAACTTGTTGTTATGCCTTCTGTAGGTTTCCACATGATATCTCTTTCCTTGTAAATTTATATATTCATAGTAAAATATATGAATGAAGGGATGCACTTAGAAGGATGAAAATGGATGGAGTTCATGAAGACCTCAAACACTTCACATTGATTAAAAAGTACCAAGTAATTTATAAATAATTCTTGAAATACGAGTAATGTAGTTCTATGGGCCAATGAATATATGACATACAAAATACCCATAGTTAACCCAAACATTGAAAATTGTCATCAAATCCCAAAATCTTCAATACAAAATTACCATGGTGTAATTGGTTTATGTGTGTAATTTAATGACCAAATATATAATGTTTAAGAGGATATTTATTAGTTCATGAATTTAATTCCCAAATTACCATGTTGATGATATTTTAATCATGACAAGGATAAGGCTCTTTGTAATATAGGTTCTATTGATGATTCAAAACTATTTTTTACACTTTTGAATAGTAGAACCCTATTTATGCATGCATATAACCTCGTATAATGTATTAAAAACATTAAAAGGGAAGATTATGTGTTTCATGAGAACTATGACCTTCTTTTTTATTACTAATTATTTAAATCTTATGAAGTCACTAATTATAATTTTATGTGGTTATCAATGTCTACAATATCTATATATTGATGATTTCTAGTACGTAGTTAATATGTACAAGGATGTATATATGGGAAATAAATCTAAAAATAGATTTAAGTATTTATATAAATATATAACATGTATGGGTGTATTGGGTCATATGAATACATTTATAATTAATGGATTATCATAAGAGTCTAATGGATAGGAAAATATATCCAAATGAATACAGTCTCTTAGAAACATAATAAATTGTTTTAATTATGTTCATACGAGGTATAACTTGGTTATGAGTTATTTGATTCTTTAAAATATCATAACTGACTATTGATATATAAATACATGGAAACTAGTGAGTGATACATATTAATCAAAATGAATAATTATTTAGACATGTATAAAATATATTAGTGCATCGATATGTGTGTCTTTAAATTATAGTAGTATGTAGTTTAAACATATGAAATACTTGGTTGGCATAAATTGTACTTATTTATTTACTATTTTGGATAATGAGATATTTGATTATAAGACTAGTTATTTATGTTTGATTAGTGTGATAATTTACAATGAAATATGATATAATGGGATGTCATAGAGTGCATTATGTTTTAAAACTAAAATCTAAATATGTGTTATACTTGGGTGTTACAACTATAATTATAAGTCAAGATGCATTTATGCATTTAGTGGATAAAATGCAATTTTTTTGGTTATTTTTATTCATTTATCATGTTCTATATCATCTAGAAGAAAGTACTATATTTTGTTTACTTACATAAATTAGAATATATATCCTATATATATTTTACCCAATCAAGATAATCTACACTCGTTTGCTTATTAAGTATGTAATAAATGGTACTATGGAGATTCATTCATATGTTCTATGGACTAAATGTATGTATTTTGTTATTCCCATGTTTAACATATTTTGTGATTTCTAGTAGGAAGTAATTTATATAATTTTTTTAGTTATATATTTGTGTGTTAACCAAATCTCTCTTTGTTTGTACTAAGTAAGTAGTGAGACAGACTTCACTATATTACTAGCATCACAATGCTAGATGAAGGTAATCCAATAAAGTGGTGTGCATGAAATTGAATGATTTTAGAGATCAATAATTATTTTTAAAAACTTGGTCTAAGTAATGTTAAGTGAGACATTATCATTTCATTAGTATGATTTACATGTTTATGTGATATCTTGATTAGAACCAAATTATTTATGATACACTTCATCTTTAGTTTTATAAATCATACCAAAACATGAGTACTATATTATCTCTCTAGATTCCCACACCATCACTATCTACTCATGTATGAAGGGAGGGTCATACCCTGATAGGATTTATGTGGGGGATTAATGGTCTATCATTAGTGTGGAAAAGTGCTCAGATGATGCTCTCCCTCCCCACAAGAGTACTACTTGTGAGATGACACTTGAGATTACCATAGATACTAGATTTGGAACTTAAGCTCTATGGATCCATGTATCTTATATATGTAAATTGCATTGAATTTATTATTGAAGAATTATCATGATGAGTTGTAATTACTTATTTACTATACATTGATAGTCATGATTGTATGCTCATACCATCCATGGCTAGATATCTATATTTACCTTCTATAATCAATTAAGATGTGTTTATTATGATGTTAGTGATCAGTGATGTATGATGTCACATTATTCATTTTTAATTATTATAGTTAGATTATTTTATATGGTCACTAATTAGATTATCATGGTGTAATCTAATGAAAATAAATGTTGTTTTAAATTAAAAAAATTTAATCATGTTTTCTATGTCAAACCTAGTGGGGTTGCTACAAATACATTTTTTAATATCCTTGATAACTTTATTTCATCCTCTTCATGACTATTCTCCTCTATTATATTTTTATGGATGTTACAAAGCACTATTAATACCTTGAAGTATGTATGTAGATGTTTGATGCCATAATATGATTGTAAGATTTTTTGGTTTACTTTTATACTTAATTATAAAAAAATGGAATTCATTATTAAAAGGGTCCAATGGCTCGAGGCATGACTCATCCATGCAATGTTAAATTTGAGTGGCTTGAGATGTGCTCAGAAAAATGATTTATGGACTAGTATTTTTAAAAATGGGTGGTTAAGTACTAGTAGGGTAGCTTCCAAGCCCAAAGATATAACTCAAATTCATGATCAAGCTATTAGTATGGATGGATCTATTATCCCTTCAATTCAATACTACAAATAATTATAATATTACTATGGAAGTGTCAAAAGACTCATCCCTTCTTCATGAATATTCTTATCTACTATGTTTTATGGGATGTTGCAAATAAATGAAGATATCATGAAGTATGTTTTTAGATGTCTGATGTTGTAGTATGACTATAGGATTACATAATTAAACTTTATACTCAATAATAGAGACATCAAACATGATTGTTGTGAAGATTGAATGGCTCAACACATGAATCAATGATGAAATTTTAGAGTTAAGTAACTTGAGATATGACTCAACCACTTAATTTATGGATAGGTGTTTTTAGAAATGGGATCTAAAGTACTATTCAGATAGCTTCCAACTCATGATCCAAATTAACTAGTAACCAAACCTCACAACTATAAATAGATATATTCATCCTATGAATAAGGTTGTTAAATGGATTTATGGTTAAGGTGGGTTTTGTTGATTAAGATGATCTTTATGTAAGGATAAAAATACCCCATCTTTCAAGTTGAATATCTATAATCCTAAAACCCCCTTGAATTTTCTATATATTATATGCTTACTATATGTACACGTGGGTGTGATTTTGGATAAAAGAGGTTGTGATAATTATCTCCCATTTCAAATAACAAATAAAAGTATAATATTAGAAATTTTGTAAGGAGGAAGTATACACTGGCATACATTAACTCTTAAAGTAGTGATATATGACTTAATATAGATTCAAATGATTACATCAATTATAGATGGGTAGAGGGAAGGAATTACAAGGAGTAAACATAAATAAATAGAGAAAGTGGGGTGAAAATGGTGAGTGAAACACATAAAACCAAAGGATATAAAATACTCTATAGAGAGAGAGAGAATAGGTATTGGAGTCTCTAGATTAGATCACCTAAGGGATGCTAGGACTTTGAAGAGAAAAATTGATGGTGTGATAAGGAAAGGAGACACATAGTCTCTGCACTAATAAACTTGGTAGTATATGTGTATATATACCAAAACATAAATGAAATTACTGAGAGGAAGCCTCCATCAAATGGATATATGTATCCAACCCTTATTATATGGTTTAGGCTATATAAGATGATACATGCACTTTATAGGTAAACCTAGTTACACTATGTGTGAAGGGCAAGCCTTATTTAGTATGTAGATTTCAATATGGAGTTGAAATACATCCCATACGGAGGATGAAATTGATAAAATGCACAAAAATTATAACCCTTCATCCACCTATATAAATTATTTTAATAAATTAAAGACAAAGTTGTGGAAACATCTAGTCAATGCATAGTTAGGGAAGAGTGTGAATGTTTTACTTCTAGAGAAATAGAATGTGCCTTGGAGGATAAGGGAAATTTAAGTAAATTAATAGAGATTAAGATAATATTGATAGTGTGTAGGATTTTAAATGACTTGAGCACCTTGTAACATTGAAAGGCCATGTCATGATGAATTATTATATAATAAAGGGATCATTGTTTCTATGATTTGTATATTTAATGGCTATGTGATTAACATTTTTATTATTATTGTGAATGTATTAATATATTGGAAATTAAAAAATATATATAAATTAGTAATATAATATTATTATATAATAATCTAATAATATATGAAATTGTCAATTAGGAAGCTTATATTCTTATCTTGTGTAGAATCACAAGAATATAATAATATTAAAACATATAACATAGATCAAATATGATAACATGTAGAAATTAGGATCTATTTTTATATGTAAAATATTTTAATGTGTGATGTTAATCCAATATTCTTATATTGTGTATAATGGGCGTGTGCACATTATACACAAGAATATAAAAACATAGGCACATATAACATAGACCAAAAATGAAAGTATGTAGAAATTAGTATCTTACCTATTGTGGATAACCCTCTAATGTGTGATACTAAAACTAATTAATTATACAAATGATGGGATATTATTGGAATCCATGATAATAAACAATAATTGAATGTAGTTCTCATCAACATGTGAAATGGTTGGGGATCCATGAAGTTTATGAATTAAGTCCTAATGGCCATGAAGTAACTAAATAAGAATAATTAGGAAATTATCAATTATTAGGAATCCATTATTATTATCTATTATATAATGGGAATGTGTCCATTATATAAAAATATATTAAGAATAATATTGTAAGAAATGATTTCCACTTTGCTAACCCAATGGTCTGGTTGATCTAAACTAAGGTGGGTGTGATAAAAAAAATGATAAAAGGGAGTGAAAGGTAAGGTAAAAAATAAGGTTCTCATGTGATCCAATTGAAGTATGAACCTTCCAAGTTGACTTAATTTAACAATGATAAAGTAAATCATAAACAAATATTTATAGTGGATTATTTGAAAGCATATAACATAGTCAAACATAGTCTATATTCTAAGAAAATAATTAAATTTTGGCCCACTGATTAGTATCAAACATGTTTTTAGTATTGTATATCTATTAGTATCCTATGCCACTAATTATTTTTAATTATGGTATATATCAATCAAATAATTTATTCAAAGTAATAAAACATTTAATTCAATCACTTGTAGAGAAAACCCATACATAATTTAGAGTCTTGAGAAATGTAGGAACTTATTATTTAGCATAGATAGGTCAAAATGAATATCCTTGAATTCCATTGAAGAGTCAAATTAGTAGAGAGATGGAGTAGGATTTTTTTAGTTTCCATTGAATTTATTATTGAGATCTATGTCAAATTTCAAAAAACTTATGGATTTTTATTGTTGGAGAACTCTATATGATAACTTATCAAAGGTAAAATTGACTTGATTTCAAATATGGTATATTATAAATATAGTTATAAGTGGAAAATTCATTGAAAAATATACATGAATTAGAATTAAATGTAATATAATTGTCAATGTCTATTAGTTATACAATTTAAATTAGGGTTTATGATGTTTGAACTAAGGTATGAAGATAATTGGCATGATCTCACCTAGTCATTTATGAGTCTCTTTTATGAAATACATCCATTTTTTATGCTAAAGGTTTATGATGCATAAATAGATATACATGTGGAGTAATCTCATATAGTCAAGAAGTCACTAACCCTTAAATTTTATAACTATTAATGTGTTTTCTATGCACACTAGACCCTAAACATGGTAGCCTCTAACATTTTAGAATCTTAATGGAGGTAAAATCCAATATAGGGCATGATTTTTAGATGTGGGTTAAAAAAATGAATGGTGTAATAGTTGGATAAGCATGCAGGTTGTTAACTGGGTGTGCATGGGTGAGTGAAACCTAAAATAAATAGAAACCTATTTGAGTTATATATATGGAAAATTAAATTTAAGTGGGTATATATCTAAAATAAACTCCAAAAGGGGAGGTTATAGGATAAAATAAGGATTTTATGATCACAAAATGGATTACTTCCAAGATGGTCTCATTCATGGACAAGTGTATTAAACTAATGCTTGTAACTAGCAGTTGTTGCTAGCACACATATAAACATAGTGAGGGATTTTGAGGATAAATTATATGGTACACTCCAATAATCTAGCTAAATATTAATTTCATTTGGATTATCATTTTCACACCCTTATAACAAAAGATTATATTTCAATTCGGGGAGGTATCTAAAGTAGTTATTTTCAACTCCTAGAAAGATATACCATGGTAGACACTTCTACACACTTAGAGAAACAAAATAGTCAACCCTTTTGCACAAAATTAATAATGTTTTCCAATCATCCTATGGTTATTGCACATATTACACCATCATAAATTACTAATGAAAACAAGTAATTTTAAGTATCCTTTTCACACTTTGAATTACTAAATCAACCAATAGGAAAATAAAACACAATTAATCACACATATTTGAATAATAAAAACAGAAATTTTTTGTGATAATCAAAATATTTATTCATGCATTAATGAAATTTTCATCCCCCTTAGAATTAAGATAATTAAAATTATATATAAATTTTGGAAGGGGTCAGCTCATCCTAGAAATCCATGGAAAGTACCTAATTACATGCTACTAATTAGATTGAGAGTTTTAATTAAACATTTAACTTTGCATGTACAATGATATGCCAAAATTGTGTCTTTTGAATAAGACACAAATTTCACAAAATCATGCAACATGTAAATGTTATAAAAATCTTCAATTTATTTTTACATGTAATTTTTAGGTATAAATATACTCTTAGTTACATTCATCAAATTTTCATGCAAAATACATATAATATCAACTGAAGAAAAACTATGTTTTACTCATAGTCGAGGCTTGCATGGTTGATGAAATATTAGTTGAAGTAGTGGGCAGGACTAAAGTGGTCATAGGAATCAAACTAGATAGTGGAGTAGAATTGAAAGCTCCAGACATAACATGTTTTTTTGCCTCTAGATCTTGCTAATGTTTGTAGCCAATGGCATGTTAAAATATGTTGTCATATGTATACACATAATATTTTAAAACTTTTATCACTTACTGATGATATTTATCTTGTAGGAACCCTTTGAGTCTCAATATCTCTGAGTGCATGGATTAATGGGTGCATCGAGAAAGGGGAAGGAAGACCATTGGTGCTTTGTAAGATTGTTGTCCCTTTTTTCCACTTGTTATCTACACACTTATCTCCTAAAAACCATATCTTTAATCTTATTCTTATCTCTTATGCACTCATCATTAATTTTCCACCTTTCATCCCCTTTTCCCTATCCCTAAACCCCTTTCAACATTTGATAATACTAGGTCAACTAGGTCAACCTTATACTCTTATGGGTAAAATTCATTTAGGGTCTAGGTTGGATCTTGGGTGACCTAGCATGTGACCTATTGAATTTTTGTCCATAATAGTAATAGGTTGACTGGGTTGACCCTCTTAGCCAAAATTTTTATAAGGGATTATGATTAAATACACCTATATAAATGAGACCATTTTTCCATTATTTAAACAATATAATAAGTAAGGTTTGTTATGAATCTGCTTATCCACCATTCTACTTGAAGAGAAAGCTTAGGGTTTCATTCTTTCTTTGGAGATATAGATCTTGTCTTATGGAGATTTATTTTATATGCATTGATCGGTTGTGTATCCTAGAGATGATTTATCATTGTCATCCTTACATACCACAACAACCTCTTGTGAAACACCTTCACCAAGGGAGAGATTGAGGCTCAATGGGTTCATCTTCAAAGGTAAGTATTCATAAATTTGTTTCTCCTTTGTAAGAGTAGATAGATATGAATTTTTACTTACCTTCTATGTATTAGGATTCCATATACATTGATGTGAATATATTTATTCTATGGATGTTTAGTTTTGTTTTTTATTACCCCCACTTTATGTCACAAGATTTGGTGAGCACTAGATTAGATTTTTATTTAATTATTATTAGTTTAGTGAATATGAAGACATAGAGTTTAGCTAGGGTTATTACTTTATTATGCCTACCTAGAGGATTTGAAACCCTCCCAAGTATTATTGTTGTGATAAGAGATCCCCTAATTAGGTATAATGGATCCACATATTGGTCATGTTCCTGATTATCTAACATATCCCCAAATGGAAGTGTAACTATGATCTATCTTCTTTGAGTTAGGATTGATTTATAGACTTGATACATTTATTATTGCATACATCATCCATATTCAGAAGAGATGGACTATGTACCCTACTAACTTTAATCAATAGGTATCCATGTTAAATTGTCATGGTTATGAACTTTACGATCATAAGAATTCAAGAATAGAGGTTAGTAATATGTTAATTCAAGAAATAAAACACACTAACACTTACACTCCTAGCCTAAAAATTAGGGAGAGATTAGTAACAAAAGACCAAATTAAAGCAAAAATAAAACATAAAAGACACAAATCATTTACCTTCCTTGAGAGCTCCAAATGCTTTGTTGAGTGGATTTATTGACTTTTGCATCAAAGAGTCTTTGGAAAATGAAGTTTTTTGGCTCCTTCTCTCCTTAGCACCATTGGATTTGATGTGGTTTGATGTTGCTTTGGCTCAATATTTTGTCATTATAACACTATTTGTAAGGTTTTTCACATTATAACACTAAATCAAATGGATTATCTCTCTCCAAATTTGCATTATAACTTTAGCTTATGAGATCTTAGAAATGAAAAGGTATGGCCTCATTTTTATAGCCTAAGGATTTAAATCTCACCCAATGTGAGTCAAGGTAGAGTTAAGGCTTGGAATGGGTTCAAACCTAAACTAGGTGAGTTAAGTATAACCCTAATAGAGTTAATAGTTGTCAAGTAATTATGATTTGTAATTGCTAGGCATGAATTTCAAAAATAGATATTTTAGGATATTTCCAAAAAAATTGGTAACTCATAAATGCAATGGTGAAAGGCTAGGATATTTTGAATTTTTAAATTTCATTTTTTTTAAATTTCATTAATTGAACATAGATGATTCAACTAGGCATTTAATTTGGTTTTTATTTTTATATTATGATTATCATACATTTCCAAGAATTTATTTAAGTGTGAAAGTTCCCCACTTAATATGTCCATAGGACAAATTGACTATTGTGATGTTGTAAGGTGATTAGGGATGAATCCATGAGAGGTTATTGTTGTATATAGTAGGATACCTCAATTAGTGATGTCTCAACATGATTCTAAGCTTTGATGAATGAAACACAAGTAAATTTGGGATGTTAAATGATTTTTAGGATTAATTTGCAATGGTTGGTAAGAATCAATTTGATGTTTGATCAAAAGCCAATTTTGGCTAGTTTTAGGTGTATATAATTTAACCCTATTTGGGAAGGTGTTGCAAGTTGGAGGCACAATAATGTCTTCTCAAAGAATGAAAAGGTTTTGTATGCCTATGACTTCAATAATAATAGATGAGTTGTAGATTCCTTCTTGAGGGAGTGATCAGTAAAAAAGGTTAGCGATCAATCCATTGAAATAAGGAAATGATAGGACCAAAAGGTAAAATGGGGTGAAAAAGACTAATTTTCCCATAAATGTTTATAATCAGTGGCACATCATACTACCCTAGTTGGGAAGATAAACAAGATGATTTTCCCAAAGGTAGTTATAATCATTTGCATAGGTGGGAAAAAAACATAATCATTTGTCCAAATGTGGTTATAATCATTTAAAAATACTTAGGGTAATGAGAGAATGATTTAACCAAAGGTGGTTATAATCATGAAAGGGTAAATAATGATTTTCCCATAGGTGGTTATAATCATTGGTAGGATATAAAACATGCCCCAATCAGGTGGATAAAGATAATGGTTTGCCCAAAGGTGGTTATAAGAATTATCAAAATAAAAATATGCCCCTATTAGGTAGAATAAAGATAATGATTTGCCCAAAGGTAGTTATAATAATTAATCTCCAGATAGATAGAAACAAGATGATTTTACAATATGTGGTTATAATTACTAGTTATATGGGTGGGATGATACACAATGATTTTTCTAAAGGTGGTTATAATCAGTGGTACCATAAGTAGGATGAGATACATTGAATTTCCCAAAGGAAGTTATAATCATTGGTATCATGAGGATGGAAAATTGGGATAGATGAGAAATATGAATTTGGGAAACCTACTAGTATGGAGATGCATGTCCTAACTAGAAAATATTAAAATTATTTCATTATTTAATTACTCTATATGTGGGACATAATTTTGGAATTTTTTGAGGTGCCTAGGAGATATATCATGGACTCATTGCTTATAAGACTTCCTAATATGATTTTTTATATAGAATGTGGTGGTGGGCACCATGATAACTTGGATAAAATATTCATAACGAATGATTCCCAATCCAATAAAAATTTTAAAAAAATCATGCATGATAAAAACCATGATGACAATGTTGACATATAAATATAGATTGATTCAAGAATAATGCATAAGGAATCACCCAATGAATGCACATAAATTGAATCAAGGCCCAAAAAAAAGGAAACAAATAGGTAAAAAAACAAATATAAAGACCAAACACTAAGAAAAAAAGGCACAAATCAAAATAAAGAGATTAAAATAAAACACAAATAAACAATGGTTAATCACAATGTTAGTGCAAATAGAGGATAACCAAGATGACAAACATTGCCCCTAGCTCATAGGAGACAACAAAACAAAAAAATAAAATGAGGGAATATAAGAAAGGGAAGGGGTGGCTGAGATGACTCCATATGCACTAGGCAAATGTATTTTGCCTACATAGTTCGAGAGATGCAAGATCCAACAATAACTTTAGGCCAAATGTAGTTCTCCTAGGATATGGGATAGAATAAAAATGATGAGAAGAGAAAAAATGAATAATGTTATATAGGAATATGGGAATGATCTTGTAAAATGGTGAGTGTATGGGATGTTAGGCCAAGAAGGATTGGGAAACTAAATGATAGGTAGTTTCTTATGAAATAGCTAATGTTCCTAGAATCCTTAAGGCAAAAAAAAAGTGGTTGATGTTGATTGTTTAGGATTTTATAGATCTATTTACAAATGTTTTTTGGAATTTTTGAAGATATCAACTTGTTAGAGAATTATGAGATACTAAATAGTCCAAGATCATAAAATGGTGAGAGAGTTCAAATTTAAAATTTCTCACAAAATGGTGAGAGTGTGGCTTATGTTGCTCTCAAAATAGCAAGAGCATGGTAAAGAGGTGATTAAGCTGACCTCAACATGAATCAATTTCTACCTAAATAATCCTAGAATGGGACCTCAAGTCACTATAGTTTTACCTTATAGTAGGGGAATCTGAATAGCCAATAACAAATTCAAAAACTAGGCAAAGTAGGCAAATGGCACAATATGACATAGGCATGACAAGGTGGTACATCAAGGCATGATAAATAATGTCATTCCTAATTTTACCATAGTATTTTATAATTAGTAATCAATTACATAGGTAAATGATACTAATTTTCCCAAAGGTCATTATAATTAGTAGCACAATGGTGAAAAACTGATTTACCCAAAGGTGGTTATAATTAGGAACAATTAGTATAGAATGGAAAAAGAAATGAAGTATACAAATTCCAAACCAATATCATACTAATCCAAAATATAGCTTATATCTATAATATGAAATCAACATATAAAACTTGATATGAATCATCTTTCTAAAAGTAACCTTGAAACCAATGGAATGAAACCAAGGTCAATAGGCTAGGTAGGAAGGGGGAAAATAAATAAATTGATAAGAAAGGTATGGTAGAATGGAATGTTATGGTACAAGGAAAATTTAAAATATTATGGTACATTGTAAATGAGACTCATAGACGATACACCAAGTCTCTCAATAAAATTAATGATTAAGGTGTATAATGTTCATCGACTCATCATGTTCATCCTTGTCAGTGTAGTGATCCTATATACACCATAACAATAGTTTTTAATAATGATGTATGGGCCTATCTAGTTGGGTTTGAACTCAACCTTATGTTTATTCTCAACTATGGTATTCTATTGGTTTATTTAAGTATAAGATCACCAAGTTTGATTTTTTTATGTATAACTCAGTGGTTATAGTGGGCAAGGAGTCAATTCTAGTATGCTTGAAGGTTATTGATTGTGTCCATGAATTTTTCATCAAATAACTCTAGATCTTATAAGTGAGCTACATGAAAAGCTTCATTATCTAGGATATGATTCAAATATATGCACAAAGAAGGTAACTCAATGTCAATGGGCAAAATGGCCTTAGTGCTATAAATCATTGAATATGGAGTGGCTTCAGTTAGGGTATGGTAATTGGTGTAGTATGACCAAAGGGAACTGAAGATTTGGAGCTGCCAATCACTACCAGTATCATTGATAATATTTTTAAGTATGTTTATAATGGTTTCATTAGATGCTTTTGCTTGGCCATTACCTTGTGGGTAATATGTCATGGAAAAATGATGAGTAATTTTATATTCAACATATAGAAATTTTCCATCCTTATTTTTAAATGATCCACAATTATCATATATAATATTGGATGGGATACCATAATGGTAGATGAGATGATTAAATGTGTGCATGGAAATTTTCTTTCCAATCATGTAAGTAATGGGTATAACTTTAACCCACTTAGTGAAATATTCAGTAGCAATGAGAATGTTTTTATGGTCATCAGATAAGGTTAGGTTTATCTTCCTAATGAGATCAAGGTACCATGTAGTAAACAACCATAGTGTCAACATTAGTTTTAGAGTCTTGGCCAGGGCATGAAATAAATTAGCATGCCTTTGACATTTGTTACACTTTTTAACATACAAAACTATGTTTGCATCTATAGTTGGCCGATAGGACCTAGTACATAAGAGTTATTTGTATAGGATGGCCCCACAGGTGCAAGATCCACATACTCCATGAAATTCATGTAACACTAATGTTGATTTTATTGAATTTAAATAATGAATCATAGTTCCATCAAAACTCAGATATTAGAGGGTTACTCCAATTAATGTATATCATGTAGCCTAATGGATAAAGGCCTTGGATTGTTTACATGATAGGTTAGGTGGCATAATGTGGTCATGAAGATAGGCATAATAGTCTAAATACCATATAGATATGTAACCAATAATATCATAGATCATTATAATGATTAAGGGTTCATGAACTAGCACTATAAGATTTTTGATGAGGAATTGATATTCTTTTTCCATATTTGTATGATGAATCAAAGATCTAATGGTGGCCATGACATCTATTATTCTATTACTAGCCCTTGGTATATGCTCACTTTTTACACCATAAATATGTTGTTTAAGAGTGCCGACCATGGCCTTATATGGTACCAAATTGTAATCCTTGGTCTGAGAATGGTTTTTAACTTGATTGATGATTAATTGAGAACCACCATAAACCTTAAGATGTTTAATATTCCATTTTACTTCTTATCTAAGACCTATAATGAGTGATTTGATTCAGCCATGTTATTGGTGCAAGGAAAGATGATATGGAATGATTTAGGGGCAATATGCCCCTATGGTTTAATAAATAAAAGGCCTACCCCCAATCCATGTGCTATAAATTATCCATCAAAATATAGTTTCTAGTGCTGCTCCTTAAGAGGTATTTTAATAATGTTCATAATGGGATCATCTGAGAATTGGAATGTTAGTAGTTCTATATCTACAAGGGGTTCTTCAGCAATTTTTTCTACACGTACTTTCCCTTTGATGGCCTTTTGATTGATGTGTTGTATCTCAGACTCACTAAGAAGCATGATCCACTTGGCCATGCAACTTTGTAAAGTTGTTTTGGAAAGTAAATACTTGAGTGGATCTACTTTTGAAATGACCATGGTCTTAGTGTTTAACATGTAATGCCATAGTTTTTGAGTTATAAAAACCATAGCTAAACAAGCCTTTTCAATGGGTGTATAATTATGTTCATACATGACCATTGTATGGATTAAATAATACACAAAATGTTCTTTATCATTATTATCATGTTAAGCTTGAAGTTCCCCCAAGGCTTTGTCTATAATAGATAAATATAATAAGAATAGTTTTCCTAGCATTGGTGGTAACAAAATAGGTAGATTGGAAAGGTATTATTTTAAATGTTACAAGGTTTTATGTCATTCATCATCCCAATTAAATGTTATACCCTTATTCATTAGGTGTGTAAATGGATGGGATTTTTTGGCCAATTGAGAAATGAAGGTTCTGATAGACTAGATATTTCCTAAACTATGGAGATTCTTCAAATTGGATGGTGGTGGAATCTCTTTATTATCTTGTAATTTGGATAGATAGACTTCAATGCCTCTATGAGACATAATGAAACCAAGCTATTTTCTTGAAGTAACTCCAAAAAAAAAAAAAACTTAGGATTGAATCTAACCTTGTAATCATGCAATCTCTCAAATATCCTTTGTAGTGTATTAGATGATTGGCCATGGTCTTTGATTTACCTAGTATGTCATCAACATAGTTTTCAACAATATCATGCATCATATCATGAAATATTATGGTCATGGCTCTTTGGTATATGGCACTATAATTTTGATACCAAATGGCATAACCTGATAACAAAATGTTCCCCATGGAGTACTAAATGTTTTTATATGTTGGTCTTTTGCCATAATCCAGATCTAGTTGTATGCTAAAAATCCATCCATCAGTAAAAAAATCTCATGCCCAAATGTGGAATAAACTATCATTCCAATGTTTGGTAGAGGAAAATCATATTTTGGGTAGGCCTTGTTTATATCTCTGAAATCAATGCATATTTTAATTCCTTCTAGATTCTTAATGACTAGCACAAAATTTGAGATCCACTATGAGTAGTCAATTAGTTGAATACATCTCAATTCTAAGATATTTTCTAACTCTTTATTTACTAATATATTAATGTGAAGATGAATCTTATGCTAAATTTTTTTCATGTTTTTAGCATCAATATGTACCACAAGGTAGTGCACAACCAAGGTGGGGTTCAAACCTATAATTTCTATGTAATCCCAAGCAAATATGTCAAAAAATACCCTTAAGAGGGTGATAAATATTTCACATTCCTCCCTACTGAGGGATGCACCTACTTTTATCCATTTTGGGTCATCTAGAGTCCCAATGTTGACCTCTGTAGTTTCCTCCACAAGAAGAGTCAAAATATTTTCCAAAATAGTTGGCAAATATTTAAATTAGCCTATAATGGTAGAGTTCTCCATTTGGACTAGCTCTTCAAGTTCTCCAAAGTATGAGGAATTAGAATATCCAAATGGTAGGGATGGAAATGTGACAAACACTATTGGAAACTCTTAGATGATTCGATCAAAATATTGATGTTATTTAGAATTAAACTCAGACCCATAGGCAAGTTCATTGTTGGTGGTCTCTTGAGCTATGTTTGAGGAATTTTGAACATCCCTATCTAATGGTACCTAAAATAGGTTTTCACTAATAGACTGACCTTTATTTTTAATTTTTCCCTAGTCTAGGAGAGCCTCAAAAAGATTTTCACTTTGGGACCTTAATTTTTTATTTATTTATTTGTGGTTAAGGGTGTTCACTCATTCTAAAAAATAGGCTATAAGATCTAGTGTGATTGAGAAATCTTGTTTGTGGTCTCCCAATAAAACATTGTCTCTTAGGACTAGAAAATTAAAAAAGGTCTCATCATTATCAAACTCATATATAGGCACTATGGATTCTTATTGGTCCCAGTCTATAAGTTGAGGGTGATATAGAGGAAGTGGATTAAAAATAACTAGTCTAAGGGTATAAATAAAATGAGTGTCAAATAGATTGGGTAAAGTATTCATAAGGGATATGATTAAACTATGCTTCACTATCAGTATCATCATTACTAGTCATTAGCATTAGAACATGAATAATATATATGGGTTCACCCCTAAGAAGTTTAAATTTTAGACCATATGTTCCTTTGTATTAAGTGGCCAAAATTGGCTCAAGTGTTCCTTGCTGATTGGGCCTGAGGCCTCCTCCTTGATAAACATGCTTCTCCATGATTATTTTAGGTATAAGATATTTGTCATTTTGGTAGTAATTAGCTAATTTTTCATTGTATAACTAAGATTCATCATCTTCAAATGGGTTCTATTCTTGGCCAATGGTCATTATGAAAATGATAGGTGTTGGACTATGCAATTTGCCTTTTCCCTTTCATTACCATTCTATGCAAGGTGGCTTAGATTTAGTACTTATATAAGACTTGGGGTTCTATGCAAGATTGGAAATGTGGAATGTATCATGGGTCAACTATTTTCCTAGGCCATTAGTCATGATGGTAAAATGTTTGGAAATTTTAGGAGGTAGCATATGAGAAGTTGAATCAAGAGTATTTGGTTCAAAAATTATTTCTGTCCCCTTTTCCTTTCTGGAAATCATATTCAATCAAAAATGGTAGTTATAGATTTTGTACTCAACCTCCAAATGTTTACAATATTTGTAGGGATGAAAATCTTTGTGAATAGTAACCTCCATATCTGAATGGGAGAATGTGATACACAAGTACAATATTGAAAGGATTGCATGAAATTCATGTATCCAAGGACTACCCAAAAGAAAATTGTATGAAAAATCAAGGTCTAACACATGGCATATTGTATCATGGGTCAAAAACCCAATGATAACTGACAAGTTGATGGTTCCTTGTAATTCTTGTTCTTCATTATTGTAGGCCTTGATTATGATCTTTTCTAGCTGGAGATCAACTTTTTTGTATCTAAGATGATTAACAATCTTTAGAGACATAATATTTAGGCCCGATCCATTGTCTATGAGGACATGATTAACTTTGTGTTATATGATGGTAACATTGATTTATAATCGATTATTATGAAGAGTGCCAAGGGATGGCATATCACTTTGGTCAAAGGATAACTAATAGCCTAGGTCTAAATTTCCAACCAAAGTTTAGAATTTGTCAAGGCTTATGTCATTTGAAACTTGTGATTATTCATGTATCTCTGTCAAGATGTTCTTATAGATTGTAGACATTCTCAATAAATCAAAAATGAAGACCTATTTAGGCATTCTTTGAAGTTGTTCAATAATATTGAACATCTTTTCCTTCACAATAATAAATGGCTTGTTCCTAACAATAAAGATGGGTTGGATGCATGTAGTGGTAAAAGGTTATGGGTTTGATATGTTAATCTTTAACCATAAAATCATGATTACACACTTGAGATTAGATACAAGACCATTATTTCTAGAAAATGATGGTTGAGGGGGGTTAGATATGATAAGTATACTGTCAATGTCTTGATGTGGTCATGAGTCAATGATGAGTTATTAGTATAAGGTCTAAAATAAGTAACCCCTACTTATTAGGATACCTGTATACAATCCTAGGTCAAGGAAGGATCTTTAGCATAGGTTGGTTTATGGGGATTGATTACTAATGGTCTTGTTTGATTGGTACTTAGTCTTAGATTGATGGAGATGGTAGAGACATGACCTCCCATAATATGATCTACAACCTTGTTATAGTCATGTGCAATTGCATGGTAAGGCTATTGGTTGTTAGTATTATATTGGCCTTAGTTTTGCCCAATTAGATGATGTTATTATTGTTGGTGCTAAAATTGTTATTGTTTTCTTAGTTGTTGCTATTGTTGTTATTGATATTTCAGCCTTTGTTAATGTTATTATTGGTTGATATGTTAGAAAAAGGGGTTTTCATAAATAACTAAGTTTTGATTCAATCTAGAATATTTATTATCCAATGTTATCTCCTTGTTTTCCAACATATTTTGAATTAGGTGCTTGATTTTCACACAATGGTGAAAATTATGCCCATTAACCTAATGATATTCATATAAATAACTTATCTATACCAATCTAGGTAAGGAATTCCCTCAAGATAATGCTTTGATATGGGCCAACTAATCATATTAGTTGAGACTAGATTGAGGAACACAGATTCAATAGGCTCTCTAAGGTCACTTAAAACTTAATGAGTAGTCACAATTATCCTTAGAGGAGTAGTTTGTAAAGCCAAATGTTGTTACATTTGTTTCACTAGTCTAGATTGCTATGAATGATTTGATTTCTAAAGAGTTCATTGGTTATGAGTAATTTCCATATGAAGTGTAGGATAAGTAGATGGTTTTTACACCATGTAAACATGTTGTGACTCAGTTACTCCATTTCCAACAACATTATTTTAACAATTGAATGGCTTTGATTTCTCATAATTATTAGCCTGTGTTAGTTATGACATTTGTGTTTGGACTTGGTCCTAGTTTTGGCCATTGCTTTGGTTTTGATTTTGGTTCTAATTTGACAAGGTTATCTTGATGATCCTTTTGTTAATAAGGGATTTATTAATCGACAAAACTTTATCAATGATTTCCTTGAAAGTATCCACACATTGAAGCTCCAAAATTGTAATATTTTTCATTGTCTAAATTATTAGTAAACACATAAACTAATTACTTATCTGGTAAACTATGAGTTAATATGATGGCAAGTGTTTTACATCACTATAGATAACTTGTGAAGCTTTCATCAATCTTCTATTTGTCTTGTGTCAAATCTACCAATGAAATCCCATGTTTGATATTGTAGGAGAAATGCTGAACAAACTTGTCTGAAAGGTCATCAAAATTAGATACTAAGTTATTTAATAATTTTAGGAACCAATCCAAAACTTATCATGCTAGACTCCTTGGAAAAAATATTAGGTTTTATATCTCACTATAGGCCATTGGTTGACAAGCAACAAATAATTTTGTTAAATTGGCCTTGGGGTATCTTTTACCCTTATATTTTTCAAACTTCGATGGTTCATACCTTGGAGGAAATGGTATTTGTAAATAATCCATGTTGAGTGGGTAGGAACACATCTCATCCAACTTAAACTTCTTGGTTTGTTTCCTAGCTTGGATGGCAACAATTTCATCCTTTATTTGCTATAATTATTTAACTAGGAAACTTGATGAAACATTGGCTTGAGGTGGAGGCTAGTGGTCAAAAGGGGACTACTTTGACCAGGGTATCATGGAGGCATAGTTTGCTATATAAGTTTGGTTTGGTTAGGTAATTGACCAAGAATATGCATTCATAGATTAATATGTGATTATTGAAATTTCACACATTCCAATGTGATATTATAGTTTGGCTTTGGTATTTAGGCCTAGTTTTGTAGAAATTAGGGTTGAGATGGAAGGATATGGCTCTCAGTGAAGTAGTATCTATTAGAGGTACAAAAAAATAAGAAGAGGGAGGTGAATTAGTGGTGATAAATAATCCAATTCAATTTCCAAACCCTTCAAATACTTAAGCATTCAATATAACCATCATGAAGCATTCAATATGTTTATATCAATGAACAATAGATAATGCAAGATCACACACACAACACAAGATCTATGTGGGAAACCCTATTGGGGAATAAAATCCACTCTCAAGCCTACAAACACATGGACTACTTATCCTATAAGAATTATACAAATATGAGACTTTATTGAAACACTTGTTCAATAAGGAACACTTACACCTAGGATGGTCAAGTCTTTCTGACCATAATTTAGTGAAACACATGTTCCATAAGGAACACCTTCCCCTAGGATGGTCAAGTCTTTCTGACCTAAATTTAGTGAAACACCTATTTTATAAGGATCACCTACCCTTAAGGATGGTCAAGTACTTCTAACCTAGATGCTGAGCACCCTCCCAACATCTATTATATAAACATATCCTAATCACCGATTGCCTAGAAACCTGATGGAGACACCCTACAAACATAACCCCTTTCACTTATTCACACATTCAAAAACATCCAAAACCACCTTATGGATCACTCTACATTTCTTAAAAACAACTCTATCATATCCTCAATAATATGACCAAATGCTCAAACACATATACCACACTTTGATCTACTTCTCAAATCAACCACTGATCTTACACAAACATCACCAATCCTTTGCTCACACTTAAGGCATCCAAAACATCCTTTTTTATCACTCTATACCTCTTCACTCATCCTCAATCTTCAAACATACAAGACTAATGTTTTTGACATAAAAAATATGACCTATAAGTCATAAACATAGTCATCAACATATTCTACTCTAAAACCCATGCACTAGGCACCCACCTTTTCTTCTTTCTTTCACTCTACAACTCTCACATTCACCTCTTCTCTTAAGTCTAAAAATCATCATCTTGGATTTCACCTTTTAATAAATTCTTCATGATTATCAACATTTAGGTTGGCCATAATAGTTTTCTTAGCCCTTAAGTCATCTAACATAGCTCAATACTATCCACATAGGTCTACCATAGCATCCATGGGTCACACATAATTAGCTACACCTTTCAATTAGGACTTACTAGCCTTTATATGTCTCATGGAGACCTATTAAATCCTTTAACACTTCAACAAGCAAATTATAAACATAATACAACTTCCAAATTCATAGGTACAATCCTCATGACCTCTTAAACATCCTTAAATGACCACAGTCATCATTACACACTTCTACATATGCTTAATCAAATCAAACATTAACCTTGTAACCAAGAATACCATGAACAAATAAATAGTCAACTTATAAGATTTTTTTCATACTAAATATGGATTGATAAAACCTCTAAAATCCATATAGATTATCCTCATGGAGTATATACAACTCTCTAGTAGATCAGTCCCCTTGAAACATACAAATACCATTAGAATAGCTCAAATATCCTTCTTGAGTGATTATGAAAAATGGTCAAACACATAGTAAAATTTAGAGCTCAATAATTTTGAATATATAAACACTCAAACCTTCAAATAAATATTGTTGGATGTGCCTTGAAGTCCCATATAACTTTACTTTTTACACCATAGTCAAATTATACATAGATCAAAATTTATAATAGAAAAACTACATACTAGTCTTCTCTCACAAATTCAAATATTTTAATTCCAATGATCACTAAGAAATTGTTAAACTTCAAACACTTTAACCTTATTTCATGCTTCCTATAAACTATGGACAAATGTGCTCCATTAATATTTATATATTAGCTTGATCTTTATCTAGCAATGCTCACCATTGATCTAAGCTTTTATCTCCCATGATTGTGCCACGTGGTAGCCCTATGTGCCTTCTATGTATGTGACTCGTTGAATTTAATGTGCATCATTGATCTTCTTATTGCATGATCGTACACTCACCATTGATCATATGTCCAAGCTCCAGGAATGTGACACATTTCACTAGCACTTTCCTTATTTGACATATTGACTTTTACATGAATCATTGGATCAAGATATGTAAATTAACATGCACCATTAGATCTACTAACTATATGACCTCAAACTTTGATGTAGTTTATCTTGATGGTCTCTGGCCCATCACAGTATACAAGTGCAACTTTGAAGATTTATATCTTGAGATATAAATCACTTTAAGGCTCCATTTTTTTAGGATAGTTTCATAGCACTATAAACAACGTCTCTATATAAACCTTTGACAATAATTGGATTTATAATTAATTTCATTAAATGTAAAAACTTTTTAATTCATTCATATTTGCATGATGTGCAGTGACAATTTGGATAAGTATAGAAACTTAGTGAGCTTCTATATGAGAGGTCAACTTTACACTTACATATCATTAGTTATGCTCAACCTCATGACCTAAAATTTTATCCATATGATCTCCTCACATATTTGAATCCATTCGTATATCAAACTTATCATGGAATCATCACACATGTAAAATATAATGTTATCAATATGCCTACTCAATTTTTTTTCCATAGAACCAATTATGCCAAGATGAACATAATGAAGAACTAGATGAATAACATACACTTATATAATCTCTCCAATCATCCTTGACCTCTGATATGACCCCTCACACATTATTAATACTTTATACCCATCCCTAATAATACCAAAACTAAAGATCAACCAAGCCTACTTCAAGCATACTGGGACAAACACATTGCACACCTTGTCATTAACACTTAGACTATAAAGACACTTCATCCACTCACATGGAAACCTCCATGAAAAAAATGAAAACTCTTCAAAATTATCCCCCTTTTAATTTATGTCAACACCCATCATATAGCTCACCTTCCTTCTCTCTCTTCAAGCACTCTCACAATAGGAACCTTCTCCCCCTTTGACATAATAAAAAAGTGGGAACAAACTGATCTTAAGGACTTGAAACTACCACCAATATGAGAGGACCACCTTATAAATATGATACAAATTCCCCCATACCTTGAGTATACCTCTTCTTGCCTTCACAACTTCCTCTTGCTATATGACAACACTCTCTTCAACTAAGCACTACAACCAATGAAGAAAGAACACACAAAATCAATAAAATCTGATGAAACTCACTAATAAAAATCTAAAAGGGACTCCTCCTAAGATATCTGAACCATTTCAACTCTTGATCATTTTTATATCTTCACACATGATGAAGAACCATCACATAGGCTTACTTACCTTCTCTCTCAATCCATCATAAGGACCATCAACAAAAATTCATGCCACTCACCAAATAGGAATCATGCCCTAAACCATTCTAAAAAATCACCTTGAAACACTCATGCATTTATATTATGTAAAAACTAAGAAAAAACATCAAATCTTTACATTAGGCCTATCTAGACTCCTTTTATCCTTGCCTATAAATTTTAGAGCTCATAAATTTCAATAGACATACTTTAAAGACCTAAAACTTCATATCTAGATAAATATAATATTCTCCCTTAAACACACCAATTTACATCACCTAGCTCATCTTACTAGCCAATTAGGCCTCCATCTTGACAAAACCATGAATAATTTGAAAACCAAAAACTTTCATATCTTTATGAATCTTTATTTGACAACCCATTTATCCCATTCAATGTATTAAGAATCCTCAAACCTGAACTCATAAGGAAAACCACTTTTATAGCATAGCCCAAAATTCTAGAATGCTAAAACAAACAAGGTCAACAAAGCTCCTTTTGGTCAACACCCACCTATGAAACTTTTTGCACAGTTGGAGACAACCATCACACACTTCTAGACCAATATCTAAGACTTTACACCTTTGTTAAACTTGAATTCCTATACTATGGCTTTGATCTATAACAAGAAAGATAAACCTAAGAGCAAACAAAAATCTCCAAAAGGCACAAATAAGATCATCAAGACACAAAAAAACTTGGTACACATCACAAAGAAGTGCACAAACTTTTATGAGCACCAAATTATTCATGACATTCCATCAATATCATTATGCCACCGAAAAACACCCATTCTGATATTGTAGACACTACATACACAATAAAAACACCTTATGACATTACTTTAACCTCATCAAAGAACTTCTCCCATCTTGACACACCAAATCTAATTGGAAACACTCATCTCTTACCTTCTAGGAGATTCTGAAGAACACCACAATAAAACTTTCTTCTCTACCAAAATGAGTCTCTTTAAAAAGCATAGACAAAGACACCCTACTTCACATGGTTCCTTAGACCAATGTGAAACCGGAAGTTGCCCACAACTCCTCATTTTCCTTCTCCTCCTTGGTCATTTGATAGTGATAGTGATAGTTATTCTTCTTCTTCTTCTTCTTAGGATTAAGAGAAATAACTTACTCATCCACTACAACATTATCCTTCTTTTCTAATACTATATTGATAACACATGGGGATAACATAGATTCATGACATACCTTTTTAGTTGAAGAATCTTCCTTAAAGTTTAGAACCTCATCACTAGGTATTGAAAACTAATTTTCTTTGCATGAGACTTGCTCAACAACAACAAGATGTTCACTTAACATACACACCTCATAACTAGCTTCAACTATCACCTTGGTCTTCTCTTTGATCTTGGTATCTTCATTCACAAAATAAATAGACAATGCGATCCCTTGGTAATATTCAACTTATGTAGCATTATCCACCACAGAAAATAGATTACTTGGACCTTTAGACTTATCATGACTAACACTTACTGCCTTTGGTTTCCATGAGTTAACTTGCTTTTTTTCTTGCACTCTATAATTCTAATTAAACCTATTCTATCTTGTAGGCCATTATTTATAGAATCCAGCAATGTGACCTCTCTATTGATAGTTGACACACACTATACCTTTTGTAAGAAGTTTATATTGCCTTTCTTTATTAGAATAAAATATTGCAATATGTCCATTCTTTTGAAAATTGAAACAAACTACTCCTTTTGAATAAGACTCACCTTTTAACTAATGATCCCCATCATAATTCCATGCAAACTCATTTCTTACAAGTCTCTTGTATTCTCTAGCTATATGCCCAAATTGATTACATGTGTAAAAATAACCATTGAAACTTTCATACCTCATGGCATTTGGTTGTTTGATCTAATTTGTCTTCACTCTATTAACATCTCCATGTTTTAACTAAATTTTAACCTTTAGGGTCATATTTACATTAGCCTTCTGTAGACACCTAAAAAGTGTCTAACCCTTGGTCCTTTCTCCCTCCTAGTCCTCCTTGGTCCCTAACCCACCTAAGTCTTATTAATTGGAAAGAAACACCTATTTTTAATTAAATAAGACCCCTTTTTCCCTCTCTTTGCCACCTCGCCACCCTAGGATACCCTCCTTGGATCCCCTTCATTCCCCACATGGCCATTTAATGCCTTAGACTCCTATTCCAACCTCTTCTCTCACCCATTTAACCCCCCGTCGACCGTTTCATCCTGGGATTCATTCGACCCGGCCGTTGGGAAATGGATGAAAGGCTATTTTTAGCCTTTCTCTGGCCTTTCAGCCGCCGACGTCTGTCAGCCTTCGGCCGACGTCGGCGATATTGCTGGCGTCGGCACCCCTTCATAACGGTTTCTTCACCGTTTTCTCTGTTTGCTGGTTCCGCTTGGCTTTTCTCCACTCTCTGCGTCTCCCTTTCTCGCATCCCGACTCTTGAATCTTTGGCACCAAACCCTTGTATCAGCAATCTCTCTACCAATCAATCTGACTCTCTCTCCCTCAGGTACACAGCAATCTTCTGCAGGTGAACTACAGGGATTCTTCATCAGCAACAGGTCTTCAACAAGCGGCAACAACAACACCTTCTTCAGCAGGGCACAGGTATGTTCTCTGTTTCTATTCTTTATGCTTTCTACTTATCATGTTTTAAGCTATATTCAGCTCTTCTACCCCCTCAGACTTGACTGTCACCCAGACCCGGATTCTTATCTCCCAGATTGGCTTCCTCTATCTCCCTGTCCCTCTCTATCCTCCTGACTAAAACCATCCTCAAACCAGGCCCAGAGTAGACTTAGACCTTCGTCCACAAACCCGTCCACTGACCATCTTTAAACAGAGCACAAATCAAGCCCTGGACCATCCACAGACCAGACCCTGCCTATTGCCCCGACCGACGTCGGCAGACTAACCGACATCGGCAGACCCGACAACCGACGCCGGTAGGACCACCGACGCCGACGACTGCAACCAGGCCGACAGCTTCTTCCAGGTAAGCTTTTGCTTCCTTTTCTCTTTCAGTTTGCTATCATTTCAGTTTATTTTAGCATTCTGTCTTTTTATCAGTCACTTATCTTTTATCAAAACAGTGGGTTGACCTCCCTCAAGGAAGTTCTCATACTTCTGTGAACAAGCTCTTGCTTGGCAACCCACCGCCTATCTATCTAACATCCTTTTGTCCAAGTTTTCTTCTTTTACAGGTGTCATTCCTCCACAGCCAAAGAGGAGTGCTCACAAACGTCTGGATTTACGGTGCGCAATCTTTAGTCCAGGTACTTCCAAGCCTTGTCCATTACTTTCTTTTAGTTTCTTTCTTTTTAGTTTGAAAAGCGAATTTGAGGTAGAAACATCTCTGGCACGCCCGGTGGGACCCTAGGTTCCTCCTGGGTTCCTTTTTCTTTTTCATTCATTTAGGTGCATTTAGGCTCCTTCTCTCTTATCTCTTTCTTCTATTCCAAATGACACTATAAGCAAGGACTAAAACGAATCTTTCTTCTTTGCATTCTAGACTAGTCTGAATATCATACTCTCGTCCCTTTCTCCATCTTGTCTTCATAACAACATCACATTTCGACTTGGGCATTAAAACATATTGCACTTTCATTTCTGCTTGTGCTTGCATTAGTCCACATCTAGTAACTTAGGCGCATATTGAATAAATCTAGACACTTGATGTTACACTACCGAATCACATGCACTAAAACACACATAAAACATACCTGAGACAAGGCCCGACTGGGATTTCATCCCCCAGCGGATACCTTACCCATCCCGGTGACCCTACTTGGATTTCATCACCAAGGGGGAAGCCCACTCCGTTCTCTGGCAGAGGATAAACTCTAGGCGAGGTATATCTTGGCTAAGCGAGACCAGCTAACCACTGGAATCGTGAAGTGAGGGGAGCTTGCTCCTTAGCACCAGGCCATGTACCAGACCCTAACACAGATCTTTGAGCACCTAAAACAACACCCGAAACCATCTTTAGACTGCCTTCTTCTAGGACCCATTTTTCAGCCAATCTCCCCAAACATTCATCTAAGGCATAAGCCACAAGTTTCTAAGGTTAATTCCTAGGATTTATCGCTTAGGCTTGTCTGTCTTTCTCTGTTTTCCTCTTCTCATCTGTTTGTTTGAGTGTGTGAGGACGCTTTCTTCTTTGTTTTTCCAAGAAACTTTTGGCTCTCTGGAAAACACAGTGACCGACATCGGTTCTGCCCTCGACGTCGGCCTTCCCCTGTCACCGGCATCGGTTCTGATACTGACGTCGGCTTCATCTGTTGCCGACATCGGTTATCTGACCGACGCCGGCCTCATTTCCTACCGACATCAGTTTTTTAACCGACGTCGGTCTCTGTCATTGTCCTTTTTCTTCAAAACCAGCAGCCTGAAACCTATCCCTTCTCTGTCAAAAACTCCATTCTGGTTTTCTGAGACTGCCCAAAACACAGTTTCTGGAACCAGGACTCTCTTCTTAACCACTTTAACCAACAGCCGCTCCAGTCTATCCTGTCTCTAACCAGTCCTATCATGGAGTTCCACTCGGAGACTGGAAGAACTCCTACAGGACCGACCCCGACCCCGACTCAAATTCCCATCATCCCTGAAGGGGACCAAGATTTTGAGAGATTCTTAGACCTCAATACTGCAGCCCTCCAAAACTATCTCGCGAGAAACCCAACGCGAGACCTTTTGGGTGACGTGGCGATGACATCCACACCATTCACCACCCAATCCTTTATGACTCAGCCTTTCACCTCAACTATTAACCCAATCATGGCCAATACGCAAAGTTTGGCCTCCCCATCTATTTTTAGACCGACCTCCATCGGGGTTCCATTACCCCCTCAACCACCTGCAATTCAACCAAGTTCTACATCATATCAGAACATGATTACCTCAACCCCTTACACTCTTGCGCCCACAAATGTAGGAGTGCCCACCTCGCTTGCTACCAGTGCCGCCATTCAACCACCTTTGGCGGTGCCCAGTCAACTTATGCCTTCAACCTTCATAACGTAACCACCTCTAGCCTCCACTTCCGCCCCTGCGACTAGTCATCCGTACATTGTACAACTGACTATGTCGCACACCTCCTCTAACCTCTTCCAAGCGCCTTACAACCTAGGGGGAGCTCAGCCTGCCAATCCATCAGCAAATCTTATCAAGATGCTGATGGATAAAATGTCTAGTCTCAAAGCCTCTATTTCCGGTTCAAGTAATACTTTGTCATATGAACAAATTTGCAACGAGCCCATTCATCCTTCCGTCCCTATTCGACCATATCCTAACCATTGGGAGCTTCCTAAATTCACTCGCTTTCAGAGTAAGGAAGACCCACAACAACATCTACGGGCATTTAGACATGCCTGTTATCTTATCGCCCATGACGATGCGTTACTTCTACGCACGTTCCCTATGTCCCTTTCTGGCCCTGCCCTTGACTGGTATAGTTCTCTTGCCAGACATTCTATCTTTTCATTCATCCAACTCGCCCAACTATTTCTTGACCATTTCTCAATCAACATCACCAAACAAGTCTCAATCACAGACCTTTACTCCATCAGGCAATTTGATGACGAATTTGTAGTCGATTTTGTCACTCGTTGGAGAGGTCTGATTAACCAGCTCTCCTTCTCTTTACCTCAACCCGAGCTCATCGAGCTCTTTTCTCGAGCATGTGCTAGACACATCTCTTCTACCTTACGGATTCAGACATTTCGCACTTTTGACGAAGCTTTCATCATGGCTCGAAAGCTCAAACTCCGTGCCCTTGAAGAAGATAAGGTCAAATTGCGTAATACCAACGCAAAATCTACTGACCATTCTTCTTCTAGACCTTCTTCTTCTGCCAATTCCGAGTCCAAAGGAGTGGCCAATACTGTGGTCATTAGGTCACCATCCTCAACAACAATGAATTGCTCTCAACCTTCGACATCTTCTAGCATCACCAAACAATTCCAACAACGGTACATTCAGCATTCTTACACTCCACTTGGAGAACCATACGCTTCCGTTTTGGAAAAACTTCTCAAGCAGGGGGTCCTCAATCTCCCTCCAATCCGACCACTTCAATTTGACCCTTCAAAGGCCATCCCTACATGGTATAGGGAGGCCGACTTCTGTCCCTTTCATCGCGTCCAAGGCCATGACATCGACAACTGCCGAACTTTCAAAAACATCATCCAAGACATGATCGACAAGGGAGATCTTATTTTAGATAACCCGAATGCCCCGCCTAATCAACATATTGACATCTTCAAACAACCATTTCCGAATTATTCGCCTACTCAAAACAACATCCAGACTTCGACCAATGACCCTCAAGACCATGACATTCACACGATTAGCACTATCTTGCCTCTTGTCCTTGACCAACCTCTTCCATTAAAGGATGAGGAACCTCCTTCTCTTATTAGTTCTCCATCTACCTCTCTTGTATCGGAGGACGCTTTGACCACATCAATGCCATTAAGCCCACCTTCATCCAAAGACCCTACCTTGCCTACTCCGTGAGCACAAGCGGAAGGCATAATCATCCATGCCCTCTGCCCACTAGAGGAGCCAGACTCTCTTATTTCTTCTCCACCAAGAGAAGAACCAGTCTCTCCACCCGTTTCAATCGAGGAAGACCCAGTCGCGGTTTCTTCTTGTCCTTTGCCTGAGATTGTTACATCTCACTCACCTTCATCCACATCCAAACCCAAGCCCACATCTAACCTCGCCTCGCATAACGGTGGCCCTCGACCCAAACACACGAAAGCTACTAGACCACATCGGAGGACTCCTCCCCCACCTTCGTCATTACCTTCAATCTTAGGCCCACATCCGTCCACTTTAATAGGAGTGCTTCCCACTCCCATCCTTCACAGCGGCACATCGCCTCCATTACTTCCTCATCCCATCAGACAAACATCTCATCCGAGCTCTCGATCTATGCCTCTTTCACCTCCCAAACCAACGTCACCAACTCTCACTGCAATAAAGTATCCAGACCCATTAGCAGGTTCTTATACCTTGCTGTTACGGCACTTGTTGCAGTCATCTCGCCTCAACCTTCCGCCTCTCAAACCATATCATTCTCTCGGACCTAAACCACCTTGGTTCGATGACACTTGCATTTGTGCGTATCATCGCACGCTTGGGCACGACACGGAGCATTGTCATGCCCTCAAGGTCGCCATTCGCCAATGTCTTGGGAATGACACCCTTCTTCTCGACCACGTCATCAACAAACCTTCAACACCACCCCTCTCATCAACTCTCGGATCAAGGCCATCTTGGTTCGACAACTCCGTATTCTGCCATTATCATCACACTCCGGGACATGACACTGAGCGTTGTTGCACTCTTAAAGCTGTCATTCGTCAACAACGGAGAAAGGATTTCCTTCTCATCAAGTGTCCTCTTGACCACTTTTTCGACAAAACATCAACCTCGACTCATGCCTCTCCAACCTCATCACCTAAATCAGGATCTCCACGCTAGACTGTGGTCCCTTTGCTGCCTTTGACCGCCTTATTCGACATTAACACCGTCCATCTGACCACTAAACCTCAACCGCCTTAACCAACCTTTCAAACATTCTCCCTACCTGTTGGGGGAAATCATCCTTTATTCAAACCTCGACCAATTGTTCAACCCAGTCTCTACCACATATCAATCACTCATTTTATCTTAAAACCTGACCAAGTATCCACCGACCCAACCCCCGACCAATTATTCGACCAGTCTCAACCAAACTTCAACCAAATATCAATCACCCTGACCTCTCGATCAAATCTTCAACCAAGTCTCGACCAATCAACAACCATATCAGTCAACTTCACATCCACCATCAACACCTGACCAATCTAGAAAGAGGCAAATGGGGCAGGTTTGCTCCCAATTGACTCGGACCTTAACATACTAGCATGGCCCAGGGTCTTATCAGACCTTGAACCCCTTTTTATGTCTTGCGTCTTCGACCTTTCTTCTGTTAGTCGAGTACTCGTCTACTCGACACGTAACTTGAGCTCGTCCCTTGAGCAATCCTCGTCCTCTTAATCCTCATCCCTTTTAACCCTATTCCCCTTTAACAAGTCCTCTACAACCCTTTTAGGATGCAGTGATGCTTTGTCATAATAAAAAGGGGCGTCCTTGAGCTTCTACAGTCTTGTCCGTGACTCTCATTCCTATCAATAAATCCAAATCAAGATGTCAAAACATATCCATGGTCACTAAATCAAGTCAAGTCAAATCAAAAAGACAGACTGCTCCCCCGAAGGACAGCTGTACTATCATTTCTGTATTACTAGACTGATCCCTTGAAGGACAGCTAGGCCAACTTTTCAAACATTATTAAGCAAAAATATAGACCACTCCCTCGAAGGATGGCTATGACTACTCTGGCAATAAACAACACTTTTCTTAGAAGCTTCCCGCATCGATCAGCTTCGCAACATGACCATTACATCAAGTGACATCTCTATGCAGGCTTCCCGCATCGATCAGCCTGACACAAAAAAAAAAAAAAAAAAAAAAACGAGTCACGGACATTGGCTTGTAGTTGTCTCAGGGTCTCCTACAAAAGGGGCAAGGTTATTCCTGCTCTTAAACTGGGTTACCCTATCCCCCTTCTATCACCGGCTCAAGGGACTTCGAGCTCACTTTAATGTCAAAGTGATTCGATTACCGTTCTAACTCAACACTGGTCATCGATGCAATGCATGAACGGGGCTTTTGTTCTAATAACCCCTATCTATGCTTCCTTTCTGGTCCGTGTCAATGAAAGAGCAATTTGCCTTTCACCTTTTCTCTACACTTTGGTCACGCTTTGGCCACGTCAATTATCGACTCATCCTTAAACCCAGCCAATTTCAACATTTTTTTCAAACCAGCCTCGACATTTCCAACATGACATCAGGCATCATCCTTGTCCTTTTCGCATAGTTTCTATGGAGACCAATACCCATGGAAACTACCGACCAGACCCAATTTATGTTAAGCATAAACCAATACTTGCTGAAGCATAAATAGACCTTCTATTCATTTTTAGCATACATCCATCACGACTATGGAAACTTGCTAGGGATGAAAGCCTCTCGACCAATGTGACATCTATAGCATCATCTTGCCCTCATCATTTTGACACTTGACCACATCTAATCATCGATCAATCTTTTCCCTTCATCCGAACTACATTGGTCTGAGGCCCTACAACCAGGGCTATGTAGGCAGCACTCAGATAACACATCTTCTGAGGTTAGCTCGACCACCCACGTTTGTTCATCTCTGTGATGGACAAACCTTCTCTTCTTTGACTCTTATCACACCCAACTTCATCAACTTTGACCAAGACCAATCATTCCCTTTGATCAAGACCAATCATAGACCTCTGACCAAGACCAATCATCGACTTTGACCAAGACCTATCAATCCCTCTGACCCCCCTCCCTTTTAGGGAGAACTACATCGGCCTGAGGCCCTGTCACCAGGGCTATGTAGGCAGCACTCAGATAACATGTCTTCTGGGGTTAGCTCGGCCGCATCCTTTCGTCTATCCATCCTCTTGACCAATGACCATTGGCAATCATGCCTATCTCCTTCGACCTCGACCACTTCCAAGACAATGTTGCCTTGGTTGTTTTTGCGTGTATGCTATTCCACGGCTGGTTAGCAGAATTGTCCGCAGACTTTTTTTTTTGACCCTTCACAAGTATAGGATCGTGAGCCAGTTGATCCCCACTACTTGTGACCTTTTCGTGTTTCTGGGAGCACTTCCTGAGCCCTGGATACCTGGGACACGACGACCATTTGGAGCTTTAGCTTAGATTGAGTGACCCGATCAGCAGACGACTAAATGCTGGGGCCCAGTTACTTCAATTTTGGCACTCCTTGACCCTTGACCATGCGACAATTTGACCTGACTATCCCGTGACGTGGTATACGCGCAATCACGACTTTTGCAGCGTTTTCACTCACCTCTCTCTTTCTCATTCACCTTTTGTCAAATCAGCACCCGACATCAGGTTCCTTCTCTCGACTCCTGCTTTGAGGGGGAATACATCATCCTTCACCTGGGGCAACCACTCCCTGTTTTTGTCTTGCAGTTCGTTCAGAACAACCAACAAGATAAAAAGGGGCAAATGTACACACCTAAAAAGTGTCTAACCCTTGGTCCTTTCTCCCTCCTAGTCCTCCTTGGTCCCTAACCCACCTAAGTCTTATTAATTGGAAAGAAACACCTATTTTTAATTAAATAAGACCCCTTTTTCCCTCTCTTTGCCACCTCGCCACCCTAGGATACCCTCCTTGGATCCCCTTCATTCCCCACATGGCCATTTAATGCCTTAGACTCCTATTCCAACCTCTTCTCTCGCCCATTTAACCCCCCGTCGACCGTTTCATCCTGGGATTCATTCGACCCGGCCGTTGGGAAATGGATGAAAGGCTATTTTTAGCCTTTCTCTGGCCTTTCAGCCGCCGACGTCGGTCAGCCTTCGGCCGACGTCGGCGATATTGCTGGCGTCGGCACCCCTTCATAACGGTTTCTTCACCGTTTTCTCTGTTTGCTGGTTCCGCTTGGCTTTTCTCCACTCTCTGCGTCTCCCTTTCTCGCATCCCGACTCTTGAATCTTTGGCACCAAACCCTTGTATCAGCAATCTCTCTACCAATCAATCTGACTCTCTCTCCCTCAGGTACACAGCAATCTTCTGCAGGTGAACTACAGGGATTCTTCATCAGCAACAGGTCTTCAACAAGCGGCAACAACAACACCTTCTTCAGCAGGGCACAGGTATGTTCTCTGTTTCTATTCTTTATGCTTTCTACTTATCATGTTTTAAGCTATATTCAGCTCTTCTACCCCCTCAGACTTGACTGTCACCCAGACCCAGATTCTTATCTCCCAGATTGGCTTCCTCTATCTCCCTGTCCCTCTCTATCCTCCTGACTAAAACCATCCTCAAACCAGGCCCAGAGTAGACTTAGACCTTCGTCCACAAACCCGTCCACTGACCATCTTTAAACAGAGCACAAATCAAGCCCTGGACCATCCACAGACCAGACCCTGCCTATTGCCCCGACCGACGTCGGCAGACTAACCGACATCGGTAGACCCGACAACCGACGCCGGTAGGACCACCGACGCCGGCGACTGCAACCAGGCCGACAGCTTCTTCCAGGTAAGCTTTTGCTTCCTTTTCTCTTTCAGTTTGCTATCATTTCAGTTTATTTTAGCATTCTGTCTTTTTATCAATCACTTATCTTTTATCAAAACAGTGGGTTGACCTCCCTCAAGGAAGTTCTCATACTTCTGTGAACAAGCTCTTGCTTGGCAACCCACCGCCTATCTATCTAACATCCTTTTGTCCAAGTTTTCTTCTTTTGCAGGTGTCATTCCTCCACAGCCAAAGAGGAGTGCTCACAAACGTCTGGATTTACGGTGCGCAATCTTTAGTCCAGGTACTTCCAAGCCTTGTCCATTACTTTCTTTTAGTTTCTTTCTTTTTAGTCTGAAAAGCGAATTTGAGGTAGAAACACCTTCATCCTTTTTTGAGTTGCATTTTTTGGTTCTTCTTTACATCTAAGACCAATTCTATCACTTACATGTTATTTACCACTCATAATATTTTCTATATCATTTGAGCTCTTTTCAATTCTAAAAAATGACTTTATATTACTAGATGTCTTCTCTAACTCAGTTTTTAATGACTCATTTTCAATTACATATCTTAAACATTCATCTTCTTTAGATTTCAATCTTGTAGATAGGATTTCCAATTGACAACTAGGATGCTTGACTATATCTTCATTCTCCTTTATGTCTTCATTCATTCTTGCTTCATACAAAGTGAATTACTCCTCATAGTCCTTGATTTGTGACTTCATATTATTGTTAATCTTCTTCTCAATCTTCAACTCTTCAAGAGCATACATCGATTAAGTTTCACAATCCATATCATCTTTATCATCATCTAAATCATTCTAAGTAGACTCCTTTTGATATGAGAAACTTCCTTCCTTAGCCATGAAGAGGTCTATATCTTTAATAGGACCACCATCTTCATTATCAAACTCTTAGTCGTTGTCTTCACTCTTATCTGATGAGTTACAATCTTTGGTGTAGATAGTTTTCTTATCCTTGAATTACATCTTCTTACCACCAAACCTTCTAGATCCCTTCTTTCTTTTATTAGACTTGAATGATCTATTTCCATCACCATGACCTTGACCATGCTCTTCATTATCATTCTTCTTAGGTCTATGAAGGAGTTTGTTAGAAAAATGTCTAACTTTTCCATAATTGAAGCATTTTAAGTGTATTTTACCCTTAAACTTGCCTAACCCTAGTTTTAATTTCCTTGTAAATAAAGGCATTTATTCATCTTCATCAATATTAGATATGTTATCTTCCTTGATTTTATTTCCTTAGAACTTATTGTTTAGCTTCATTTATGTCTTCAATGTTGCTTTATTCTTTGGTGGTATATCATCATTTAATCTCATCTCATAGGTAGTAATGATGCCATGAAATTTATCCATCTTCAACTTAGTAAGATCATGACTTTATTCTACAACAAAAAATTTTGAATCAAACTTGAGAGAGAGATAGACCTTAATACCTTTTTAATTACAATAACTTCTTCAAGCTTCTCTCTAAGAACTCTAATGATGTCCAGAATGTCATCAACTCTCTATAAAAAGGATGCCACATAATCTTCTTCCTTCATCTACAGACTCTCAGATTATCATCAATGTGTTTACAACTTTGCCAATTTAAACTTTGAATCTCCTTCATAAATAGTCTTAAATTTATCCCACATTTCCTTTGTAGATATGCAATGTATTAACTTGGTATATTTAGTCTCTAAAAGACCACAAGTGATAGCATTCATTTCCTTAGAATTTTTCTCAAACAACTTCTTATTTGTAGCACTGGATGGAGTAATAGTAGGTGAATAATAACCATCCACAATAGATTTCCAAGTGTCAAACCCTAGGAAAATGATGTAGGTCCTCATCCTTGCACTCTAAAAAACATAATTGGATCCATTTCACATCGGTGATTTTTTAGTGGGAAAACCTCCTTGAATTTGATGACTACCTATATTATACCTTGGATCTCCTTCAAGTTGTCAAGATTTTATCAAAATAACTACTTTGATACCGATTCTTAGAGGTATAAACCACTAAGAGGGGGGTGAATCAGTGATGAAAAACAATCCAATTCAATTTTCAAACCCTTTAAATAATTAAACATTAAATATAACCATTCATGAATCAATTCAAGATGTTTATAGCAATGAACAATAGATAAATCAAGATAAAACACACAACACAAGATCTATGTGGGAAACCCTCTTAGGGAATAAAACCCACTCTCAAGCCTACGAACACATGAACTACTTATCTTGTAAGAAGTATGAAAACATGATATTTTAGTGAAACACCTATTTAACAAGGAGAAATTTCCCTTATGATGGTCAAGTCCTCCTAATAAGAATTTAGTGAAACACATGTTCCACAAGGATCACTTACCCCTAGGATGGTCAAGTCCTTCTGACTTGAATTTAGTGAAACACATATTTCACAAGGAGCACCTAGCCCTAAGGATGGTCAAGTCCTCATAACCTATATATTTAGTACCCTAAAAACACCTATGATATGAACATATCATGATCATTTATTGCCTACCAGTTTTATGGAGACACCCTACAAACATAACCCCCTCCACTTCTTCAAACATTCACAAATATAAAAAACCACCTTTTGCTTCACTCTACACTTCCTAGCAACAACTCTATCACATCCTCAACAATATGACCAAATGGTCATACACATAGACCACACTTTGATTTACCTCTTAAATCAACCACCAATATTACATATACATCATCTATCCTTTGCTCACACTCAAGTCATTCAAAACATTTTTTTGGATCACTCTAGACCTCTTTGCTCATCCTCAATATTCAAACCTACAAGAGTAATATTTTTGACATAAAAAATATGACCTATAGGTCATACACATAATCATCAACCTACTCTACTCTACAAACCATCCACTAGGTATCCACCCTTTCTTATGTCCTTCACTCTACAACTCTCACATTCACCTCTTCTCTCAAGTCTAGAAATCATCATCTTTGATTTCACCTTTTATAGAGTCTTCATGATTATCAACATATAGGTCATCCATAATATTTGCCTTATCCCTTAAGACATCTAACATAGATCAATACTATCCGCACAAGTTGGCCATAACATCTGTGGGTCACACTTAAGCAACTATGCCTTTCAATTAGGCCTTAGTAGCCCTTATAGGTCTCATAGAGACCTAATCACTCTTTTACCACTTCAATGAGAAAATTAGAAACATAATACCACATCTAAATACATAGGTCCACTCCACATGATCTCTTAGACATCCTTAAACTATTGTATTCATGATTACACACCTTTGCATATGCTTAATAACCTCAAACATTAGCCTTGTACACAAGAACACCATGAATGAACAAACAATCAACTTACATGCATTTTTTCATACTGAATATGCTTTGGTCAAACCTCCAAAATCCATACAAATGATCCTCATGGAGTCTAGAACACTCTCCATATCTAAATCCCCTTGAAACATCTAAATTCCATTAGAAAAACTCAAATATCCTTCTTAGGTTACTTACAGAACATTGTCAAACACATGGTCAACTCTGGAGATTAATAAATTTGATTGTACAGACATTCATACCTTGAAATAAATATTTATAAATGCATCTTGAAGTCATCCACAACTTTGTTTTTTAAATCATGGTCAAATTTTGCATATATCAAAAGTTATATCACAAAAACTATATACTGGTCATCCCTCACAAATTCAAATATTAAAATTCCAACGGTCACTGAATAAGTGTTAAACTTCAAACATTTTAACCTCATATCATGTTTTTTGGTAATTATGGACAAATGTACTCCATCAATCTCTTTGGATTAGCTTTATCTTTATATAACAACTCTTATTATTGATCTAAGCTCTGAGTTCCCATGATTATGCCACTTGATAGCCCTATGTGCCTTCTATGCATTTGACTCATTAAGTTTAACACACACTGTTGATCTTCTAACTACATGATCATACTCTCACCATTGATCCTTTATCCAAGCTTTGTGAATGTGACACATTTCACTAACACATTAATTTTTTAACATATTGAATTTTACATGCACCATTGAATCAAGATCTATGAATTAATGTGTACTATTAGATATAATGACTAGATGACCTCAGACTTCAATGTACTTTATCTTGATAGTCTCTATCCCATCATAGTTTACAAGTGCAACTTTGAAGATTTATCTCTTAAGCTAGAAATCACTTCAAGACTCAAAATTTCTAGGGTAGCTTCTTGGCACTATAGACAACATATCCATGTAAACCTTTGACCACAGTTGTATTTTTGATTACTTACATTAAATGCACAAACTTGTTGGTTCATTAATATATACATGACATGTAGTGATGGTTTGGCTAAGTATAGAAACTTAGTGAACTTTGATCTAAAAGGCCAACTTTGCACCTGCATATCTTTAGCTACAATCAATCTCATGACCTAAAATTTTACCAATTTGATCTCCTCACATAGAAGAATCCATCCATATATCAAAATACTCTTATAACCTTCACATGTGTGAAATAAAATGTCATTAATATGCCTACTTAGATTTTTCTGTGACAAAACTAACTATGCCAAGATGAACATAATGAAGAAACAAATGAATAGCATGCACTTCCATGAACTCTCCAATCATCCTTAACCTCTGATAAGACCCTTCACACATCCTTAATACTTTAGACCCATCCCTAATCATGCCAAAATTGAATATCAACCAATCCTATATCAAGCATATTAGGATAATTACAATGCACTCTTTTTCATTGACACTTAGACTATAAATACATTTCATCCACTCATTTGGATACCTCTATGACATCATTGATAACTCTTTAATACTATGCATGCGTTAGTTGAATAAGGACTTGCCATCAACTATTCAGACCTAGATGAATAAGGGGGACTTGTAAACTAAGACTGCATCATTGAGTTTGTGGCACATTGGGAATAAAACGAAATTATTACCTAATTGGTACTTATAGAATAAGATAACCTCTTGGTTTTAAAAACCCTTGTTGTGAATTATACATGTGTGGAAGGTTTGGAATTTATTTTTAACCAATAGATGTACACTATTTATGATTATAATGGTATGTTAGTCTGTGACTAAAGAGGCACATTCATCACTACCTGGTAAGGTGGATCATTGGTTACCCCCTATTGAGGTGGTGGAATGTTTTTCCTTTGATATTTTGGTACATTGGAATGTGCTTGTTGTTTTGTAAAATTGTTCATCATGTATTATGATGGAGTAACCTTCATCACATTTTATTGAGGCAAGGCACTAGTTGTCACTTGGCTACTTAATCCTTGTGGTTGTGTGCTTGAAGAATCAACTAGTTGAGGATTATATATAGCTTATTATGTTTAAAAGGTATAATTTTTGACACCTCACTATTGTGAATTACTCATGGTGTTAACTAAAGGAAAATTTTGTTGTTGACTAGTTGTTTATGCAGTTACACCACTTTGGTTCAGATTGCATGACACTTATGTATTGTCCACTATGTGTAGTTCATTCTTCTTCATAAAAGTAGAAAACACTTATTCAATAGATGGGGCATTAAACATGTCTCCAAATAAAGTGATTTAAAATAATGGTTTTATACCCTAATTTTTGTGGCTTGATAATTCTATTAAGACCCCTATTATAGGAGCTAGCTCTATAAGTAGAAAATTTAACATGGCTATTTTATTTGAAATTATGTGCTAAGATTAAATAGGTGTGTTATGCTATCTGCATCTATATGAAGTGGTCCTATATGAGGTATTTTCTTGTTAAAAGCATACATGGGTCTTGATATAGCATTTTCACTAGATATTGAGGATTGATAGATGAGGCATGTTTAATGTTTTGATTATAAGGTATGTTATAAGGCACTCGAACTAGACTTGTCAAGTTTTCATGGGGAAATTCTACAAGAAACTGGGCCTCTACCTCTATGGCTATGACTAAAACTTCATCATTTTTCACAAGCAAGTGATGATCAAACAAATAGGGATCATATGTCTATGGAATCAAAACATAATATAGTTTTTGTTGAACTTGGTCCATAACCAATGGTACACTAGCTAGGTACTATGTTATTTGTTCTTGATCTTGCTCTGAGTATGGAGGTGTGTTGATTAAATAGTGAGCTAAAGGATCTTGTATTTATTATACCAATTTAGTGTTTTAAGATGGATAAGGATCCATCTCACAAACTACATCATCACCATAATGTTCTTGAACAAAGACATCTTGTGTGACCACATTATCATATCCTGGATTATACTTGGCTCCACTATGAGTATAGTGAGACATATTCAAACTAATGATGAATGTTTCATGAAAAATGGCATAGATTTATATAAAATCTAAAAAATAATGTCTAAAAATATAAATGGTTCTGACTAGGTCTAACTTGGTCAAAGAATGGAGTTGTATCTCTAAAATGGGTTTATGTTAAAACTTGGTATAAAATAGCCTAAAATCAAATGTCTTATACAAAAAGGTCAATTGGATACAATAAAATTTAAATTTCAAAATCTGGGTACAAATTGTTCCAAATAAGTCTAATCTAGGAAAAACAAATGTTACTAGGTCGATTGGCCAAACATGACACAAAAGCTAGGCTTAAAACTGACAGATTATAGGACTTTTGGTAAAACAAGGCATAAAAGATAGACTTAAAAATAAGGTGAGATATTTAATCTAAAAATATGAAACACTTTGGCATATATTAGGCATTCAAATTTAGACATGAACCTGGTCAAAGGGTATAAGGCATGAAACAAAAGGCATAAGGCAGATAGGCTATTTCTCCCAAATCTAAGCACAAATAATAATTTTCAAATTGGGTAAATAATTAATCTAAGTTACACAACCAAAAATTAAAAAATCAATGTCTAGGACCAAATTACACAAGGCATAGGAAAAATCAATTAATTTTTGGATTTGAACTTGGCAAGGCTAATTAAAAATTCAACCTAGAAAAACTAGGATTCTTAAATAAATAATAAACTAGACAAACATGGATCGCATAATGACACTAGGTAAAGGTCCGAAAGGCATATGTGGATTTGGTTTTGAGATGGCATTTGGAAAATAAGTTTATGAAATTATTTGAGAAATGTAATGACATTATCACTCTCTAAAAATGTAATCAATGGTTTGTTTCATGACTCCAAGGCACAAGATTTGAAAATGAATTGGGTAGCATAACATTACCCTTTTCAATCAAATGACACATACAAACATGATTTATAAAAAGACTAAGGCAAATGCATGTGATAAAAATGGCTAGCATAATGCCTCCTCAAACAAAGGAGTGATGTATAAACAAATCTTGGCCTAACATAGCATGATAAATTAAAACAAATAGTTTTAGACTCAAGATCATGTAATAAAAGGATAAAATGACATAAAACACCTAAGTGTAATGCCCTAGATCCTAAAACTTATAAGGTTTCACATTAATGTCAAATTGTATCAATATAATCAATCTTGGGAGGATTTTAAATGTTTATCCAAAAACTAAAAGCATGTGAAAATTAGGGTTTTTAGGCCCCCTCTTCTCTGAAGAATTTGTATTGTGACATGAAACTTTAGGTTACTTGCCCGGCATGAATAATATGTCAATGGTAAGTGGGGTTGTTCTGGAACTAAATTTTTGTGCATTTATAGATGGTCCCAAGTATGGATAACATAATATATGCTCACATAAATTGTATTCACATCAAATAAATTGTTATGAAAAGGTCTTGTCCTTATCACAACCACTATATCTATTTCTTGGTCAGTGAGGTGCAATGTCTGAGTTGCCACTATGGTCTGAGGCAATATCTTATTAATAGAGTTTATTTAACTACTCAAAATAATATCCTAATAATTCAACCTCAATTTGTATACCCCACGATGGAGTTAGGTTGAAATGATGTCACGAGATGAATTCCCAAGTCAACATTTTCATAGAGAACCCATAAAGAGGCGATGAACTCCAGATCACAAGCTAAAATGAGTAGAAATAAAAGATAAGTGAAAAGACTTTAGGGTCACATTTAGATCACCCAAACCATACATATATGAGGATATCCTTAATGATGTTATTTTCACTCTTTTAGACTAAAGTGATTGAGGTAATGAATGAGTGTTTTTTATCACCTGAGTTCCCTAAATGGAATGAGGGAGAGCATACATGCATCAATCATTTTTCATAAATTCATAACTTTGAAAGAACAAGCATAAAACAAATAATATTAAGATTATGTATGTAAGTATGAGTGTTTATTTTATTTCACCAAAGTGAAATGTTTATGAAATTTTTTCCCCTTGGGATTAGTTGAAAAACTTGCAATAAACTTCACAAACAACTAAGCTCTTTTTAGGCACTAAACAAAATTTTCAAGACTTAATCACTTTCAACTTTTCACCTTTTTCTTGCTTGGATCCTATAAATTTTATAGGGTTTTTTCCTACTTTGAATCCCAAATATGAAATAGAAAATAATATTTAAAAATGAGCTTTCAGGTTTTTCTATTTTCTTGTCTCAAAGATCGACATCTATCTATGAAGGGATAGGTGTTGGTCTATATAAATTGATGTCAATCGGTCCATAGAGGGATTGACATTGATTGACAGGGATCAAAATTAGTTCCTTCTTACCTAAAAAAATAAAGGAAAACATAATACATTTTTCCACAAGAAATATTGTTACCAAATGAGTTTGAAAGTAATAAATAACCCCAAAACTTACAAGAAAATAGTTAGATAAACAACATTCAGGACCTTATAAAAAAAATGAAAACTAGAAAACTCAAGGAAAATATGTTTAAACATATTTTTTCCTTACTTTGTTCTTCACATAGTGGTTGATGTCAATTATAATAGGATCAATGTTGGTTATAGGGAATAAACGTTAACCTCTATGTAGTCAATGTATCACTAAAAAATAGAATACATGAAAAAACAAGTTAAAATTCAAAATTTGAAGATTGTCAAGCATTAATTATAAAAAATAAGAGCTAGATATTTATCCCCTTGTATGTATGAGATGCTTGACATTTTAATAGGTGTGCCATTTGTGATCATAGGAATCTAAGAAGAGAAGTTAGTAATGTGTTAATTCAAAAAATAAAAATCAAATGAAACACACTAACATTTACACTCCTAGCCTAGAACTTAGGGATATATTAGTAACAAAAGACCAAATGAAATCAGAACTAAAACATAAAAGACACAAATCCTTTACCTTCCTTGAGAGCTCCAAGTTCTTTGTTGAGTGGATTGATCAACTTGTGCATCAAAGAGTCTTTGGAAAATGAAGCTTGTTGGCTCCTTCTCTCCTTAACACCATTGGATTTGATGTGGTTTAATGTTGCTTTATCTCAAGATTTTGGAATTATAACACTACTTACAAGGCAATTTTGGCATTATAACACTAAATAAAATGGCTTATCTCTCTCCAAATTTGCATTATAACTTTGGCTCATGAGATCTTAGAAATGAAGAGGTATGGACTTGTATTTACAACCTAAGGATTTAACTCTCATCCAAGGTGAGTCAAGGTAGAGTTAAGGCTTGGAATGGGTTCAAACCTAAACTAGGTGAGTCAAGTATAACCACAATAGAGTTAATAGTTATCAATTAATTATGATATGTAATTAATAGGCATGAATCTCCAAAATAGATATTTTAGGATCTTTTCAAAGAGCTTGAAAAATAATAAAGGCAATGATGAAAGGCTAGGATATTCAAAAAAATTTAATTTCCTTTTTTATAATTTCATTAATTACACATGGATAATTTAACCAGGAATTTAATTTGGTTTTACATGTTAATTAATTTTGATTAGTATTTTACCATTTCAAATATTTGATTTAAGTGTGTAGTGCCCCACTTAATAGGTCCATAGGCCAAATTGACTTTTGTGATGTTAGAAGGTGATTAGGGATGAATCTATGAGATGTTATTGTTGTATATGTTAGGATACCCAATTAGGGATGTCTAAATGTGATTATGAGCTTTGATGAATGATGACCAAGTAAATTTGGGATGTTTAGTGACTCATAATCTTAATTTACAATGGCTGGTAGGAATTAGTTTGAAGTTTGGTTGAAAGTTAGTTGTGGCCACTTTTAGGTGTCTACAAACTCTACCTAGAAAATATCTACTTTGGTAACCTTTTTCCTAGTAAGACCCAATTTTAGTTCACTTTCCTATAATGCACACCCTTGAAGACTCTAACTAAAATTAATAGATTCTTATTGGAGCAACTTATAAAAACTAGCCATATCTATTAGTTTCCTTGAAGGATCTCTAGCTTGATATAGCTTTATTTCTTAAAAATTTTGCATATCCTTTTTATCATGCTCTACAAACTTTGGGATCAAGGCTTGTCCACTTGTCACCTAATCTTAAGCTTCCTACATTCTTATGACCACTAAATAAGAACATTAGCTACCTCAATTGGTGTCATTAGTTATATAGGGTTGAAAGTCTTATTAGTTATGTATAATACAAGGAAGTTTAGTTTATTCTCATATTATTTCAAATAATTTAATAATTTATATGTTTTATCCAAATGAGGAGACAATTCTATTTTCATTAAATTTATGGTATCCATAATATTATACATCTTGAGGGATGCATTATGGATATCATTTTCAATCTCCCTAAAAATATGTATATTTTGTTGTTTCTTTTGCACCTAATTCAGCTCTTACTGACATTCTTATCTAGAATTATTGGTGCCTCTATGGATTTCTAACAAATCATCTGTATAGGTTTGGAAATAGGCTATAAAATCTTCATTATATGGAGACTCTCCTATTATTTGATTCTTCATTTTGGATCATGTAAAGACATCCTTCCTCTCCTCTAAAATCATTCCCTACTATATTCATCTTGTATTTTCCCCTTTTTTATTCTCTAGATAGTTCTTGTAGAATTATCAAAAATAGAGATTGCCATAGGTAGATCTATGATTACTAAATTTAGCCTTTGTGTAGCTTGAGACTTCAAATCCATAGCCCACTATGGAATCACCAATCATGTAGGATCAATTTGTTAAGTGTCCATATCAATTGTATTTGTCAAAATGTTCCTTTAAGACTCCATTAGTGCCTATATTTGTGAAGGATCTAATAATTAGGGGGAAATGATCTTTATTTAGTCTTGTTGGCCAATTTTGGCCTACATACACAAATTTTCCTAGGTAGATCAATTTTTTCAAGTTCCTAGATGGAGTATCAAGATGAATAGAGTTACTGATAGAGTGGGTGACCAAATAATGAAGAATAAAATAAAATGTCACTTATAAAGCTTTGAAAAACTTTAAGTAAGCTTAAAGTGTAATTTGTTGATCTTTGAGAAGTAGGCTTGGAAGTAGGTTTAAGACTGCAAAGTGTAAAGATCAGAAAGTTCTAATGGTTACCATGAACTTTATGGATGTAAATCAGGTTTCATAGGTCTCAAAGATTGATTTTGAGTATTGAAAGTTCAAGCATAAGCCTAGAAAGACCAGACTGTCACAAACACATCATGCAAAAAAGGATAGATCAACTTGATTATGAGTTTAGTAAATGAATTTGGTAAGGCCTCTTAGGCCAAAATACCACATATACATGATGATTTTAGTGCTAAGATCATCCTCTACAGTTTTTATATATTTATGGCTTTTCTATCTTAATAAATAAATCTTTAAAGTTAGACATGCACAGTGAAACGTGTACATGGATGTCAAGTTTAAGCTTCATGAACTAGCCATTTGAATTGAAATTTTTCAATATTAAAGGCTTATGTTTGATCACATCAAATCCAATAGAAAGTGGTGATCTGATAGATGTTAGTGTGTCCAATAAAATCAATGGTGCACATTTGATCGAAGATTCTAGATCAACATTGAGCATCAAGTGAAAAATTTAGCATGAACACATTGATGACAAGTGTCAAGATCTCAAGAACTTAAATATAGATATAATGGTGCATGATGACTGACAAGGTTAATGAGTCCAATAAAATCAATGGCACACATTTTATCATAGGTTCTAGATCAATGGTGAGTGATGAGTCAACAAGTCAATGAATCTCAAAGATAAATGAGAAGCTACCAAGTGTTTTAAACATGTTAAACTAGTAGAATATTTAGGGCTCATGTTATTTCATATAGAGGAAAATATATGGTGTGTGAGAGAAATATCTAATGGTGCTCATCCAATGTAGACCAAGATCTATGGTTAATATTAAAATTCAAAGATAATGGGTCTAGCTAGATCAATAGTGCTCACTCAAACACAAGGAGGTAGATCAACAATCAATATTAAAGGTTGAAAGAAAAAGTTTTTAAAGTGGAGAATAATTGTGAATTAGATTGAAATAGAGGCAAATCCTACAAGGATCATCCCATTTCCATTATAGGTTGATCAAATTTTAGAAGCAAACGTAATTATACAATCATGGGTTATCAATGATATGGTTTTGATGCTATGAACTATTGGTTTGAATATTTAGAACATATAGGGTCCATCATTTGGGATTGTAGTATTATTTAATGAATATTATCTCTACTCTTTAAAAATGCCTCCATGCATACAATGAGATATCAACTTTTGTAGGTTCTAGAGATAGGATAGATCCATTTAGACCTAATAAAGATCAAGAATAAAGCTATGCAACCTGTAGGATTTTCATTAATATGATAACTATAGGAAAACCAATAAAGGAGATTGGTTTTCAATCTATATTAGACCTATGATCAGATATTGAGTAGGGATAGATATGAATGCTTATGATGGAGCGTCTCATCTTCTAATATACTCACAGCCTCAACAAGCAAGAACCTATAGTGTCTAAAAGTAGACATGAGCATAGCTTTGTCAGGGCCATGGATATGAGGACTTTTTTGTTACAATAAAGGTAGGTTTGAGATGGTGTAGGAATTTAAGAAGTAAATTGGGGGATTAGAGAAATAATTTGGACAATTCAATGTTGTTTAAAACCATAAATATCTTTTCCCCAATAGACTTAGTCATGATTCACCACCTTTGGCAAACTCTATCCTCTAGTGTGTTTCTCAATAAATGAAATGATTCAGAGGCTATTGGGACAAGTGAATACTATCTTGAATATGATGTATTATTTTTGATTTAATCAAAATATGGTGGGGGAATTCATCAAAAGGTGATAGCTCATTTAATGACCTGGGATGGCATGCTCACTCTCTCCCTCCCCTTTCTCCTAGATCTCCTATTCTTTCCCATTTGGTAATCTCTCTCATGGATTTTACAAGGACACTCTCTCACTTTAGATAAGAAGTTCTCTTAACTATATAAGAGTAGAGACTATCATTTGATAAGGATAGACCTTATCAAAACATGTATGAAAGACCTGTTGAAGCTAATAAAGACTTTATTTGCCTATCTCTTACTTCTAATTTGTGTTTAGTAAGTTTGTGCTTGATGGAATTATGAATGAGAATCTTCCATGCCCATTCTCCTTCTTTTTTGAATTTTTTAGGGTGTTTTTTCTATTTTATTGAAAATTTACATTTGTGTTCTTTCTACCATTGGTGTAAGCTCTTAGTGATTCTTAGAAATCATCTTTATTTTCATCCATTTATCCTTAAACCTAGTTTATGAAATACTTATGCAATTAGCTAGATTTTGAGATTGTGTAATCTAGTACTATCTTATGCTACTTCAATGTATATTTCATGCTTGTGTGACTTCTCACTTAATTTGGTGTATCACCCTTTTCACCTTCTTAGGATACCTTCCCCCTTTCTAACCCATTTTTAATGTAAACATTAATATAGGTGATCTATCGAGAGGAAGGTGGCCTTCTCTAAAGGTTCAACCCCACCATAGGTGACCCATAACTTGGGGTTGTCCCAATAGTTTAGATTATTTGAAGAGAGCATAAAGAACACTCTCCAAGGGTTCAAATTGTTACTATAATAATTTTTCGCATGCCTGATAAGACATAGTTCAAAGAAGTTTGGTCAAATTATGATGTTGGTTTGATAAATTTGTAGCAGTTATAGCTTCCAAGCAACAACATATGGCAACTCCAAAAGAAGATTCAACATCTTGGTAGTAGAGTAGTGACTAAAACTCATGCTCAATGTGACTACAAGATCAATTTCTAGAGGTATTCCTTTTGAATTTTTCAAATTATATTTAAATTTAGAAAAAATGTTAAGGTTTGTGAATACATACCCATATAAAGGAATATTTGCTCCTAGGTCAATTTCATGGCCTACCCCTATAAGGAGATCTTTGTTAAACCCTTTCATAACCATGGTAGTCCTTAGAGCATTTTTGGATTTTAATGACCAAAGTTATCTTGCCCTCCCTCAATATGATCCTATTCTAGTAACAACTCTTAAAAATGTCCCTTATTTTATTAGAGACCAAACTACAACCCCTTCTGAACACCTCTTGGATATAACCAAATTCTACAACATTCATGATATCAATGAGGAAAATGTGGCAATTAGGTTATTAGACATCTCTTTCAAAGGTAAAGCCTTAGACTGGTATAGAAGCCTTACTGCTAATTCCATTTCCACATGGGACAAATTAAGAGAGTACTTTTGTAAAATATTTGAAGATAAAATTGACCATTTGTCACTTGTATAGAAATTAACCACAATAAAAAGAGCCCCTCATGAGGTCATAGAAGACTTCAATATAAGGTTCTAAAAGACATGGGATATAATCCTAGTATCTATTAGGCCTACTCCTAATTTTACCTTCATATACTATTGAAAGGCCCTAAATAGTGACATTGTAGTAATGATCTAGTCCATTGGAGGTAACACATTATCAAATGCATATGAGGTGGAAATTAGAATAGAAAATGGTCTAGTTCAAGATGACAAGCTAACACCTAGACCAATAATGCCTTTATTTCTTCAGATCAATCCATCTCATATTTTTATTCCTCACCATGATTCCATTCCTCCTATGCCTATAGTTTTTTCTATACCCTCACCAAAGAAACAAAAGGCTTCCACTAGTCAATCTAGTAATTCCCAAGAACATAAGAAATTTCAAGAGCCTAAGAGAACATTTTAGTCCTTAAGAAATAAACTGGTGAATCTTAAGAGGTAACCAAATTTCAATAGACCTTACTAGTTCTCATATCAAAGTTAATATATTTTTTTTAATAAAATAGGCCACCCTACAAAGGAAACTTCCAAGGCTAAGGCCAAGGTCAAAACTAGGGATAAGGGTAGCCTAACTATAATAGATAGAGTAACTATAATCTAAATGTTCTAAGAACTTCCAACACCTTATCCTTGTTTAAAATAATGTTTCTCAAGAATATTAAGGGACCATGCCTTAGAATCAATCTTTTGGGAAATCCATTATCCTAAACAGTTCCTTAAACTAAACTTTCAATGATCAATGGTAGTAAGCTTCCAATTATGGGTACATTCAAGCTTTTATGGTTGAAAATACAAAGGTACCCATGATGAAAAAACTATAAGAGCCTCAATAAAGTCAAGGGTATGATCAAGAACCAATCCATTTGGGTGTTATAGTGGTTAATTATGATCAAGAAGAGTGTTATGCACTCAATCATCAAGTTAGTTCTAGCCAAGCATGCATTCTAATGGAAATAAATACAAGGTTAAAAATAAGGAACATGAATGGTAACCAAGAAGTAGTCAAGGACCTCCTAACTTTAATTCCTCAATATCAAAGCCAAATGGAATTGCGATTACTCCAAAGGTTCTAATTTCTCTAAGGAATCAAAATCAAGGGAATGCCTTTGTTCCCCAGAGCTCATAAGTTCAAAGTACATTTGTGGCTCCCAAAGCACAACCAAAGGTTGTTGGCTCACCCATCAACATCATGGAATAGATGAAAAATTATAATGTGAGTGTGCCAATGTAAGATATGCTTTCCATGATTGGTTAGGTAGATATCCTTTAAGAAGGATTATGAAAGATCAAGTTCCCTGAGAAGGAACCAAACAAATAAAATGTGGTTCTCACCAATGCAACCAAAGTACCAAGTGAAGGGTGACTAGGTAAGATGGTCAAACCTCCTCCCTTATCCATTTTAGAAATCATTGGTGACTCTTTGTGCATAATTTCTTGGTAGAAAGTGGGGCTAGCACCTTTATAATGCCAAAGTCTATAACATACTAGCTTGGCCTAAAGTATGAGCCCCAATCTAAAGGAGTGTTACAACTTGATGGTTCTTCCACCAAGCCATTTGGTATCATCATAGATCTCAACATGACCTTGCATGTTTATCCTTAGTGTCTTAGTGGTTTATTATGTATTGATCCTTGATGTGTTTCCTCATTTTGCACTATGCTTATCTAGAGAATTCACATCAAATATTGGACGTTATCTAGCAGTAGATTGGTCATACATAACATTAAAAATAAGATATAAGACCAAAGTATCCATCAAGCCTAAACCCATTACAAAATTAAACATATAGCCTTATGGGCCAAACAACATAAACCTCAATTACACCATCCTAGATGAGGATGAACATATGATTGGTTAAAAATTAAACACTTACCTTGAGGAGATATGAGGCATGTTCTTAGATGAACTATGGAATGATAATCATTTGGTTGATCCCTTGGAAGGAGTTGGAGAGAGGGACATGGGTATCTACTACTTACATGAAGATAATTAGTCCATGCCATCCTTCATTGGACCAAAAGAATTTCCTTCAGGATTATGGAAATTATTATTTGATGGCTCAAGGAGAAAACATGGAGTGGGTGCATGTGAAATTTCGATATCCCCTTCAAATGATAAGTATTTTTCTTATTACATGTTTTAATTTAGTTGCTCTTATAATTTATTAGAATATGAGGGCCTTATCCATGGCCTTCAATGGGCTAGTAAGAGAGGTATCAAATAATTAAAATTTTATGGGGACAATGAGTTTATAGTGCATCAAGTTAAAGGCCAGAATAGCACCAAGAACCCCTTGATGAAGTATTACAAACATAGAGTGTGGGAACTAATTAAGGATTTTGAGGCTTTTAACATCTGACTAGTACCAAGGAACCAGAATTAGCATGACAATAGGTTGGTAGCTATGGGAGCTCAATTTGATATCCATAATGATGTAAAAAGGACCAAGGTGTAGCCATATGTTAAAGTGGTTGTAAGAACATTAATGTCAAACAATGAAGCTCATTGGCAAGTCTTTGAGAATGACAAGAAGATTGCATATTTCTTACAGAAATAAGAAAATTATTCTTCAATGAACCAAGAAAAGCTTCAACATCAATATGAAGAGTTAATATTTTAGCTAAGATATAATAATCATCCTAAAGGGCTTGTTACCCTTGAATGTTTTTTCCATGAGGGAGATCATATGAGAAAAGACAAGAAAATAATGTCAACAAGTGAAGATAAATATGAAATAATCCTTATCTTCAAAGATAAGCTCCTAAATCTTGGAAAGGTAAGCACTAAAATTGAAAGCCATGGTTTCATAGAAATTTGTAAATAATATGCAAATATATGTGCCTAAGAGTATATTGACCTATGGGGATTTGATCCCAAGTTGGACCAACACACTATAAAACTAGAGGCTAATGCTAAGCCTATCAGGTAGAAGTAAAGACCTATAAACCCCAAAATTGAAGATTTTATAAGGAAATAATTGACCAAATTGATTGAATCCAAAATCATCTTTCCCATTAAGCACTCTTCATAGGTATCCAATTTGGTGCCTATCAAAAAGAAGAGTGGGGAGATCAGATTGTGTGTTGACTTTAGGGATTTGAATAGAGTATCCTTGAAGGATCACTATCCTTTACCATCCATGGAGAAACTATTTTAGATAGTTATTGGTTTATAATGCTTCTCCCTTTTGGATGGATATTCAAGTTACAACTAGGTGCCAGTGAGAGAGGAAGATCAATATAAGACTACCTTCACCACCATGTAGGGCACTTATACTTACCAAAATATGCCTTTTGGGTTGTCAAATATAGGGATAACTTTCTAAAGAGCCATGGACATGGCTTTCTAAGGGTTTTCCAATCATATAGCACTAGTTTACTTAGATGACATCATAGTTTTCTCCAAGAAGGCTAGTGAGCACTTAGATCATTTAAGGTTGATCTTTTAAAGATCCAGAGAGTATGGGATCTCTTTAAATCTCAAGAAATGTTTTTTTTATATTCATGAATGTAAAATTTTGGGTCACATTGTCTCAAAATAAGGACTATCCATTGACCCTGATATAATAAGTGCCATCCTAACCTTATCTTTACCCAATCACAAGAAAGGAATCTAGCTTCCTTGGGAAAATAAACTTTGTGAGTAGGTTTATACCTAGTTTTGCAAACCTGGTCAAACCCATCACCACCATGTAAAGAGGAACCAAGTGTTTGCTTGGTCAAATTAAGGAAGACTAACTTTTAAGGCTATCAAAGAATTCATTGCCTAAGAACCCTTTCTCATGAATCCTAATTTCTCAAAGGATTTCATATTGTACATCTTTGCCAATATTGAACACATATTAGCTATGTTGATGCAAAAGAATGGTGAAGGACTAGAGTAGCCAATTGCCTTTTTTAGTCAAGGGGTAGAGGGATATTAGGTAAGGTATAATTTCATATAAAATCATGTTCTTGTATATTTTAGAAGCCTCAAAAAGTTCAGGACAATTATTTCCAACAACAAGATTCATCTCATGGTGTCTAATCTTGGAGTTAGAGACTTCCTCCTCAACAAATATTTGAATGAGAAAAGAGTAGGATAGATTACCATGGTCATGGACTATGATGTGGAGATTGAAGTCACCAAGCTAGTAAGAGGTAAATTATTATGTGAGTATATGGTGGATGACCTTCAACAAGACAAAGAAGTTGTTTTGGTGACACAAGGCAACTCACAGATAGATGCACCTCTACCTACAATAGTTTTCTTTAGGACATGAAACATTTCTTTATTTTAGGATAATGCCCCTAAGGTTTGGATAGGGTAAAAATAATTTATTTAAGGATTTAATCCATACCTTATGCATTAGTTGATGGTGCTCTTTTTAGAAGGGACCTCAATGGGGTACTTCTTAGGTTCATTGATGATAATCAAATGACAAAGCTCTTGGAGAAGTTTCATGATGGACCTAAAAGAGGCCATTTTAATCTAAGAACAATAGAAGAAAAGGTAATGAGAGCTAGTTATTACTAGCCTAGCCTCTTCAAATACTCCTATGCATGGTCAAAACATTCCAAAAGTGTGTTTTATTTACAAGAAAGTAGATATTAGTATCTCTTCTACTCAACCTAATATAGTGGTAGAAACCCTTCATGTAATGGGGGTTAGAATTCATAGGGATGATCAATCCACCTTCAAGTGTAGGGCATAAATGGGTGCTTACTACAAATAACTACTTCACTAGGTTGGTGGAAGAAATTTCCTTCAAATAAGCTAATGAAATAGTAGTGTTGGAATTTTATGACAACATAGTGACTAGGTTTGGAGTCCTAGCTACTATAATTGCATATAATGCATTATCATTTATTGGAATGAAGATAAGTGAATGGGAACTTAAGTAGGGAGTCTACCTTAGCACATCCTCCAATTACTACCCCCAAGGCAAGAGATTGGTAGAGTCCATAAACAAGAACTTGATAAGGATTATCAATAGAACTATGGAATAAAATAAAAGAGTGTGGCATATAAATATAAGCATAGCCTTAAGGGATAATATGGTGACTCCCAAAGCTACAATTAAAAAAATTTCATATGTCCTTATGTATGGAAAGGAATCCAAATTAACCATTTATCTTAAGTTATCTGCATTAGAGTTAGCCCATCAACTTGAGTTGATGGTGAATGAGCCTATGAACATGAAGATGATATAACTCATGGAGTTTAAAGAAACTAGGGAACTTTCAATGAAGACATTAGAGTCACATCAAGCTCAGGTCCAAATATCCTTTGACAAGAGAAATATAGTAAGGGACTTTAAAGAAGGGGACCTAGTCCTTTAATGGGACACAAATAAGGCCAAGCTAGGAAACCATACAAATTTTGATAGCTTGTGGAGTGGTCCTTATTTTATCCATGGATGTAAAACACATAATTATTTTTAGCTTGCCCAACTAGATGGAGAGGTATTACCCATCCTAGTCAATGGCATTCATTTAAAGCCATATCATTAGAAAAGTTTGCATCTGTTGTATGATATTATAACATATTAGAGTAGATTTTTTCTTGTTCTCCTCTAAGTTATTTGGGAAATTTTATTTAAGTTTTGTGTATCCATTTCAATAAGTGTTTTGGACACATTTATTGTTGTTTTGTTTCTTTTTGGTCCTTATTAGTTTAAGAGGAGGTTTTCTAGAAAGGGGTTAGCCTTCAGTTAGTTTCATGATATATGAGAGAAAAGACTACAACTCAACATGTAAAATGTATTAGTTTGATGCTACTATTATTTTTCATAGAAGGAATGCAACCCCAAGATATTGCCAGAAATGTTGGCCAATGTTGGCCTACATACACAAATTTTCCTAGGTAGATCAATTTTTGGAAGTTCCTAGATTAGGTATCATGCTAAATAGATTTATTGATTTATTTGGTAACCAAATAATGAATAATAATATTAAATTTCACTTACAAAGATTTTGAAACACTTTAAGTAAGCTTAACATGCAATTTTTTGATCTTTGGGAAGGAGGCTTGGAAGCAGGTCTAAGATTGAAAAGTGTAAAGATAAGTAGGGTCTCATGGTGATCATGACCTTCATGGATGTAAATTAGGTTTAAAATTTTTTAGAGACTCATTTTGAGCCTTTAAAGTTCAATCACAAGCCTAGAAGGATCAGATTGTCATAAGCACATCATGTAGAAATAGATAGATCAACTTGATTATGAATTTAATAAATACATTAAGGAAGACCTCATAGGATAAAAGAAAACATAGATATGATTTTTTAAGTTCTAAGGTTATCCTCTACAAATTTCATATCTTGATTTATTTTCTATCTCAAGATATAAAGCTTTAAAGTTAGACTTGTAGAGTGAAACATGCATAAGGACGTCAAGTTTAAGCTTCATGAACTAGCCATTTGAATTAAAATGTTCCTAGATCAATGATAAAAATTAAATCAAATCAAATCCAATGGTGATTGGTGATCTAATATATGTTATTGGGTCCAAGAAAATCAATGATTCATATTTGATTAAAAATTCTAGATCAATAGTGAGAATCAAGTCAAAAAGTTATCATGAACATGTTGATGACAAGTATCAAGATCTCGAGTTCTTCAATAGAGATATAATGATACAAAGTGATTGACAAGGTTAGTAGGTCCAATCAAATTAATGAAATTCATTTTATCTTAGGTTAAAAATCAATGGTAATTAATGATTCAACAAGTCAATAGATCTTAAAGACAAATGAAAAGCTACCAAGTGTCTTAAGCATGTTATATTGGTAAAATATCTATAGATCATGTTCTTTCATATAGAGGAAGATAAATGGTTCATGAGAGAAAGATCCAATAGTGCTTTTATAATTTAGATCAAGATCAATGGTTAGTATTAAAATTTGAATATAGTGGGTCCATCCAGATCAATACTACTCATTCAAATATGAGGAGGTAGAACAATGGTCAATATTAAAGGTTGAAAGACAAGGTTTTTTAAGTGGAGAAAAATTTTAACCTAAGTTTAAATAGAGGGAAATTCTAAAAGGATCATCGCATCAAATTTATATCTTAATCAAATGTCACAATCAGACATAATTATACAGTCAATGGTTGTCAACTATAAGGTTTGAATGCCTTGAACCCTTGGTTTAAAGAATTGGAATACATAGGGTCCATTCTTTGGGGTTGTAGTATTATTTTTCAACTATGATCTTTTCTCTTTATAAAATGATCCATACACATTATGATCTCTTGTCTTCCATAGGGTCTAAAGGTAGGATAGGTCTATTTAGACCTAATAAAGATCAAGAACAAAGCTACATGGCCTATAGGCTTTTCATGATAGAAAAACTATAGGAAAACCAATAAAGGAGATTGGTTTTAAATCAATATTAGACCCATGTTGAGTATGGGTAGATATGAATGGTTATGAAGGAGTGTCTCATCTTCTAATATAGTCATATCCTTGACAATTAAGAACTTATAGCTGAGAAAATTAGACATGATGTTAGGAATATGTGCAACCCTTTCTTTTTTACTTTGTTAGTATATTAGTTGTTATGGACACATATGCTTTGTAAGTCATCCTATGAGCATTTTCTTATATCCCACATCCATGAGAAGTAGTAGTTGCTTAGATTAGTCTTAGTATATAAGTAAGTTTTGATACTAATATAGGCATCCACAAATTCATTATATTGAGCTTGATCAAAGGAGGTTACCCCTTCAAAGTGGCATATGACCAATATAATCATTTTGATGCATTTGTTAATTATATAAATCTGTTATTTCATACATTGTCATTAATTTTTTGAAAGAAGATCATCTCATCTGGTATCAAATCACTTTCTAGGGTCAATTTTATTTTCCTTCATAAAGTCTTAACTCCATTCTGCTGCATAATCCATTTAAGTTATTTTTTTAGAAAGTCTTAAGTATGTTCTAATACATGAATAATTTTAGTAATTATCTATATCACAATAATATATTTTATATTAGGGTAAAAACTTGATCACATATCTAAGGGAAGTGCTTGCATGAAATCCCTAAAACTCATTGTGAGGAGTAACATGGGAACCACAAAGTAGCTGGCCCATTGATAGGGCCTGCCAATGAAATGGGCAATGGTCCCTTCCTAATTGAGTAGTTCCCATCCATGAGGAAAACCAAGATTTGTTTCTAAGATTTAAATCCATGGCCAATTTTTTTTTGGAGAGTGATACTCACTTAGACAACATTGGTGTCTAGAGTGATATCTTTAAACCCTTAGGTAGCCATTGAAACTTGGGGCCCATTTCTATAATTTTTATAATATTACTCTGGAGTATCATAAAACTTGCCATATCTAATCTTCAAACATGCTATATAAATTTTAGCATATTAGCAATAGAGTATTATAAAACTTACATATCATATCTTTATCAGAGTATCAATAGAATTGTCATACTAGTTTTAGCATATTACCAGTAGAGTATCAAAAAACTACCATATCAAATCTATATACTTATCTATCAATTTTAGCATATTCCCACTTGCTTTTATTAGGACAAATTCCTCATATCCATGGTCCTAATAGAGCCATGCTCATGTCTGATTTTAGTGGCTTTAAATTATTTCTTGTCAAGGCTATGACTATATTGGAAGATTAGACACTCCTTCATAACCATTCATATATGTCCCTACTCAATACCTGATCATAGGTCTACTATAGATTGAAAACCAAACTCCTTTATTATTTTCCCTATAATTATCCTATCAATGAAAATCCTATAGGCCATATATATTTGTTCTTGATCTTTATTAGGTCTAAATTGACCTATCCTACCTCTAAACCCTATAAAAGCTGAGAGCTCATTACATATATGGATCCTTTTTTAAAGAGAAAAGATCACAATCATGAAATAATACTGAAATCCCAAAGGATGGAACCTATGTGTTCCAAATCTTCGAACCAGTGGCTTATGGCATTCAAACCTTATTGTTGATAACCCTTGATTGTATAATTATGTCTGCTTATGGCATTCGATCAAAGTCTCCTTACAATAGAGGAAAATACTACAAAGATCATCCCATCACTATTAGATCTTGATCAAATGTCACAAGTCAACATAATTATATAGTTAAGGGTTGTCAATAATAAGGTTTGAATGCCATGAACTATTAGTTCAAAGATCTAGAACACACAAGGTCCATCCTTTGGGGTTGTAGCATTATTTTATGACTATGATCTTTGATCTTTAAAAAAATATCCATAAATACAATGAGATCTCAACTTCCCTAGGGTATAGAGGTAATATAGGCCTATTTAGGCCTTTTTAAAGATCAAGAGCAAAGCTATACATCTTGTAGGCTTTTCATTTAGGATAACTATAGGAAAACCAATAAAGGAGATTGGTTTTCAATTTATAGTAGACCTATGATTAGGTATTGAGTAAAAAAAAATATGAATGGTTATGAAGGAGTGTCTCATATTCCAATATACTCATAGACATGACAAGAAAGAACATATATCCACTAAAATAAGATATGAGCATGGCTCTGTCAAGACCATGGATATGTGGACTTTATCCTTACAATAAAAGCAAGTAGGAGACAACATAAGAACTCATAGAGTAGATTGAGGCATTGGAAAAAGTAGTTAGAGCATTCATTTTTTTTTAAACCATAAATATATTTTCCCCAATATACTTAGTCATGACTCACCAACATTGGCAAACTCTATCCTCTAGTGTGTTTCTCAATTAATGAAATGATTTTAAGGCTATTGTGATAAATGAAGACTATATTACCTATGATGTATTATCTTGGATTTGATATAAATATGGTGGGGAAATTCATCAAAAGGTGGTGGTTCATTTAATGACCTAGGATGGCATTCTCACTCTCTCCCTCCCATTTCTCCTATATCTCCTATTCTTTCCCATTTGGTAAGCTCTCTCTTAGATTTTATAAGGACTCTCTCACTTTTGATAATAAGTTATCTCAATTCTATAAGATCAAATTATCTCATTTGATATGGATAGACCCTATAAAAACTTAAATGAAATACCTCTTAAAGCTACTAAAGACTTTCTTTGCCTAAATCTTTATTTTGAACTATGTTTAGTAAATTTGTTTATGATGGCATTATGAAGGAGAATCTTACATGCCCATTGTCCTTCTTTCTTGACTATTTTAGGGTGTTTTTTCTAGTTTATTTCATGTCTAAATTTTTTATCTTTCTACCATTGGTGCAAGCTCTTAATGAGTCTTATAACTCCTCTTTGTTTTCATCCATTGTTCCCTAAACCTAGTGTATGAAATACTTATGTAATTAGCTAGATTTTTAAATTGTTTAAGTTAGTATTGTCTTATAATTCTTCAATGTATATTTTATGCTTGTGTGAATTCTCACTTGATTTGGTGCATCACCCTTTTATCCTTCTTAGGATCTATTTCCCCTTTCTAACCCTTTTCATAGTGTAAAAATTAATATAGGTGATCCATCAAAAGGAAGCTGACCTTCTTCAGAGGTTCAACAACACCATAGGTGACCCATAGCTTGGGGTTTTCGTAATAGTGTAACTCAGTTGGAAAGATCCTAAATAACCCTCTCCAAGTGTGTATATTGATGTTATAACAAGTCCACATTACCAAATTGAATCATGAGGTACATAGTGTATGTGGTCTTCTTATTGATAGTTCTTATGGATGAAACAATAGAAGTAAATTAAGTAGTAATAAATGATGGAATAGGGAGACCTAGTTAATTGGTATGAATTGACCCTTAGGTACTGGTAAGGAATTCCTTAGTTTTATTGAAGTGAATTTTTGGTTTTAGGTATAGTAGGGTCCAAAAAAACTAAAGAAATGATGGAAATAATAAAAACTATGAAAGTAACTAGAAATAGGAACCAAAGATGAAATAGGGATGGTAGAAGTAATAAAAACTGAGGTAATAATGGGAAATTTAGGAAAAAAAGTAGGCAACTCATATATATCCAATATACTAGGATTATCACTTGATGATTCAAATTCCATTGGATCTTTCCCTTTTAATCCATAAATACTCAAGACCTTAGCCATCTCCAATTCCTCATCCTCTTCCTTGGGCTCCCCCTTTATTATTGTTTGTCCCTAGTATACAAGCCTTTATTGTGGTGGTTATGTTTCTAGAGTTAAACTCAAAGGGTCTTTAGGAACACTTGGATTCATTTTATAATAAAGTGTTGTCTCTTCAACCGATGGAGAATCCTACTATAGTGGTAGGTGATTCATCAACATATAAAGTAGTAGGAGTGTCACTCATAGTAGGAAGTCTTAAATCTTCAAAGTTAGAAGAATCGATGTTGATTTATTTCCTTACTCCCCCCAAATATCTTGTAATATTATGTGTCTCTTCCATAACTTAATATTACTTAATAGACATCATCACATGTGGTGGTAGTGCTTGGGATGGATTTCCTTAGTCCACAATAAACTAGGAAGGCATAGAGGACAATAATATATTAAATCTCATCCACCTAGAGGTGGAAGTTAGGTGTTTCTTTAATTGTAATGGAGGGATCCTTTTGGATTTACTTTAAAACATCCTTTGTCAATTCATCCATTTGTGCCCTGGTGAAGACCTCATAATCATTATCTAGATTTAAAAAGATAAAATCATATTTCTATGTCTCATGCTAGTAAGGGATACTGAAGCTTGTGATATTATTTTAAATGAGGCCACGGGGGTCCCAATCTTGGTATTGTAATTAAACCAATTAGTATAGTTATTTTATTCTCCCAATATCTCCAAAAAATTTCTTATTGGTGTAGCAAATACTACCTATCATCAAATATGATCCATGGAATAAGCTCTTATGTTTATTCTTCATATCTTTATCAATGTTCCACTAGAGATGATATGTAATCTCTTATTTATCCACCTTGTAAAAGACATAATTTGGTAGACACAAGGTTGAAACCTTGGTCCCTATAATTATAATTACTATATAATCATGATATAACTAGTAATCACCCCTTGGCCATAATGTCTTTCTAATGATTTCAAATACTTAGGCCATGGGTTGTACATGTATTGACGTATAAAATTGTGGGTAAACATCCTAAATAATATTGATTATATTCCTCATGTATGATTAAATATAAAAAAATTAAAAGTAATCACATACTATATTATTAATTCAATCTAGGACTAGATCCTAGATTGCTACATTATGAATGTAGATAGTGGGCATAACAATGCCTAATAAGTAGAATATCATGAAGAATTAGATTATTAGGGTTATATTATCTTTTTGAAACATATACTCCACCATCTTGGTACTAATAATCTCCTTGAAGGTGTATGTTAACTATAAGGTCATTAACAAATCAAGGAGTAACACCCACTCCATCTAGAGGTAGTGGATGCTTGCACACCTAGATAACCTATTAATCAAGTCGATACTAATTTTAATTGCCAACATGAATTTTTTAATTGGCATAGGAGTGGTGGATTTTAGGGTCACCTTCTCCCCTAGTATTATCCACTTTCATAATGTGCTCTCCACTATATTGGTTGTCTTCTATAATGTTAGTTTGGGGACTTCATACATGGCATCTATAATGGGGAGCCATAGGTATCTTTGGAAAATATCCTCATAAATGTAAGACATAACCATCTTATGATTTGGGTCATGAAGGAATCCATAAAATAACATACCCATAAATAATAGGTCTTAAAGCAAATCAATACATGATATTACTTCTTGCTTGGCCACTACAAAATGTAGTTTATATCATTTAAATGGCATAAAATCAACTACCAACTACTATTACTCAGCTATCAAGTCTTCCTCAATTGAATGTGTATCCACATTTTCAATTGCATCCCATAATATTGTGTAATTGGTGAATTTGTTATCAAAAATTATGGAACCAAAGATAGGGTTGGTATACTTTGTATGATCTTTAATGGATAACTTGGATGGTGGAGAAACTCCATTGAACACCTTGGAAGATGAATGCATGTTATTTTATAGTATATTAATGCAATTTTGGTGATAATTTTGTTTGTTGGTCATTCAATATAAATAGTTCATAAGTAGATGTAGGTATCTAGGGTTTTGAGTTCTCTTAGAATGTAAGTTAGTTATATCTCTTTGGAAATCAATAGGAATGACATACCTTTATAATTTGATCATATAGTTTAATAATAGTGATTTAATTTTAGTTCATGTGACATTAGTATCCAATAGTTTTAGAATTGTTTTATTACATTTAATTCATATTAGGTAACTTAGTTTTGTACATATGCCATAAAGACCTTGCATACATTTAAAATAATTCCATGTTTTTATCCTAGGATAAGTGTCACTATATTTATAGTCTTGTGGAAAACTAACTATCCCATATGGCATGATCTCAAAATTTAGGTGTCAAAACTTTTGTTAAAATCTCATTACAAAAACTTATGACACCTTGGATGTGTAAAATGCAAATTCCTAAACTTACAAATATGTAGAGACTAATTTGAGTGACACAAACTATTGTAGCATAAAATTACACCCTTGTGAGAGGGTTATTCAGGATCTCCCACTCCTAGATACAAAATGGGATCAACCCTAGGTTATGGGTATCCTATGATGGGGTTTAACCTCTAAATAAGACTCGTTCTTCTTGGTAGATCCCCTAAACTACTAGTTTTGACTTGTAAAATGGTGAAAGGGTTATAAGGGATAACTAAAAGAATACAAAGGGTGATACACCAAACTAAAAGACACTCCAAATTGAGTGAAAGTAACATAAATGAAGATCAAAGATAAACTTCACTCACACAATCTCTCAAACTAGACATTTTTCATCAATATTTCCAAACTAGCCTCACTAGATAAGAGGTGAAGCATGGAGGAGTATCAAAACTCACAGTATACCATCATTAGTGATTAAAAACAGAACAATTTTATACCTAAAAACACCTTAAAATACCTACAAAAAAGGAATAAAAGAAGGACAATCACCAAGGAAGAACACCTCCATAAAGTAATCATGCATAAGCTGACTAGAACACTAGATGTAGGCAAAGAGATAAGTAAAATAAGTTATCTTATTGCTTCAAAAGGCTGTTATTACAAAATTTGATAGGATTTTGGCTTGTCAAATGAGAGTATATCTTTACAATGGATAAGAAAAGGAATATATAGGATAAAAGGTAAGGGGGAGGAGAAGAAAGCTCTTAAAAATCACTAAATGCCATTCAACCACCCTCCATTGAGCTCTAAAAAAGAAGAGTAAGAGGTATATGAGTCTCAATCACATTTGAACCACTTAATCATTGATATTCACTTATAAAATTAACCCTCCAAGGGCAAAAATGTCTTCAAGCTCTCTCATTGGACTAAAAAGGAACTAGAGGACAAAATTTACTTGAGGAAGATGACATCATGTTCCACTAACTTTAGAAAATTATTCAAACATATGGAAGCTTCCTTAAATGATTCAAATTTATTCTCAACTCCCTAAAACTCCTCCACTTGACTTATACACCTGAACTCCACTTGGATTCTAGAAGCTACTTAGAAATATGGTTAGTCACCTTGGCATTTGATGTTTGCACTAACTTTGAGGGTTAAATTTTTGTGATTTATTCTTTGTTTCAAACTCATATTTTATCCTATAACTTTCCAAATTCACTATGGAACCTACAAATCCATTGGACTCCATTAATGGAGGTCTTCAAACTCAAGCAATATTCAACTAGAAATTATAAAACCTACCTTCAAGGTGATTTTATCATGAGAGCCACTTTTGGAACTGTATAAGGATTTCAAGCATCCATATCATTCTTATGAGGAAACAAATTAATCTTTATTCCTCCTTTAAGACCTACAACAATGGTGGAAATCTCTATTAAACTTCCAACCATTCACAAATCATTAGAAAACTTGGATTTTTGGCCTTTTAGCTCAATAGATCACCTTGGAAACCCATATAAAGGGATCCTAGTTCTATATAATGGTGATTAAATTCACATTAGGATTTCTCCATTCATTTATACAATTTCATCATTTGAAGACCTATAAAAATGTGCATTTTTACACCATTTGGGCCTCCTAAGCATCCACATGTGAAAATTTATTCTAAAAAATAAGTCAAACATGAGATTAAAAAAGTCACCTATATTATTTAGATGGTTTCCAAGTTATTCCAAGTCATCTCATGGGTTTATGAGCTCAAAAACTGAAGACTAGTAAAAAAGGCCCTTTTGGCATCTAGGTATAATCATGTTGTTTGATATTTTTCTTACATAAAATCATGTTCCATAATATAAATAAATGAATTTTAAAGTAGTTAAAAACATTCCCCAATGTTTATAAAAGCAATACAAATACTCCAAATGAGATCTAAAACCATTCTACTCAAACTAGGTTTACTAAGTTTCATCATAGCCTGTAATGGTCAATTTGGACAAGCAATAAATTCACCTTTATGAACTTTAATGTATAAAATATACTTGGAGTTTGATAATAAAGGAGTTTAATTCATATTTAATTTTTATATAATTCTAAAATTCTCAATATCTTGGTCTCTACATGCATTTCTTTATCATTGGTTTCTTTTGTTTTTACCATAGTCAACACCTTTGACTTTGACCTATAATAACTGCAATTATATGGACATTTATGACAATCCCCATTCTAGAGGTTGTTCCTCTCACTTTATAAAAAAAATTTCCAATTTAAACCATACCAAATTTATTAAAATATTAGCTTATATAGATAATACTTTGCTCACTTGTCTCTTTGGTAAGCATACTCTGTTTGAACTCTAAGGGTCATATATTTGAAAACCAACAACTATTTTTTGAGACATAAATTTGATGGGCTCTAGCATGTATCGAGTCTATAGACCAACTTAGGAAGCTTATAAATTGAGATAGAAAACTTTTCAAGACACAAAATTTGGAGGTCATGTTCTTGGCACATTTGATGTCATCTCTATGTCACCCTTTGACCACATTTGAATTTTTAGGTACATATAATAAATGCACAAATTGACTAGTTCATTCATACCTTGATGACGTGCAATGATGGTCTAGTTATTATAAGCTAGTAATGTGTATTTTCCTCTCTCCAAAGGACAAATTAGATCTATAAAATATCACCAAAGGATTTATGAACCCCTCACAACATCTTATTGGTCCTCAATACTCTCCACTCATGCCATACATCCTCTAATCCATAAAATTAGCCTCTTTGTCATTAATTCATCATGACATCATGTACCTTGGACATTAGTGAAAACTATAGAATAAATGATCATTATCAATATGAAACTCTTGGATTTACCTTGAACATGTCCATTTAACCCTATTGAGGTTTTACAAACTCCAAAAACATTATCAAATGGTCAAATACTTAGTTTTCACTTCTAGGCCAGAGGATGCCTAATTAGTCCTAATAGGCCTAATGGCCTACTTGATATTTTATCTATTTTATTAGATTTTACACTATAAATTATCCATTTGGTCATCACCATTCACCTATATTGATTTATCTAATCATCTAAAACAACTTCAAGTAGTCACTTAGTTTCCCACTCCAAGATGTGAGTAGTCAAGTGAGAATTCTTGACATGCTTCCTTGACAAACCTATAATTTAGCCTTTTATCTATCCACAAGTATATTATTGAAATTAATCCACTTTTAAAAATTAAAATACACAAAAAAATACCTCCATGTAGAATTTCAAGTCATTTCATTGAGTAGAACTCAAAAAATGCATCTTTTAGGATTGCCTTGACTTGCCTTGTCAAATTTATGAGCATATGTAGGTTTGTGTTTTTCTATTTTGTCAAGTTTTAATGGGTAAAAATTCTTAATTATTTTTTAATTATGACTCAGATTTACCCATGAAAATATTATAATCATTTTTTGGAAATTTTCAATCAATAAAAACATCTAGAATCATTAATTTAGACCTACAACACACTCAGAAAATGAGAATCAAGAAACCTAGGAACAAAGAAATAGGTGTAAATTGAGATTTATGATGTATAAATACCTCATTATTTTTTAATTTTAACATTTAATATCTCACACAATTATTAAAATCATTATATTTCATCATCAAACCCTTTAAACCTCTTTAAAATGCTTTTTTTTACTCTTTCCACTTGCATGCCAAAAACTAATTTTTTGCAAATTTGGATTTTTATTAATTTTTTATTGAAAATTTTAATGGTAAAAATATAAAAATAATTATAAATAATTATAAAAACTTTAAAATTACTTAAAAAATATCCCATGAAGTCAAAATCTTCTGTCAAACCTTAACTCTTCAAAAAACCTTTTGAGCTCCAATGGTGACTGTCAACAGACAAACACATGACTATGACAAAAAAAAGGATTATTAAAATATTAATGTGACATAAAAAAGTAAATATTTATTTATAAACACTAATTAAAACAAATTTTATTAATTTTAAAGTTGTATCTTGCTTCTAGAGACCTGTAGATGCATTTTTCTCAAAACTAGCAGTGGGCTACCTGAGTGAACGACTATTTATGACTATAGGAGGTATATATATAAAATTAGTAATATTAAAATAACAATTATGAATTAATTATGTAATATAAATATTTATATAATCACTATGATCATACATACCAAAAATGAGAACCTAACTCCTCTTGTAGATGCTCCAAAATCACAAGTTTATCAAAACTAGAAATGGGTTACCTATGTGAATGACTTGTAGAGTGATTCAGATATGAGAAAAAAATGAGGAATATAACGTGTTATATTGGACAAATATATGTCATTAAAACCTAAAATAGGTCATAATTACCCTATATACCAAATTTTGAGCTTAGATCACCTCTCTACCATCTTTAACCTTTCAATTGCTCCAAACTAGCCCTCAAACGCGTGACTGTGTGGACAGTCTAAAATTATTTGATTTATTAACACCAATATGAAAAAAACTTATAAAATTAACCTAAATATTAAAATATTATCATAATTTAAAATAATACCACCATCGATCTCTTCATATCATGGTTTTCATTTTTGCACAAGTTGGCATACTAGATTGTGAGGTGTACGCACTATAACTTCCAATCATGGAGTCTATGAGAAAATGAATTGGAATAATTTAATTATTTAGTGATAATAATTTATTATTACCCTTTATTTATTTCAAACTTATCATAGCTAATTCACTTGTCCATTATAAGGTATCTTACAGCAACAACTCTCCTCATAGCACAATCAAATAGTTGTAGATGATGTTTTTGAGCTTGAAGCTCTTGTAGGTGCCATCAATGTTTGTATACTATTTTTTAACTCTTATTGAAATATAATTATGTCACTAAGACCATATTAACCATTAAACAAACCAATTATTCATTGAAATCTAGGAAAACTACCATCCAATCACCATGGTTAATTTCAAGAAACCAAACATGATTGTAGGTTATCTTTAGAGTTCAAAAATCCTGTAGGTTATCATGTGTCAAGATATGTTTTTTAACCTCTTGGCATCCACTAAGGTCAAAAATACCATATTAATGAATTTTTAAACCCTTTTTATCTTTAAAAACCCTCAAATTATTCCTTTTTCATTCCATCTTAACTTAACTATCACTATCATGGAAACTAAGTTCACCCATCACTTCACTTCCTAGTTCAAGCCAAGATGTACAATGGTGGTTTTTATTTGAATACTTGAAGATGTTTTTTATCAATGTAAAACCAATTCCATATTGGTTTTTCATGTCATAAAATGCTTGATCCTTGTGAATCACTTATAACTTACATTACCTTCCTTTATTTTCTCAACAAAAGACTCTTGATATTATTCCTTTGGCTGTAGGTGGAGATTTGGGGTATTGGCTATGTATACTAGATTTTGAACCTCACCTTAGCATGTTTGACCATCTCATTATTTTTAAAATCTAAGTTGGTAAGCTTCAATTAGGTTTCAAACCCTTTTTAAATACACCCTCTTCTAACATGTCTAATCACTTATCTTCTCATTATTTGACTTACCACAAATATGTAGTCCATACAAGTGCTATATGTCTTCTCATATGGGTGATGGATATCTTCCACTTTTCATTAGGTTATGTAGGATTTTTAACACAAACCATAAACATTGAACATGATTTATACATCACCTAAACTTTAAATATTCTTACTCCCAATATCCTCTCCTCCACTCCAAATGACTTAAAATAGTCTTGAAAATGTCTAAATAATTAAAACACACCATAAAGATGTGGAAGTAAGCAAAACCAATTTGAATGATTTAAAAAGACACTTTTTCACTTAAAATTTCTATTTAAAAGCTCCTCAAGTCATCTAATGCACTTTTAAGGGTCTTTGGGGAAAATTATCTTCATTAGACATCATTTTTGATCCATTATAATCTATGACACTTTGTACAAACCTCCTTCATTACCTTGAATGTTTAAACACCCTAGAAACTAGCTAGATCCTTCACTCATAGCTCAAAACCCATTTCTAGGACTTTTACTTAAAATCCCCAAATTTACCTTAAATCTTGCTAAAGTGTTTCAAAAGAGTGCAAAGAACATGAAGTAGGGCCATGAAATTTGTCTTCTCTTTCCACCATTAAATCATCCACTACACTAGGACCCTACACAGCTTCCCACACCACACCAAGAGATTCTAGGATACTACCTTGCATCATCAAGTCAAGACTAGAAAGAGACTAGTCATAAAGGCAAAAGGTAACCAAATGGTCTAGGAGAGTGGCCTGATCCATCTAGGCAAAATTTTAGTATGTAGGCTAATTTTGGCCAACATTTATGGTGACTTCCTAGGATTTCCTGCCTATCTATGTAAAAGACTAGGTGCCTTAGTCTATCCATTGGGCTTATGGGGTCACAAAAGTCTTTCTCAAATTGGTTTTCAAATGATCACAAGGATGAAAATATTATGATTGAAACTCTCAAAACAATAAAGACAACCAAAAGTAGAAAAACAATGTTCTCAAAGCACTTAGATAAGAGAAACACACACAAAAATGAAAATTTCACAAGGCACTTGGAATAAAATAATAAAATCTACTCTAATATGTATAAGGCTACAACTTTATTTTAGTAACAAGGCTTTAGATGAATCCCATTAACTAGGATGAGTAATATCTCTCTATCCATCTTGGCAAGCTAAAAGGCATTATGTTTTTTTCATCCATAGATAAAGTAAGGGCCACTCCACAAGCTATCAAACTTAGTATGGTTTCCTATCATGGCCTTATTTTAGTCCCACTTGAGGACTAAATCAATCTAATTTAAGTTTCTTGCCATGGATCTATTGTTAAAGGATTTCTTGACTTGATCTTGATGTGATTCCATTGTCTTCATTGTAATATCCCTCATTTATTTAAGATGCATGAGCTCTATCATCCTCACACTCATAGGTTTACTCTCCATCAGCTCAAGTTTATGGGCTAGCTCTAAGGTAGGTAACTCAAAAGAGATTAGAAAATTGTCTTCTCTCTCATAGACTAGGACAAAGGATGATTTTCTAATGGAAACCTTTAGGGTCACTTTATCAGCCCATAAGGCTACCCTTAACATTGAATGACACACTCTCTGGTTCTCCTCCATAGTCCTTTTGATTATTATAATCAAGTTATTATTCATTTACTTTTCAAGTCCATTGGTTTGTGGGTATTAATTGGAGGATGTGCTAAGGTAAATGACCAATTGAAGTGACCATTCACTCATCTTCATGCTAACAAATTCTAAGGAAATATATAAAATGATGATTGTTAGTACACCAAACATTATTACTATATTATCATAGAAGTCTAATATTATTGTCTCACTTGCTTCTTTTAGAGCAATTGCCTTTACCCACATGGTGAAGTAATTAGTATAAGTGAGTACCCACTTATGTCTTCCACTGAAATATGGATTGATCATTCCTATAAATTATAGGTCCCATTACATGAATGGATGCTTTAATTGAATGGGATTAAGAGGAAAGGTTGCTAACCTTTGCTTGCATATAAAGAGAACACACTTTTGGCACTTCCTCACCCATGCATATGCATATTTGAAGAGACTAGACCAATAATAAATATCCCTCATTAATTTTGTAATTTTATTTCCTATGTCAAAATGTCCTCATGCATGTCCATCATGGAATTTATCTAAGATTATAGTTACTTGATCATCATATATGCATACTAGTATCACCCCATTGAGGTCTTTTATTAAGAGAACCCCATCAATCAAAGCATAAGGTATGGATTAAAGTCTAAAGTATATATTTTTTTATCTTATCCATACCTTGAGGGCACTCACTTGTTAGCAAGAACTTTGCCATGTATTAGACCCAACTATTGTGAGGTGGAGGTGAAACTATCTACAGGTTATCTTGTGTCACCAAAACAACCTCTTTCTCTTCATGAAGTTCATCAACCATGTGTTCACATAAGCCTCTACCTCTTACTAGTTTAGTGTCTTTGATTTATATTGCATAGTCTGTAAATCTTGTAATCTAACCATCTTGCTTCTTTTTTATATCCTTATTGAGAAGGAAGTATCTCACTCCAAGATGAGACACTATAAGGTATATTTTGTTGTTGGATAGTATAGGCCTAAACATTTTTATACTTCTCATAGATGTAAGGACTTATTTCTCTATGAAAGTATACCTTAATTCATACCCTTCAATCCCTTGGCTAGAAAATGCAATTGATTGTTCAATCCATTCTCTATTATTTTGCCTCAACATAGCAATATGTTATCAATGTTGACAAAGGCATACAAGATGAAATATTTTTAGAAGTTAGGATTCATTAGTGTCAGTACTTGATCAATGGCCTATTTGATATCTTCAAATCCTATTTTTCTTTTTCTTATCCAAGTGAACACTTGATTCTTCTTTGACATAGCAGTGATAGGTTTAACCAAGCTTGTAAAATTAGGTATGAACCTTCTTACAAAGTTTATCTTTCTAAGGAAAATTTAAATTCCCTTCTTATGTTTGGGTAAATACAAGGCCAAGATAACACTTATTCTATCAATATCAATTGCTAATACATGATTTGAGATAATATTCCCTAAGATTTTTCCCTCATGGATAAAACCCAAACACTTTTTGAGATGTAATGAGATCACATACTATCTACACCTTTCAAAGATCAGCCTTAAGTGGTCCAAGTGTTCACTATCCTTCTTGGAGAAGACCGTTATGTCATCCAGGTACACAATCACCATATGATTGAATAAACCTTAGAAACCCATGACCATGGATATTTGAAAATTAGCTCTAGCATTTAAGAGGACAAAATACATCTTCTTATAGGCATAGGTGCCCCACTTTATGGTGAAGGTAGTCTTGTATTGGTCTTCTTCCCTGACTAGCACCTGATTATATCTTGAGTATCCATGTAATAGAGAGAAATGTTCTAAACCAAAAAACATTTGAAGTAATTTATCCATGTATGATAAGGGGTACTGGTATTTCAAAGAGACCCTATTCAAGTCTCTAAAGTCCACACATGATTGGATCTCACCATTCTTCTTTCTCATAGGCACCAAGTTAGCCACCCATGAGGAGTGCTTGATAAGGAAAATGATATTAGACTCAATAAACTTGGTTAGCTCTTTTCTTATTATCTCTTCAATATTTGGGTTGATTATCTATATTAGAGTATTATCTATAAATATCAATAAATGTATGTTTTTCTATCTCATTTCTCACCTTTACAAGCTTGAGAATTTTATCCTTGAAGATGAAGACTCTCTCTTAGTTTTCTCCATCGGTAGACATAATTGCCTTATCCTTACTCATGTGGTATCCTTCATGAAATATAACCTCAAGGGTGACCATCCATTTAAGAATTTTATTTGACTTTAGTTAAATAATTTTGTCCTCATACTATTTATAAAGTCTACTTTGGTTTGTTGAGGAGAATTATACCTCTTATTATAGGAAATAAATAATCTGATTGTCACTATCAAAGACTTATAAATGAGATTCATTATCTATAACTAATGGTCTCACTATCACTTTGACATGTGGATATACTTTAGGTGTCTTAAAATAATTTAGGATGTCAAATTGAGCCCCTAATATTGCCGACCTATCAACATGTTGATTTTGCTCTCTTGACACTGCTTGAATATTGAAGGCTTCAAAGTCTTCAAGTAGGTCCCACACTTTATGTTTGTAGGACTTCATTAAGGGGTTATTAGATGTGATTGAACCTATCACCTGATGTACTATTAGATCATTATCCCTATACACCTATAATTACTTGATGCCCCTCTTATTGGCCCAATGAAGACCATGGATGAGGCCTTCATACTCAACTACATTGAAATAATAACTAAATTAGAATCTATATGATGAAAAGTATTTGTCATTAAATGGAGATATCAGTTTTACACCTACCCCTACTCCATGCTTGCTCTTTAAGCCATAAAATAAAATATTCCATAATCCACTAGTATCCTCTTATGGCCTAGTGAGGAATGGCATGAACTCACTCTCTTCATGCTGGAAATATAATCCCATGTCTATTTCTTCAACACATCCAAAAAGATCAAGTAGCTAATTCTCGCTTCATAAATCATCTAAGAATACATCAGGTATCCCATCAGGATCAGTGTTTATGTAATGAAATTACTTAGAAATTCACACAAAATGATTATATATTACATAGAATAAGCAAATATGAGAGATTACATAGTGATAATTGATAGTAGAATAGAATACTGGATAATATAGCAAAGCTACTTTGAGGGGATAACCTCCATAAAAATTCACTAATAGAAAAATACTTCACATGATTATTAAAGACTAATCACTACCTCCTATATATAGTCTACTAAGCCAAGGTTATTCCATAGGCTGACTTATCTAAGAACATAGAGAAAAGAAACAAGTAAATAAAAGAGGTATGTAAGCCACAAGTCAGCCACACATATCCCTAGACACACCAATGGTTAAGGGCATAAAAAACCCTTCCCCTTTAAAACAACATTTTCCTAAACATTGTGGTAACTCTAGATGCTATTACACAAATGCATAATCCTCTTAAGTGGCATCTTCACATGGAAAATTCTTCCATTTGAGCAGGTATTCTGTAATTGCTCCAGAATGTAATTGCTTGGTGCACCATTGAAGGATCACCTCAGGATTAAGAATAACTCTACCTTCCTCATCCAATTTTGGTAATTTTCTTGAATGGTAACTCTTTGTCTAATGACTTTCTTTAGGAATGATACATGAAATACTATATGTATATGAGTAGATGAAGGAAAATCTAACTTGTAGGCCACACTGCCAATTTTTTGCAAGATCTCATAAGGCCCATAATACTTAGGGGATAGCTTGTTATCCTTTTTTGTTAATTTAATGGAATATATTTATATGGCTATAATAAAACCAAGACCCAATCACTAATTTCAAAATGCCTCTCACTTTTATGCTAATCTTCTTATTTCTTCATGTGATTCTAGGCCATAGCTAAATTTTCACACAAACTTGTAAGGAGCTCCTATTGATGGTGAATATGCTCTTCAACTGCACAAACCTTATAATGGACCTTCAAGGTTGAAGTGATGGATGGAGGGTGGTATCTATATAGTGACACAAAGGGAGACATTTTGGAAGAATTATGAACATAGGTATTATAACACCATTTAGCAAGTGGTAGCCAATGAACCCATTAATCTTGTTTATTAGAAATTTAAATAATGGAGATATCCTTCAAAAAAAAATTTGACTATCTCAGTTTATCCATCAGATTGAGGATGATAGGATGAACTATGAGCCAATTGAGTGACTAAACATGTAAATAACTCAGTCCAAAAATTACTAGTTAAAATGGGATCTCTATCACTAACAATGATCTTAGGGGTCCCATGCAATTTTTGAGCTATATTGAGAAAAGTAAAAGCTACTGTACTAACAACAAATGGTTGGGATAATGAACAAAAATGAGCATACTTAATAAGATGATCTAAAACAACCATGATAACATTTTGATCATCAAATCTTGGTAACCTTGTAATTAAATCCATAGATACCTCTTCCCAACACTAGTTAGGGATAGATAAAGGTTGTAAAAGACCTAGACTTTTTATGGTTTCACCTTTGTTTTGTTGACAAATCAAACAGTCAACCACATATTTTTGGGCATCCCCCTTAAGACCTTCCCAAAAAAATCTTGCTTGATCTTGTGATAGGTTTTCAAAAACCCTGAATGACCCCCAATTGGAGTTGCATGAAGTTCTTGAAGGACTTTTTGTTTAAGAAGAGAATTCTTACATAGGGACAATATATTTATTGTACCATAATGTATTAATTTTCCTTATGAATTTTTCAAATCCATCTAAACCTTGCTAAAGATTTTGAATCAAATAATGAGAAGTACTATCATGTTTTGATTCTAATCATGCTTCCTCTAGCCAATATGCCTACAAAATGGTTATGGCACATAGCAATGCCTCAACTAATTCATCTTTTCTAGATAGTGCATCTTCCATAACATTTTCCTTGCCATTTTTGTAGACTATTTCTAAAACATAACCTAGCATCTTAGTTACCCATTTTTGTTGTTCTTCAGATGATAACCTTTGTTCTAAAAAATATTTAAGACTATCATGATCAGTTTTTACCTGAAAGTCATGACCCATCAAATAAAGCCTCCATTATTTGACTAGATGCAAAATGGCCATCATTTCCTTCTCATAGATGGGTTTGTGCTGATTTTTACCATTGAGTTGATGAATTTAAAATTCCAATGGTCTACCTTATTGCATGAGTATAACACCTATACCATACCTAAATGCATCACATTCAACCATAAAAGTCTTAAAAAAATCAAGAGTGGCCAATACTAGAGTAGTGTACATATCCAATTTTAATTGTTCCAATGCTCAGGTAATTACACCAGTCCACTAAAAGGAGTCCTTTAATAAAGAGGTAGGTTGGGCTATAATACTACCATAATTTTTGAAAAATCTTTGATAGTAACCAGTAAGCCCCAAAAATCCTCAAAGTTACTTGAGTGTCTTAGGAATTGGCTATTCCACCATTGCTTGGATTTTTTTAGGATCCACTTTCACTCCTTAATAAGAAACCAAATGACACAAATATTTAACCTCACCATCCCTAAAAGTACATTTGGAAGGTTTGGCATATAATAGATTTTGCTCCAAAATGGAGAGTACCTATTTCACATGTTGCAAATGGTCTACCTAATTTTTACTATAAATGAGGATATCATCAAAGAATACCAGAAAAAATTTCCTCTAAAGTGGCTTAAAAACATTCATCAAACTTTGAAATGTATATGGTGCTTTTGGTAAGCCAAAAGACATAACCAAAAACTCATAATAACCCTCATGAGTCCTAAACGTGGTTTTGTGTATGTCTTCATCATGGATCCTAATTTGATGATACCTAGAATGTATATCTAACCTGGTAAAATAAAGAGCACCATTCAATTCATCAAGAAAATCATCAATGATAGGAATTAGAACCTTATCTTTGATAGTGTACTTGTTGAGTTCTCTATAGTTAGGGCACATCCTTCAAGTGACATCTTTCTTTCTCACCATGACAACTGGTGAAGAGTATTCACTTTGGCTTTGGTGAATGATTCTTACATCCAACATTTCTTGTACCATATTTTCAATTTCACTTTTTTGGGCATAGGGATATTTATATGGCCTAATTTTGGGTGGTGTACTACCAAGAATAAATGTGATAGTATGATCATGCATCCAGCTAGGTGGAAGTTCTTTTGGAATGTCTTAAAAAAAGAGAATGAGCATCAATTATTTATTGTAGATACAGAGGTGGATATGGCTAAGTTGGCTATACTTGCATATAAAACAAGTGAGCTATAAATCCCTCAGCACCCTTATAGAGAATCTTTGTCATTTGATGGGAGATAACAACTTAGGAAGATTTAGCCTTTGATCCTCTTAACTCAAATGTCCTTTCTTCAGAATCAAAATGCATGAATAATTCTTGAAAATTCATCTAAATAGTTGCCAAAGTGGTGAGCCACTAGACTCTTAGAACAATATCAACTCCACCCATAAGAATAACAAACATAAGAGAATCTAATAAGTAGTCTCCCATGGCCAATTTAATACTATGACATTTTCCTAAATAACTAATAATACCACCACCTACCATCATAACCTAAAATTTAGAAGCCAGATAAATGAAAAGGTTCAAACAAGCAACCAATTTACTTTCGATAAAGTTGTGTGTGCTCACAACATCCATCAAGATAGTGACCTTATATTTCTTAAGGAAACCCATCACCTTAAGAGTTAGGGGAGTATTAATACCTAGTAGGGTATGGCATGAAATAGTAGGTTGAGAGTCTTCAGATTTCTCCTCAGGAACTTCTACCTTTGCATCATGTACTTTTGCATAATCTTCATCATCATTGGCACCTTCAATGTAAAATAGCTTCTTTTTAGCACAATGATGGTCTTTTCTCTATTTTATATCACAACCATAGAACAACCCTTTGCTTCACCTCTCCTCAATTTGTCATTATGTTAATATGGTGGGTTGTGGAAATGATGGCACTAGAAAGTTATGATCATGACTAGTAGTGAAAGTTTTCCATTTGACCATATCTTTTTATTCTATCATACATTCCTTAGGGATATATTATGAGATAGATATTGGGACAAACATTCAAACCTCATATTTGATGTTATCTTTGAGTCCTCCCAAAAATAGATCCATCAAATTTCTCTCAGTGATATTTTCCACCCGTAAAGAGAGATTCTAAAATTATTGAATATAATCCTTCATAGATCCTATTTGCCATAGCTTGGCTAATTGGATGAAATAGTTCTCAAAGACATTATTCTAATAATTAGTTGTCAACTCTTCAATAATAATAGTCCATGTAATAGGAGCACCAATCTTTATTTTTTAGCACACAACCAATGATACCAAATGAATTACTCAGGCTCCATATACAAGAACACCACCATCACCCTCTGAGATCAATGGGTTTCATAAAACTCAAATAAATTCTCAATTTGGTTAATCCAAGTGAGAATATCTTTACCATTGAACTTATGCATGTCCACTTTTGGCAACATCAGTTTCATACCAGTATGGGAGTTGTTGAGAGGGGGATTTGGATGTTGAAGTGGAGGGTTGTTCAGCTAAAACTAAGATGTGAGGGTAGCTAGTTACATAGTGATATACTACAATTCACTATGAAATCCATTAATATCTCCATGCATCCCTAAAACATTAGCTTGGATTGAAACAAAGTCATCATGTCTCACCAAGTTTGTATGTCCTCTTGAAGCTGAGAAATCAATATATCTAAAGTTCTAGATTCCATGTCAATGGTAGAAGGAATCTTAGGAGTTTTTGGTGCCACTTTTTTTCCTTGAGTTGAAGGACCCAACATAAACAAGCCCTAGGATGGTTTTTACCCCAATAAAGTGTACCAATAAATGTTACTATTGTGATCACCTTGTCAAGATGAATCCAATGATTACCTTTGTGCATTAGAGTAAAATTTTTGGTACTAAAAAAAGTGTACCGATAGAATATATCATTATGATCATCTCATTGAGATGAATCCAATGACTATAAGGGGAAAAAAAATTCTAGACTACACTGATGAAAAAAAGTAATTCTTCCCAGATTGCATGTTATTTTTTTTTGCTTTCACTTCTCCCAAAAGCCATGCTTTGTCAGATCTAAAAAGAAATCATAGGAAACTTGCCTAAATCAAAGCTCTAATATCACTTGTAATGAAATTACTTATATATTTTCATAGAATGATTTTATATTGCATATAATAAGAATATATGAGAGATTACATAGTGATAATTGACAATAGAACAAAATACTAGATAATATAACAATGCCACTTCGAGGGGGCAACTTCCACAATAATGCACTAATAACATAATACTTCACATGATGATTAAATACTAACCACTACATAATATATATAGTCTACTAAAGGTTATTTCATAGGATTGCCTATCTAAGAACATAGATAAAAGTAACAAATAAATAAAATAGGTATGTAAGCCACAAGTTGGCCACACATATCCCTAGACACACCAATGGTTAAGGGCATAACAGTTTAGTTATTGACCAAAAAGGTGGTCTTACTCATATATAATAATATAATTGATGTTTAGGATACTTGGGATATAAGGATCAATGTGAAATTGGGCAATACCTTATCCTAAAATCTATATAAGACCAATTACTACTAGGTAACCCCCAATTTTAGTTATGAAGTCTCTAGATAAGCATAGAGCAAAGTGGGGAGGAACCTCTAGAACCACTACATCTTGAGCCAATGAAATAATAGGAAAATCATGGATTGTTAAGTTTAAACCTATGATAATACCAATTGGTTTGGTATAAGATCCATCAACCTACAACACCCCCTTAGCTTGGGGTTCATACTTCAAACCAAGTTGATCAGATATTGAGTTTGCCATTACCTAAGTACTTTCTCCACTATCTATCATGTATTTGTGTACCAAGTATATACCAATTATTCAATAAAGGCATAAGGGAGGAATTTTGACCACTTTGTGTGACTTCCTTTCATTTTCTTTTGCTACATTAGTGAGAACTACACTCTCCTTATTTGGTGGCTTCTCTGAAACACTGATATTTGACAAGCCCTATTAAAGGATATCCATTTGACTAGGTATATAAATAATTTCCCAAATTTTAACACTCACATTTTACTTATTTTTATAAATAATGTTTATGTTTAAACCACCAACCTTTACTTGTACTTTAGGATCCATAACTATGCTTTGAACTTGTGTTTCCTTAGTTTTTATTTTTCTATGTTATTGGAAAATTTGGGGAGAAAATAGGCTCATTTAGTTTTTTTATCAATGGAGGAAGACTATAATAATATATAACTACTTATTGGATCCCATCCATGTTCTTTTTCTTTAACCTTGTGGTGGCTGCCATAAGAATGTTTGCTTGGCTAGAACTAGCCAACTGATTAAAAGCATTAAACTCTTCTTGTTGATAGTTTATCATTTTATCACCCTACTAGTATGGTATTTCATTAGGCCTTGGTAATTATTTAGGATTTATTTTTTGGTCATCATAGGTACCTTTGTATTCTAAGCCATGAGAGCTTGGTAAAACCCATAACTAAAACCCTACTACCACTAATCATTGAAACTCTGATTGAAATCTATGTTTTGGATAATGTCTTGATTAAATGAATGATTAAAATGTATATAACCATCACCTTTTGGTACAATTTTATTATTAATAGGGACTAAGGTATTGGAAGTACTTGTAGTATTAAGATTGTAATTATTTTGCCTAGTATAGTTGGGTTGTCCTTAACCTTAGAAATGTGCCTTGAAGGGTGACCTATTGGCTTGGTAAGTCTATTAAGGATAATATAAGGGTTTATAAGGTCTATTATACTAATATTTATTTCTATTTACATTTACCAATTCATTTTTAAATCTTTGAAACATATTCTTGAGTTCTTGAAAGTTACTAGACTGACTAGTTGAAGTTCTTTCTTATTTTGGTGAAGGTATGGAAACAAGTGTTGGTAAATAAATAATGGTAGAAAGGGTAGGAATGATGATAGGGTGTGGTTTAATATTAGTAGATAAACTCATTTTTATCCTAGGTGTGCATTTTTAATCCTTTATTAAGCTATTCTCTCCCCTGATTGCCACTTCATAAGCATCTGGTAGTGTGTTTCCCCCATAGACTATATCATCACTATAATGTCACTATTGAGAGATCTTAGATAGTAGAGGAAATAATAGTAAAGAGTGGTCCTGACAAGGATTAGAATTTTATATCATGTATTTTGAAACATCATGTTAAAATCTTATATAACCTCTTGAGGAGCTCTCTTCATTGTAGTCAATTATTCTACTAGTGATAAGTGGTCACTCTTATCTTCAAATCTTTGTAAAAAACATCCCCTAACTAGCCCCATGTTATGATGGATTTAGGAGTTAGGCTACTATGCCAATCCATGTCCTTTCCCTTGAAATATATGGCCAATAACTTGATAGCTACATTCTCTTCATTGATGTCATGGATATTGCAAAAGTTGTATATATCTCTAATGTGTCTAGAGGGAGTTATAGATTTGTCTCATGTGTAGTAAGACACACTATTAAGGGATGACACTAGGATATGATCATATTAATTGAGGTCTAACATAATTTTACCATTTAAATACCTAAAATAAAAATATCTAGGGGCATCCATGGTAATGAAATGATCTAACAAGGATCTTCTAGCAAAGGTAGACTTAGAAATCAGCTTAGGAGGGAAGCTTCTCAAGTATGGATGAGTGTTAACATACCTCAATAGTTTTGTTGAGTTAAAAGGTAATTCAATAGAATAAAAATAAATATCTTTTGAAGTAGACCTTGTAGTTACCTTTGGCATAAAATATAGGTATTATTTCACCACTATAAATTTGAGTGTTCATTAGAGTTGCTAGCTATTGAGGGTGTGGATTCAATAGCTATTGTAAATGGATCAAGACCAAAATCAATCTCAATCAATCTTATTATAATGTAGGACCACCAAGTATACCATAAACTATTGTAGCATAGAATTGCATCCCTTACTAGAGAGTTATTCAAGCTCTCTCACTCCTAGCTATATAATGAGATCAACCCCAGGCTATGGGTATCTTGTTATGGGTTGAACCTCCATAGAATGTTGATTCCTCTTGATATATCACCTAAACTACTAGTTTTAACTTGGTAAAGGGTGAAAGAGATGTAAGGGATAACTAAATTCATATAAAGGGTGATACACCAAATCAAAATACACTCCAAACTACATTAAAATAACAATAAGGAATCTCAAAGATAATCTTCACTCATACAATATCTCAAACTAGTCATTTTGTATCAATATTTCCAATTTGAGCTCACTAGACAATAGGTGAAGCATGGAAGATTATAAAAACTCAAACTATACCATCATCAATGATTAAAAATAAAAAGTTCAGACCTATAAATACCTTGAAATACATGTAAAAAAGGTAAGAAATAAGTATAATCACCAAGGAAGAACACTCCTCCATAAAGTAATCATGCAGAAGCTGACTAGAACATTAGATGTATGGAAAAAGATAAGCAAAACAAGTTGTATTATTGATTTAAAAGGCTATTATTACAAATTATGATAGGGTTTTATTTTTAAAATGAGATAATATATTTATAATGGATAATAAAAGTAATAAATAGGAGAAAAGGGAAGGAAGAGGAGAAGAAATCTCTTAGAAATCAATAAATATCATTAATCCACCCTCCATGGAGCTCCAACAAATAAGAGGAAGAGGTAGATGAGTCTCAACCACCTTAAAACCACTTAAGCACTAATCTTCATTGATCAAGTTAACCCTCAAAGGAGTAAGATGAAATCATACTCCACTAACTTGAGAAAAGTCTTCAGACATATAGAAGCTTATTTAAATGCTCCAAATTTTTCCTCAACTCCCCAAAAATCTTCCACTTAACTTTTATGCCACAACTCTACTTGGATTCTAGAAGCTACTTGGAAATATGGTTAGTCACCTTGGCATTTGATGATTGCACTAACTTTCAAGGTTAACATTTTTGTGCTTTATTATTTTCTCCCAACTCATATTTTCTCCTCCAACTTGAAAAAGTCACTATGGAACCTAGAAATCCAATAGAATTCATTAATGGAGGTATTCAACCTCAATCTATGTTTAACTAGTAGTGATAAAACCTACTTTCAAGGCCATTTATCATCACGAGATCCACTTTTGGACTTTTCGAAGGCTTTCAAGCATCCATATCATTCCTATGAGGAATAAAATGAAGCTTTATACCACCTTTAAGACTTTTAAAAATGTGAAAATCTCCATTAAACCTAAAAACATTCACAAATCATTATAAAACTTAGGTTTTTGGCCTTTTAGATCTGTATATCACCCTAAAAAACCATGGGAATGGATCCTAGTGCCATATAATGGTGATTAAAGTCCCATTAGGATTCCTCCATGCATTTATATAATTTCATCCTTTTTAGACCTAAAAAAATGTGAATTTTAAGGCCAATTTATTCTATAAAATAGGTCAAATATTATATTTAGAGAGTCTCCTATATGATCTAATTGGTTTCCAAGTAATTCTAGGTCATCTCATAGGCTTATGAGCTTAAAACTCAAAACTAGTAAAAAGGCTCTTTTGGTAACTATGTATAGTCATGTTGTCTAATGTTTTTATTACATAATAAAATGTTATATAATATAATTAAATTCATTCAATTAATATTAAATGAGTTAAAATCATCTACCAATTCTTAAAATAGTAATCTAAACACTCCAAATTAGTTCTAAAACCATTCTACTCAAATTGGGTTTACTTAGTTTTATCATAGTCTATAATGGTCAATTTGTACAAAAAATAAATAAACTTTTATGGAATTACATAGATAAATTATACTTGGAGGTTATTCATCAAGGATTCTACTTCATCTTTTATTTTTATACCATTCTAAAATTCTCAATATCTTGATCTCTACATGTATTTCTTTGCTTACTAGTTTCATTGGTTTTTACTGTGGATCATAATCCACGTTTTGAAGTGGTTAGATTTTGTCATAGATGCTTGGAAATTTTAGAAATTTTAATATCCCTCCTCTTTCTCTAGTTACACCATTATTTTTTTTTAATTCTTATCTCCTTTTTCTATTTCCACATGGTGTCCTAGTGCTCATTATTCATGAAAAGGTTCCTGACTCACCTATGAGTAATGCAAGCTCGACATGTGGTGTCATAGAATTTATCAAAAGTAGGTTTATTTTTTTAAGAACTTATATCAATGAAATTAGATAATTAAATAATGGGCTAGACCCATAGTGTCGATATAACTAAGAGGAATTGAACTTTCCACATGGATCCCATGTTCTCATTCTTTGCAAAGGAGTTCTTGACTTCCCTAAGAGCAGTGCTAGCTTGCCACATGGTGGCCACCCATAGTGCCTGTTAAAGGTGATAAAATTGATTTAAATAATATATTTCACCCATCATAGTGCCACATGTCATTAAAACATTCCTTGAGAGCATTTTTTTTCCTATCGGAGCTTTAGGTAGTGATATTAGCTAAGAGAAGTGAGCCCCATTTCTAACAAGAATTCCAGAGGTAGTTCTGAGGGACACAAACATCACCACAACACTTGTTATAAGTGTCATTTAGATAATTAGGCATCAAAATTTGTGCCATATCTAATATTTTGAATACCATATACACTCATGAGTTATATCTCTCCATTTAGTTATAATGCCCTCATCATGAGCATGAGTGCTTGGTCCTAGGTATCATTTCCTTCTAAGGCCATTATGCCTATATATTTAGGGCATTTTTATTTTTTATGGGTTAGATATTAGATAATATAAATTTTTCTTAATATTATCATAGAAAAACCATTGTAATAGTTAGTTTTTTAATATAAATAGTAGTAGTTTTTAATTCTCATTTCATGACCTTAGTAGGTGCCCCTTGTAGGAAAGATTAAATATTATATACTATTATTTTGGTCTTTTTGTATTTTTTTTCTATGTAACAATGAAGAGGATGTGTTTTTATGTGTTAAATTTATTGCAATTTATTGTTGTCTATTTTCTCTTTTCTCTACTTCTATAGTTTTGTATTTTTCTTATGTTATTGGTATTAAATCATGCATATGCTCTTTCAAATTGTTTGTGGTGTTCCAATGGTTCAAAATATTTTATGTAATATTAGGTTGATACATTAAAGATATTGATGTATCACCTTAGTTATTTTTTTTTTAGTTTTATTTCATTTCATCCTTCCCCTTTTTATCCACCAATTGATTCAAATATCTAGCTTCTAAAATCCTAGAGGTTACTTCACATATCACATTTTTATCCCATACCTATGAAACTTCCCATAATAAACTATTTTATGAGAGCGAGTCTTAGGTATCAATAGCTTTTCTTTCTTGGCACACCCTTTGGGACCTAAAATGACTATTATACCTAACTATAATTCGAAATTTATTAGCCATAGGCCTATCACAAGGTCACAAATAGCCAAGAATCCAAGCTTATTACTATCATCTCTAGTAGCTACAACTCACCAAAGAGCCATAAGGTCTAGTACAACACAATAACCATAATAAATGTCTATCTAAAGACCACCAAGGAACTTTTTAGTAGAGAATAGTGGCATCCCACTCATCCCTCCAATAGCCCTGACTATGTGTGATCCTATTCTTGCTAATGCTCTAAACGCAATCCCTAAATTCACAGGGGAAGATTTCAAAAGCATAGTGGAACATATTCAAGATGTTGTCAATGTCTATAATGTGCATTATGTCACATAGTATAACATAAACTTAAGGCTACTAGATGCCTCTTTTGAAGGACAAGATCTCCACTAGTATTAGTCCTTGCCTCCCACCTCTATTTCCACTTGGGATGACTTTAGTAGCATATTCTTTGAATGATTTAATGCGAAAGTAGACTATTCATCTCTCCTAAAATAACTAATCACTATTAAGAGAGCTCCATAAGAGGCTATCATTGATTTAAATAATAGGTTTGATAAGACCTAGCAAAGAATCATAATATTATTTTGAGCACCCATAGGTATGGCCATTATATTTCACCTCAAATCCTTCCATTTAGATATAGTTGTTATGATTCAATCACTTAGAGGTCACACACTACCAAATGCATATGAACTAACTTCTAGAGTGGAGACTAACTTGATAGATGCTGGGAAACTCCATCTATTATCATTGATGCCTATGTTATTATAAATATTTATGCCATCATAATAGGTAGTCCCAAGTACCTTGAAAGCATCTCCTTTCCTATATGTATATCCACCTACTCAAATGAATGTGTCTTCTTCATCCTCCCTAGTTGTGGAGATGAATCACATGAGGAGAATCTTGTAGAACTTCTCAAATGATATTATAAATATTTAAAGGTAGCAAGATATTACCCCAAATCCCCCTTTCCAAAATTACTAAAAAAAGAGAGTTCTTTATCAAAAAAACTAGTATCAAGAAAGGTAGAGGCCAAACCACTAGATGTTAGATCACCAAATGTGACATATGAATTAGATCATCATAGTTCCTAATCCTTTACAAATGGTCCCACCAAGTTCAAATATATAATTAGTCTCTGGCCAAAAGAACTTGGAGGATGACTCAAATTTATGGTACTTTCTATGTAATAATACACATACACCCTAGAATTTCCCAAGAGGCAATCTAAAACAAAAGGTTGTTGAGCAATGAACACAAGGGATAAACTTAATTTAGATCCTTAAGGATACTAGTCCCTAAGTGTTAATTTTTTTTCCTCATGGCTCAAATTCAAGGAATGTCTTTGGAGAAAGAAGAATAAATAGCATTAAATCATGCAATTTTCTCTTAGATGGAAGGTGAATATGTATTGTATGTAAGTGAGATCCCCTCACTGAAGGCCGCACAAGTCTAATTAGACTAATACACCCGATCTAAGAAGAGACCAACCAAGACCCAAGAGGATTTCATAAGACCTAAAGTGACTTTAATAAAGAGTTTAACACCCCAAACATATCAAAAATGGATTTAAATAATTTATAACAAGCTAAAGGACCTCAAATTTTGGCCTCAAGGGTCATTTAATGTGGTAGAGAAGTTGAAGAATGCTCCAACCAATGTTTCCCTTTAGAATTTCATGTATATCCTTGAGAAAAAATCTCTACTATGAGAAGCATTGGAAGTCTAGGAAAAACCTGCATGACCTAACTTAGCTGTAGAACTAGCACAAAATAAGGGAAAGGAAGCCAACAATAGTGCACAACCTCATACACCATCTATGTTAATCAAATCCTAGGCAAGGGTAAGTAAGACAAAACCTACCCTATTTTATTTAAATCTTATTATGTGGGGAAATTTTTTTCATAATTCTATGATTGATTCTAACACTAACACCATAGTCATGCCCAAGCAGATTACGGACGCTCTAAAACTTCAATATGAACCTTTAAACAAATGGGTAATGTAGTTAGATATAAAGAAGGTCCAAACCATAGTTAATATCAAGGCTCTTCCCCTAACTTTGTACTCTTATCCTAATGTCATATTCCTCTAAGATGTTGTGGTAATTGACATCCCACTAGTCATTGGGTTATGTCTATCAAGAGATTTCACCACCAAGATAGGCAAATACTTATCTATAGATTAGTCTCACTTGATATTAAGGACTAAATATGACTCAAAATTGAAAGTATTATTTGAACCACTACATCTAGAGAATTTAACCAATGATTCTATGATTTATTTTAAAGTGACACACACCTCTTTCTCTAAGAAAGAGATGTATTACATAGAAATTATTGAGAAAGAATGAGTGATAGAAAACAAGAACCCAAAGGAGGAATTCTTAGTTAATGATTTTATCAAGAATGAACTATTTTAAAAATATTATGCAATTGGCCTCAAGACTTATGTAATTCATGATGAATATTAGGACATTCATGAGGTCATGAAAGAAAGCAAGGAACTTGAGAATGAGTCCAATTTTTGGACCCTACATTTTGATGGTGAAAAATGAAAAATTGTCTTTGCAGTTGGTATCTTATTAGTGTCCCCATTTAGAAAGGATATCCTTATGGCTTTCCACTTTAATTTTTCCTATAAAAATAATGAAGCTAAGTATTAATCCCTAGTCCATGGACTCAACCTTACCAAATGCATGGGCATGAAGTGGTTAAAAGTGTTTGAAGACTCTAAACTAGTAGTAGCTACAAATAACATCCTTATGAAGTCTTACTACCATCATATATAGTATTTTATCCATGTTTTATAAGAATTCAATATCCAAATCATCCCTAGGTCCCAGAATTCTTAGGTGGATAAAATGTTAGTAATCTACTCCCTATTTGATCCGGTGACTGATTTGCTAACCAATTAACAAGCGGTGTGGGTAATTATTAGACTGACCATCCTGAATAATGATCAAAATTAGAAATTATTTGAGATCAATGCCCAAATTATCATGTTTCTTCAATAGTCATTGGAGTTTGTGGAGTAGTTATAGCTAAAGATTGAAGAATCGTATAAGGATCAGATCATGCAACTGATGCCCAATAAACTCCCAAAGGGGCTGATCACCCTAGAGAATCTATTTGATTTTGATGATGTGAATAATGATAAATTAAAGTTTATTTCAAATAAAGGTAATTAATCTGAGCTGGACGTAGGAGAAGGAAGGAAACTAAAAGTGGGGAAGGAGTTTTCCAAAAAGATAAGGAGTGATTGATATCCTTTTATAACAAATATGAAGGGGTTATGGCTTAGACTTATGATTATTTGAAGGGGTATGACCACAAGGTCATTTAGTATACCATAGACCTAATTGAAGGATCCAATCATGTATAATAAAAGTTGAGGATAATAAACCCAAAAATTAAGTCTCTCATGACTCAAGAACTAAGGAAATTCATTGACTCAAGGATCATATACCCAATTACACATTTAACTTTAGTATCTAACCTAGTCCTCATGAGGAAAAATAATGGAAATATTAGGATATGCATCAAATTTAGGGACTTAAATAAATAATCTCTAAAAGATAATTACCCCCATCCTTCCATGGAATAGATCCTCCTAATGATAGTGAGTGCAAAAATTTTCTCCCTATTAGATGGGTTCTCAAGATACAACTAGGTATGGGTTAATGAAGAGGATCAAAATAATAATACTTTTACTACAAAGTGGGGAACCTTTGCATATTTAATAATGCCTTTCAACCTCTCTAACATAGGATCTACCTTCCTTAAAGCCATGTACATAGCCTTTAAGGGAATAATTAACAAAATAATTCTCATATATTTGGATGATCTAATGGTATTCTCCAAGAAAAAGGAATATCACTTGATCACTTGAAGGTTTTTCAAAAGTGCCAAGAGTTTAGATCCCTTAACCCCCAAAAATGCATCTTTGGCATCCTACAAGGCAAGATAATAGGATATTTGGTATCCCAAGAAGGAATATCTATTGACTCAAATAGAGTGAAGGCCATCAGGTAGATAACCTTGCTAGTTAATAAGAAGAGTCCAGTCTTTCCTAGGAAAGATTAATTTTGTTAGAAGATTCATAACCAACTTTGTAGGGCTGGTAAAAAAAATCACTTTGATGATGAAGAAATACAAAGATTTAAAATAGACTACCAAAGGGATGAAAACATTTGACAATATCACAAAATTAATATCCACTACCCTATGTTAGTTAATCCCAACTTTTCCAAATATTTTATTATGTATGTTGATGGTAGTGAACATAGCTTAGCAACTATGGTAACTTAGAAGGAAGATGAAGGGAAGGGTTAAATCCTATTACTTTCAATTAAAGGACCCTATGTAGGTATGATATTAAGAATAATTTCATTGAGTGACAAGTTTTTTCCATCATTAAAGGCCTCAAAAAGTTTAGGCACCTGGTGGCAGGAAGCAAGATAATGGTATATATGGTCATCCTAGAATGGAAGAATACATATTAGAGGGAGAGATAATTATATCATCAATATCCTATAATATGACTTTGAGGTTAGATCAACCAAGGTGATCCAATGAAAAGGGCTTTGTGAGTATCTGGCCCAATGTGAAAATGCCTTGATAAAATAACAAGATACATCAAAGATGGTTCTAGTGAGTCATCATGAAAGTGATGGGTCTTAGGTTGATGATATAACCTAATTAATATGAATTTTATAATATATAAATTGTCTCCTTACACATAAAATAAGATTCTAAATATTTTAAGGAGCCAACTATAGGCTAGTCTAGGGAATCCTTTTCAAAAGGAACTTTGATAGGGAATTACTTCAATGCATTGATAACCACCAATATAGGAAGATCCTACAAGATATTCATTTTACCCCTATGGATGGAAATTTCTCAACATGACCAAAGTCATGCATGTAGGATTCTACTAGCCAATAATGTTTTTAGATTGTCATCAAGTGGTGAAAAAATGCCATAAATGTCAATTTTTCATGAACAAGTAAAAAATTAAGCCATGATGTTGAATCCGATTGTAACCAATGAAAATTTCATGTAGTGGGGCTTATATTTCATTGGGGTGATAAATATCATATCTACCATAGGCCATAAGTATATACTTATGGAAAAAAATTACTTGGATCGAAGCAGCCCCACTGAAGTATGTAACTGAAAATGTGATCTTTAATTTTGTAGAGGAACTAGTGGCAAGGTTCAATCCCCCTAAAATGATTATATAAAAAGGTGAAGGCCCTATTCAATTCAAAGATTTTATAATTTACACTCTAAAACGGCATATTCCTTAAGACTTCATATAACTACTACTTGCAAGGAAATGGATCAACTAAATTTAAAAATAAGAACATCATAAGGTTAATCAAGAGGATAGGCTCTGAGAAATAAAGGGAGTGGCATCATCATGTGAATAAATCTACATGGGCTGATTGAATTACCTCTAACTAGATTTTTAAAATATCCCTATATGAACTAGTATATGGGAAATAAGTGGTCATTCCCATTTCAATGGATATTCCTACTTTGTAGCTATTAAAAACTCTCAAAATAGTAGAGAATGGAGTGATGGAAGTCAGGTTGGTGGAATTGCTTAGCCTATAGGAAGTGAGAGAATAAGTCAATGATACTAATATCATTAACGATAAGTCATCAAGAGATGGTTCAAAAAGGACTTCAAAAGAAGCTTCAAGTTAGGATATTTGTTTCGAAGGTATGATGAAAGGGATATGAAGGTGGGCTAGCATGCAAAATTTGATTCCCTATGGAGGGGAGGTTTTTACATCCTTGGTAATAGATAGGGTAATGCATTTGAGTTAGAGGATGAAGAATTCAATGCATTAAATATAATGGTTAATGGAATCTACTTGAATCCCTTTAATTGATTAATTAGCTCTTCCATTGTACATAGTTGGTTAGTTTCCCTTTTTGTAGTTTGTTTCCCTTTCTTTATTATTATTTATTTCAAAATAAGTGTCATTGGTACAAGTTTTTCATATTATTTCCATGTTTCCATACATTATATCCCCTAATTTTTTAATCATCCAATGATAGATGTTTATCTACCCCACTCCCCTTACCATTAATGCTAGATTTTGCCAATTACATGATCTCCCATGAGTATCATTATAAATATATTATGAGATGTTCTTCAAGTGTGTTTGATACCCTTAACATTTATGGGGTGCCCAAATTTAATATGAGATACATGATGATCATGATCAAAGTATTGTCTTATAAATGCCTCTCTATTAATTAAGACAAACATTTAAATTCCTAAGAGTTTTCAAGATAATCAAGTGAAGATTGTGTGATAAATTGAGAGTAAGAGATGATATCCAATGTTTTCCTCAAAGTTCAAAGAAAAATATTAAATTATAAGATGAAGAATTTTGGATATTCATCAGGTAGTAGACACCCTAATAAGTTAATAACCTATGGATCAAGTGGTCATGAGGACCTTCCCCCATAGTTTTTAGGAAGCAAATCATACACTTCCACCTTTGTATAACCAAAGTCTATAGTGATGAATGTCAAGATCATTACAAAGGGGCATTGCTAGGACCCTACACTAGTCCTAGACTTTGTGGATGGGATATTTGATCCAAAATTGACTAAGAACATGAAGAATCTAAGGGATAGAACCCATGCTTACATGCTCAAAAAGGTAAAGAAATTGACTTTGATTAATTTGGCTACAAGATATGAAGCTCTACCCTATCCCAATATATGATGCCTCTTGTGCACCTATGCCTAGAGATAATTTCTCTATACATGAAGAGATATGATGATAGTACCATCATTATTATAGGTAACCACCTAAAATTGGACATTAGTGTTGAGGTAGTAAGGGAGATGATCTGACTCCCTAGAGACCCATGTGTAGACATCTATGACATAGAAAGCCTTTAGAATCTATGGGGCACTCATGTACACAAATAAAAGTTCATAAATTTGGATATCTATATTAATTACATGAATATGCCTCTTATTCCCATTTCTCTCTCAAACTTTATGACATAAGACCTGAAAGATATTATTTCCATGTTGGCATTCAGTTTTGGAATGGACTTAGATGCCAACATCCATGATTTACAATTAGGTATGGTCTTCCACTTGAAGAGAGAAATATGAAAAAATGGACTTTACAAATACCATTGCTAATGCCATTCATAATCAATTGGAAAATTTATTGACCCATAATACCTTTAGTTATTCCTCCTTCCTCTTCCACCTGATCCTATACTAGAGCTCCCATTTATTCTTACCATACTTCTCAATAAATGTAACTAAAAAGAACAAATATCCTTGCATGGTGATCCTCATCTTTGTGTGGACCCCCATTCTTTTTATCACACAAGATTAACATGAATTTATGGAGTACTTCATATCTTTGGTACTCATCAACCTCAATTAGGAGGCCATCACTTTTAGACTAAAGGACCACCAGAGATCATGTCTCACTAACTATAATATTTTATTTGATTGGTTTTTTATATCCCATTTCATATTTTTTAGGGTCCATAGGTTCAAAGAGGAACCATTATAACTCTTACTCATGCTTATAGATAGAACCTTGGCCCTGAAGTTGGCTCACCAACTCAATGTGGTGGACTCAATATATGGGATGGGTCATAAGAAGAAGGCATTTTACGATGTCCCATTTTTAAGGGTAGTCATTATAGTAGTGTAGAGGTAGTAAAAGTGCCTACTTGTACTAAAATTGGTACAACTCAGCCTAAACAAGATTAATGGCCAATGGAACTACGACTTGGTTGCACATATAACCAATTTGAAGACCATTTTCCACTTCAAACATGATCCCAAACCATAATTTTGGGAGTGAAGGACACCAATGGAGGATGAAATTAAGAACTATGTCTATTTGTCTAAGATCTCTTCAGACATTGTCAAGTTATGAGAGTCTTTTTATAAACTAGTATAGGATTTTGATCCCATAAAGAACATGAAAAAGGTTCTAAGGGTAAATATCACATAGAGGGGATGGAGAAAGGATAAAAATTATTCATATTGGAAATATATGCAATAAATTAGCCAATGGGAGTCAAATTTTGAAGATCTATACTTTGACAAATAATTTGAGAACTTCTGGAATGAACACCATGAGGAAAAATCCAAGAAAAGAAAGAGGTTTTTGTCAAAGACTAAGAATAAGAGGAAACACTCTCTTGAAAAGAGGATGATTTGTTCATGATTTAGAGTCTTTTTAACTAGCATTATCCTCTATACACAACTCCCTAACAATAGTTGTAGGTCATTACAGGGTAGCCCAAAGTGCAGTCATCTCATCCCAAAGCTGATGCACAAGATTATATCCCTCTTCCTAAACCCAAATAGAAGAAGGTATGTTTCACTGACCATATCCTTTTCACTTTTTCTTCCTTATTCACTTCCTCCTTTCCTCCCATTATGTCTACTATGCTTGCACCATTCTCCTTCACCTAGCTGATCACCTCAGTTTCACCACTCTTCACTCTTCTACCTTCATGCACCACATCTACATCCATCATGGCATAATAGACTACCACCCCTCTCTACATCCTTTCACCTTTATTTACTTCCACATTAACCCTTTACCTCCTCATCCCCAAAGGAATATCATTCATTGATTCACAATAGAAAGTAACCATTGCCTTAAGATTGCCATAAGGATTCCCATTCATGTGGGAATTGATTCAATCTCAACAATAAGTCCACTAGTAGTTAGAGACTACAAGAAAATATTGAGAGGCTTGGGTAGATAAGAGGAGGAAAAATGGTTAAAGCCCCAATGGTACCTCATATGCTATCATTATTTAACTTGACATAATAATATATGATGATTACACACATGATTTGATAAGTAATAAAACCCAAAAATAGATGAAATTGGGGGATTACTCGATACACACCATCGACCTTAACCTTAGCCCAGTCATACCAACTGACAGGGTCAAGTTGATGGAGGAAACCTAGAAGTCCATTACCATGGACTATCTCAATGTAGGCCAGCAACTAGAAAAGAAGGAATATGAACTTACAAGAGTTAAAGATACTATTAAACACTTGAATTTAGAGGCCAAGGCCAAATATGTAGAGGTCACCAAAATGAGGTGAAACCTTTCGAACCACATCGTCACTGAGAGCTTCTAGGTGCAAGGAAACAAAAGAGCCCAATTATGGGCCCAAGTTTTAGAGGTGAAGATTGAAATAGATGGCTTGAAGAAGGAGTAGGCCAAAAAAAATAAGCTACATAAAAAGGAATTAGAGCTTATGTAGACCCACAATAGTCTCTTAGAATCTACAAGTGTGAAACAATAATTATAATAGTAGATACAATAAGAATCCTTGACTAAGGACCAATAAATCTAATAAATTAAGAATGACCTTACCACTTGCTCCTAGACTGTAGGTATCCTTCCCATGGTATAAAAATTATATGTATCTTATTGGGAGAGGATAAAGAACATGGTTGTAAACTTTAAGCCAGTGCTTGGGTTCATCATAGACTCATAGTGGTTGAGTGTATAGGTAATCACATTCATAGACTAAGTCCTTGCCTTCATGTCCCAAAAATATTAAGATTCATAGTTCTTAGTCTAAAATATGTATAGTGTGGTGTATGGGATGCTCTAAGTGGTAGGTGTGGTTGATAGATGGTATGTAATAGTGAACATGAATGAGTTTTTAAGCTATAATAAAGTAACATAAAAATACAAGGCATTCTTAGATGCTTTAGAGAAAGTGGTTTAGGATATGAAGGGGCACATCAAGTAGTTGGTCCATTTGGGACTCCCTTCCCCATTACTCATAGACAAAATAATCCTTTTAGAGGAAAAAATAAAAGAGATACTGATAAAAAATTAAGATGACTAGATCATCTTTATGGATCTCAATCAATTTCCAAGAATCTTTCAGGTGGAGAACATTTTTTAGCCTCTCACCTAGCTAGAGTTTTAAATTTTAGTGGTAGTTTAGGGTTTGAGTAAAATCTCTTTCAAGGAGATAATTGATTTGGGAAGAGCCTTTGATGCTCTTAAAAATAATACTTAGCTAAAAGAGGAAGAGTGGATGCATTTAAAGGCTAATCTTTAGAAGTTATAAGGTTGTGATCCATCCATTTTTATAGTTCTACCCTGATTGGTCTGAGAAACTAGAGTTTTTGGGTTATTCCATCTACTAGTGGATTCTCCTACAAGTCACTAGAACCTATGAATCATAATCCATGTTTTGAAGTCTTGAAGCAGTTATCCCTTTTTGTAGATGTTTGGTGAGTTAGGTGATTTGAATATCCCTCCAATTAATTAGGTTCCCCCTTATTTATTTTTGTCTAAGTCTCATCTCCTTTCACTGGTTCCATGTGGCATCCCATTGCTCATTCTTCATGAAAAGGTTCTCAGCTTGCCTAATAGTAATGTCATCTTGACACATGGAATCATGACACCTATCCAAGGTAGGTTTATTTTTGTTAAAACTTTGAGTAGTGTAACTGGTAAATGAAACAATTAGAAGGACCCATGGTACAGTTATAATGAAGATGAATCAAACTTTCCACATAGTGCCTCTACACTCATTCCTTATAAAGGAGTTATCAATTTCCCTAGGAGTAGTGCCAACTTACCACATGGTGGTCCCACATGATATGAATTAAAAAGGTGATAAAAGGGCTTCAAAGGACACTACTCACCCCTCAAAGTGCCACATGTAATTGCATTTCTCCTTGAGAGCAAAGTTTTTCCTCTCAAATATTTAGGTAGCACCATTGACTGAGAGAATTGGGACCCATTTCTAACTAGAATTATAGATGTAGTTCCAAGGGAGACACGCATCACCATGACACTTATTTTAGGCATCAGGGAGATCATGAGGCATAAATAATTACACAATATCCAATATTTTGAAGATGGACTATACTCATGAGTTGAAGCTCCCCATTTAATTGTAATAGTCTCATCATGAGCATGAGTGCCTAGTCCTAGGTGTCATTTCATTATGAGTCCATTGTGTCTATATATTCAGGGCTCTTTTCCTTTATATAAGATAGAAACTAGATAATAGAAATTTTTCTTACTTTTATCAGAGAGTATCTATTGTAATAGTTAGTTTTGGAATAAAAATAACATCAGTTGTTAATTCTAATTTCTTAACCTTAGCAGGTACCCCTCATGAGAAGCATTTAATATTATATACTATGCTTTTGGTCCTTTTGTATTTTGTTCCTACCTAACAATGAAGAGGATGTGGTATTCTATGTCAAATTGAGTGGAATTTATTTTTGTCTAATTTTTATTTTCTCTAATTTTATAGTGTTGGCTTTTACTTATGTTACAAGCATTAAGTCATGCATATGATCTTTTAAATTATATATGGTGATCTAATGGTTCAATATATTTAATTTAATATTAGGTGGATACATTAAATATATTAGTACATCACCTTAGTTTTTTTTCTAGTTTTATTTGTATTTACTCATTCCCCTTTTTACCCCCAATTGATTTGAAGAGTTGACTTCTAAAATCCTAGAGGTTGCTTCACAGATCACATTTTCATCCCACACATATGAAGCTTGCCCCAAGAAATTATTAATTGAGAGTGAGAGTTTTAGACATAAAAAATTACCATATTTATCACCTTTTAATTTTACCTTTAATAAATTCAATTATATATACATTTATGACAAGCCACCACATGGAGGTTCTTCCACTCACTTTATAGAACAAAGTTCCCTTTTAAACCATACAAAATTTATCAATAGATTAGCTTTTAAAAACAATAATTTTATCACTAGTCTCTTTGGAAAGAATACTTATTTTGAACTCAGATAATCATATATTTGAAAACCAACAACTATTTCCCAAGACACAAATTTGATGGGCTCTCGCACGTACCCAATCTATAGACCAACTTGAGAATCTTATAACATGAGATAAACAACTTGTCAAGACACCAAATTTATAGGGAATATTCTTGGAACATATTAAATCATCTCTATGTCACCTTTTAACCACGTTTGACTTCTTAGGTACATATAATAAATGTAAAAAATGATAGGTTCATCATACCTTAATGACATGGAGTGATGGTCTAGTTCTTCTAAGCTACAAGGGACAAATTGGATCTCCAAAATCTCACCAAAGGATATATGAACCCCTCAAAACATCTGCTTAGTCCTTAATACTTTTCACTCATGCCATACATCCTCCAATCCATAAAATTTACCTCTTGGTCATTAATGCACCATGACATCATGAAACTTGGACATCAATGAAAACTTTAAAATCAATGACCATGCTCAACATAAAACTCATGAATTCACTTTATAAAATCTCCATTTAACCCTATTTATTATTTAAAATTTTCCAAAATATTCTCAAGTGGTCAAATACTTAGTTTTCAGTTGTAGGCCTAAGTATGTCTAATTAGGCCTAATAGGCCTAATGGCCTACTTGTGATTTTATCCATTTTAATATTTATTACTCTATTAATTGGAAATTTGGACATACCCATTCACCTAAATTTATTTATTTTATCCTCTAAAACAAATTCAATTAGTCACTTAGTTTCTAACTCCAAGGTGTGAGTAGTCAAGTGAGAATTCTTGACACACTTCTTTAGTAGACATGCAATCTACCCTTTTATCTCTCCTCAAGTATATTATGTGAATTAAACCAAATTTAAAAATTAAATGACACTAAAACATACCTCCATGTCAAATTTTAATTCATTTCATTGATTAGAACTCAAAAAAATGCTTATTTTGGAGTTGCCTCAACTTGCCTTGTCAAATTTCTAACTGTGTGTAGGTCTGATTTTTTACATTTTCTCAATTTTTATGAGGTAAAAATAATTAATTATTTTTTAATTATGAATAGGATACCCCAAAAACTATTATAATCATAAATTGTCAATTTTAAATTTAAAAAAAACATCTAGAATCACCAATTTAGACCTGTAACACACTCAAAAAATGAGAATCAATAACCTTAAGAAGAGAGAAACAGGTGTATATTGAGATTTATGAGGTTTAAATACCTAATTATTTTTTAATTATAACTTTTAATATCTCCCAAAACTACTATAATAATTATATTTCATCATCCAACCCTTTAAACCTCTTAAAAATTCCTTTTTCAACTGTCTACACTTGTATGCTAAAACCCTATATTTTTACAAATATGCACTTATCTTAATTTTTTATTTAAATTTTTAATGTTATAACTCTCACCAGGTGTATTATTACTTATAAAAACCTTAAAATTCATTAAAAACTCTCCCATGAAGACAAAATCTTCTATCAAACCTTAACTCTTCAAAAAACCTTCTGAGCTCTAATGGTGAGTATCAACAAACAAACACATGACTGTGACAAACCAATGGATTATTAAAATATTTATTTTACATAAAAAATTTCAATGGTTATTTTTAAAAACTAAATAAAATAACTTTTACTAATTTTTAAAGTTGGATCTTGCTTCTAGAGACTTGTAGATGATTTTTTCTCAAAACTAGCAGTGGGCTACTTGAGTGAATGACTATTTATGATTGCAAGAGGTATATAATAAAAAAAGTATTATTAAATTGATAATTATTAATTAAATAGGAATATAAATATTTATATATGTTCCACAATCATATGTACCAAAAATCAGAACCTAACTCCTCTTGTAGATGCTCCAAAATCACAAATTTATCAAAACTAGCAATGGGCTGCCTGTGTGAATGACTAGGAGAGTGCCTCAAGTATGAGACAAAATATGGGGTATATAAATTGTTATATAAGAAAAATATTTGTCATTAAAACCTAAAATATGTCATAATTAGCCTCTGTACCAAATTTTTAGGTTATATCACCTCTATAGCATCTTCAACCCTTAAATTTCTCCAAACTAGCCCTCAAACTTATAAATGTGTGTACAGTCTAAAACCATTTGATTTATTAAAACAAATATTAAATCCAAAATTATCACCTTAAACTAAATACTAAAATATTCCTACAATATCCAATCATACCACCATCCATCTATTCATATCATAGTTTCCATGTTTACACAAGTTGGTGTACTAGACTATGAGGTGTACACACTATAACTTCCAATCATGAAGTATATGAGAAAATAAATTGGTATCATTTTATTTATTAGTGAAAAAGAATTTATTATGAAAATTTATATCTTTAAAACTAAACATAACTAAGTCATGTGTCCATTTTAAGGTATCTTACACCAATAACTATCTTTACATCATAATCAAATAGTTATAGGTGATGTTTTTGAGCTTGAAGCTTCTGTACATGCCATCAATGTTTTAGTACTATTTTTTCATTCTATTATTGAAGTATAATTAGGTAAATAAGACCATATTCACAATTAAACAAACCAATTCTTTATTTACATATAGGAAAACTACCTTCTAATCACCATGGCTAATTTCAAGAAACCAAACATGACTATAGGTTGTCTTTAAAGTTCATAAATCCTATAGCTTATCATGTGCCAATATATGTTTTTTCACCTCTTGAGGTCCACTAAGGTCACTAATACCATCTTAATTCATTTTTAAATCCCTTTTTATCTTTAAAAACTCTCAAATGAGTCATATTTCATTCCTTCTTACCTTCACTATAACTATCATGGAAACTAAGTTCACCCATCACTTCACTTGCTAGTTCAAGCCAAGATGCAACTATAGGTGGTGGTTTCTCTTTGAATACTTTAATATGTTTTATATCAATGTAAAACCAATTCCATATTTTTTATCCATATATTAGCATACTTGATCCTTGATAATCTCTTATGACCTAGATTACCTTCCTTTTTTTCTTCAACAAAACACTAGTGATGTTCTTCTTTTAGCTATAGGTGGAGATTTAGGGTATTGGTTGTGTATACTAGGTTTTGAACCTCACCTTAGCATGCTTGACCATATCATTTTTATTGAACTCTAATTTGATAATATTCAATTAGGTTTCAAACCCTTTTTAAATACACTCTCTTCTAACACTTTTAATCACTTATCTTCTCATTATTTGACTTACCACAAATACATAGTAGGTACAAGTGATATATGTCTTCTCATGTGGGTGATGGCTCTCTTCCACTACTCATTAGGTGATCTAGGAGTTTTGACATAAACTACAAACATTGAACATGCTTTATCATATTTATTATCATCACCTATGTTTTATATCTTCATGTCAACCTAAAACTTCTCTTATAGATGAATATATGACCCCTATATGGACTGAGACATGTTGAGAGTTGGATTTCCATGGTGCATGATGCGTTAAGAACCCTTGATACTCTTCAATCCATATTTATTTAAGGAACATAGGTTTGTTCACAATACTTAATGAATGGATGAGATAAAAGGAAATAAAAATTACCTTAACTTCCATAAAGTTACCTTATTTTTTGCTAATAAGGAAAACCTTCAAGTTATTCATCTCTGATTTGGACAACACTTTAGGTGACAATTTGGGTGACAGTTATACCCCAATTGGTGGTAGAACTTCCAAGAGCCATAACTTTTGAACCATAACTTTGTTTGACTCCCTGTTTGAACTTTTAGAAATCTAAGAATGAGGAAAATGTGATGAGATGACACAAAGCTATACTTAGTGGGTTTTGACCACTAAAACCCTAATGAAATTGCCCAAAATTTCAATTTTAACAGTGTTGTATAAAAATAGTAAGTTTCTAAAAATAGTAATTTCCTGAATTCTGTTTTGTAAATCATGGAAGTCAAACCACTTTATCTCCATCAAGAATGACAACCTTCCACATCCTCCTCCTACCTTCAAAATATGTATAAATAAAGATTTAGTATAAGAAGGAGATTAGACACCTCTTCCCAGAGATATGCATATGTTTATATTTGAAATCCTATGAGTAATAAAACATCTCTTCTTAAGAAAGCATTATTATTGTGTTCTTGAAATATCTTCAACCAAAACCTCTTAGTTTTGGATCAATCTCTTCTCGCTTATGTTTCTCATGACTAGATTGACTTAGTGATCATTGATTTTATTTATTTGATTTATATATACTAAATTAATACAATTTGAATCCTATGAGATGAAACTCCATGGTCATTCAAAACTTATTTTACACTCTGGGACAAATTCAAGATTATTATAGGTGGTGATTTGCCAACTACACTCATCTTTACTTATTTTATATGTCACCTCTATGAGCTACTGAGCTTATATGAGTAGTGTTTACCTATTATTGATGATATGACATAAGTAATTTGGGTGTCCTTGAGCATGAATTAAGATTCCTAAGACACATCAGAATAGTACTTAGACCTCTATCACCTTGAAATGAAGATTAACTTGCCAAAACATCTAAAAGGAGGTTGTATTCAACTTAGAGGCTCAGGAATCCCTTCATGAATTAATGAGGTGTGTTAAGGTTTAAATATTTAATTTATAACTTTATAATATGAAAACATTTGATTAATAACTCAAATTTTTCTCAATTAAACTGACCTAAAAGACCATTCACAAGGATAGTGTAGGAAATAGGTTGTATGATATAAGTATCTTATTGGAATGATTTACCTAATGAAACAAGTTTTAATAGATCTTATTTTACCATAAAACAACTCACCTAAAACAATTCCTCTTCATGATATTCTGAAGTGAAGAAACAAAAGAAAACATGAACCTTATCTAGATGACTAGGCCATCTAAACACCCATGCACTATTAATGATTATTTATAAATATGGGGAGATAAAACTGAAAAAAAACCAAAAAGTGTAAGGAAAATATGGTAACTATCACTACCCAATATATTTTTTCTCAACTCTCTTTTTCTTAACCATATCAAGTAAAAACCTTAGGCCCTCCTAGAGCTATCCAAGACTGTACCAAAATGGTTTTCCCTTAGCATGAAGAACTAGAAGATTTTATATGCAATAAAACACTTGTTTAATTTTTTTTATAGTGTAATTCACCTTTCATTCCTTCTTGAAACCTTCTCAAGTGCTGGAAGCTCCATTAAAGGTAGAAAACCTATTTCATGCCTTGTTTAAAACCAATAGGTTTTCCTTACCTATGATATTTATTGTGATTACATATGAGTTAATATGACTAATATAGGATATTAGGGACACCATGGATTCCTTAATATGATATATAATATTATATACTAAGCAAAACCCTCAAAAACCTATTCAACCATGGCTCTAAAAGGCCTAAAACTACATCTTCTTACTCCCAAACTCCTCTCCTCCACTCCAAATGTCTTAAAATGGTATTAAAAATTTATAAACAAGGAAATAATTACATAGGGATGTGGAAGGAATTCAAAACCAATTTGAATTCTTTAAAAAGTTGCTTTTTCACTTAAAATTTCTACTCAGAAGCTCCTCAAGTAATGTAATGCACTTTTGAGGGTCTTTTGGGAAAATTAGTTTTATTAGACATAATTTTTGATGCACTAGAATCTTTGGCACTTTGTATAAACCTCATTCATACCCCTTAATTCTTCAATAACCTAGGAACTAGTGATATCCTTCACTCAACGTTCAAGACCCATTTCTAGGCCTTTTCCTTAAAATCACCAAATTTACCTTAAATATTGCTAAAGTGTTTTAAAAGAGTGAAAGGAACATGAAGTATGGTCATGAATTTTGTATTCTCTTTCCACCATTGGATCATACACTACACTATGACCCTTCATATCTCCCCATACCACACCAATACCTTCCAGGATACTACACTGCATCATCAAGTTAGGACTAGAAAAAGACTAGTCATGAAGGTAAAAGGTCACTAAATGATCTAAGAGAGTGGCCTGATCCATCTAGGAAAAAGTTTCATATGTAGTCTAATTTTTTCCTACAAAAACAAAGGTCAATATGAATCAAACTCTTTATAAATAAATCTTGTTATTCCCAAAATTTATTACAAATTAATCTTGTGATGAACAAAAGTTATGACAAATAAATCTTGCAAAGAACAAAAGTTGTGAAGAGAAAAAAGACATGAAGACCTAGAAGTCATGAACTCTAAAAAACTTGTGGTGTACAAAAGTAATGAAAAAAAAAATCATGAAAGCTTAGAAATCTTAAAGTATAATAGTCACGAATACCTTAGAAGAAGCAAACTCAAAAGTAGTGGATTTTTAAAAGTTCTCATGACAGAAGTGTTGAAGAGAAAAAATTATGAAACAAAAAATGTGTGAAGTTAGAAACCTAGGTTTTTAATTTTAAGTTTTCAAAAAAATTAGAAAACCTACATACATAAAAAATCCTCAAAAACCATCAATAGGTTAGTTTAAATAAAAGCCATAGCAAAAACCTGGATGTCAGGGGAAAAAGCTAAGTGAATTAACATAGAATAAACATACTTAAAGAGAATCATGAACATGAGGGATAGGAAATTTAAATATTTTAACCCTAATAAATAGATATATAAATGTCAATAAAAGTATTTTCAAATTATAATCTATCTCTCAGACTTTAATGGGTCCCTATTAAAACAAATTTAGAGTGGAGGTGTGTTGAATACAACAATAACTTTGAATATTGATTTTTTTGATGCAGTGACAAGATGACACATGTAGAAATATTATGAGGTTAGGATGTTGAGGGTAAATAAAATTGAATTTATCCAAGTTAGTGTAAATTTCAAATAAAGGGGTATGAATATTTAATTAATGATGAGTCTTTCCACTTTATAGATATCAATAAAAAAACATTGATTGTTATTTGATATTGGGCCCAAAAGAAACATTTGGCATAATAAATCCAATTACTATTTATAAAATAGATCATGATGGCACTAATGACTTAGGATTTATAATCTTGGTGTCTAACATCAACTTATAACTTTATAAAGTATAAAATTGGATAATTTAGGTTCAAATGGGTCCCTATTTGAGGTTTTAAAAATGGGGCATGTTCATCATAATAGAATGGGTGTGTGCCCATTCTGAACATAAATAATATAGGAAATTATAATTTAGGAAGCCAATATTTCTATCATTAAAAATATAAAATAGGCATCTACAATGGGCATTTGACCATTATACACACCCATCTAAGAATAAATAGAAAATTATGAATTATTGATAAACAATTATTCTTGTATTTTGTATAATGGACATGTGACCATTCTACACAAATATGTTAAGAATAATATTATAAGAAAGTATGCTCTCTTTGTTGACCCAATGGTATAGTTTGTCAGTCTAATCCTTTAAG
>JARHVA010001187.1:1460000-1487500 GCA_037957365.1 Torreya grandis
TTCTTTCTCATTCTTCCTAATGAAATTGTATAAAAATGGTTCTATTTTTTTAATATCTATATAAATGGTGATCTAGATTATAGCCCTAATAAACATAACGACCTAGATTTAAATCCAAATTCATTGGATCAATTTTCATCAAGTTTATTTAGAGGCACAAGGGGTATGTATTTAGAATAATTAGATGTACTTATAGACATAGTTATGGGTCAATGTATTTGGATGTGAGAAACTATTGACCCTTGTGTAGGAAGAAAATTTAAGTTCATATTGCAAAAGAGTGAACGATACTAGAGTCTCAAGAGTGATAATTATAAACTATTTGAATTCATGAGTTCCTAAAGAAATAGATATGTTGGGATGTGATGCATTAAATGTGATTGAAAATTTTTACATGCATGAAACTTTGTTCAACTCTGTGATGAATTCATAAATTCAAATAGAAATAGAAAAAGAAATAAAATATGGAGAGTGATCTAGAAAAAAATAAAAAGATAATACAAAAATATAAAAGGATTTAATCAACCTTTTAAAACCATATGTATCATCAGTTACTAAAAATTCTTAATAAAGGGAGAAAAATACTTATGAATTCACATGTCAGTGTGCTTTTCAATTTATATTGGGTAGAACATTGGGATAAATTAAAAACCATATTTAAATTAGTAGGTGGTTATTGTGTGTGTATATATATGTGTATATGTATATGTATATGTATATGTATATATATATATATATATGTATATGTATATATATATGTATATATATATATTTATATGTATATATATATATATATATATATGTATATATATATATATATGTATGTATATCTATGTATATGTATATGTATATAGATATGTGTGTGTGTGTGTGTGTGTGTGTGTGTGTGTGTGTGTCTGAGGAGGAAACTATTGGCCAATATAGAAAAATAAAATTTAGTATCAGGCTTCTAAGATCTAAGAGAATCTAAAAGGGAGAGAAATATATTGAATCAAGATGAAAATGAATTTAATGGAAGTGTTCAACATCTCAAGAGATTAAAATTTTCCTATTCAATGAAAATTCATTTAATATTAGAGTTGAATGATGCCATCAATCTCCTCTTAGATACTAGTATTAATACCTTGATGTATCTGGTGTTGATATAATAGTTATCTCAATGTTGCATAATTTTTTCAATCTTAAATGGGAGGCAGTATTGCTTCCCTTTAGAAATTTGAGTTGGTGATATCTTGTACATTGATCTCAAACATAAATTATAGGATCTAAAGACAAAATTATACATCATCAATAGACAACATGCAATCATATCTAAAACAATTTTTCTTAAAAACCATGAGTTTGTTTCTTTTCATTATAGAATAATATAAGGGTTAGTGCATATTATTTTTTCCAAAGCCATAATATATTAAGCAATAAGTATATACAAATAATACAATATGGGAAACAAATGGGTTCCAAAAATGTTTATTGACCAGTTGTATAAATCTAGTGAAATTTAAATCATGAGGAAAACACCACAATGCCCTAGTTCAACCTATGATAAGGTATAAAACTAGAAGGTTTCTGAAATATTTAATTTAGTTCAATTATTAACAATAAAACAAAGAAAGAAAAATCATTGAATTAATCTTACTATATTTTATTAATATAATTTCCTTTTATTTTTACATATAGGCATTTAAAGAAGAGATTATGAATATTTAAAAAAAATTAGAAAGATTTAGTGATAAGTTGTTCTTTCTCATTCTTCCTAATGAAATTGTATAAAAATGGTTCTATTTTTTTAATATCTATATAAATGGTGATCTAGATTATATCCCTAATAAACATAACGACCTAGATTTAAATCCAAATTCATTGGATCAATTTTCATAAATTTTATTTAGAGGCACAAGGGGTATGTATTTAGAATAATTAGATGTACTTATAGACATACTTATGGGTCAATTCATTTGGATGTGAGAAACTATTGACCCTTGTGTAGGAATAAAATTTAAGTTCATATTGTAAAAGAGTGAAGGATACTAGAGTCTCAAGAGTGATAATTATAAACTATTTGAATTCATGAGTTCCTAAAGAAATAGATATGTTGGGATGTGATGCATCAAATGTGATTGAAAATTTTTACATGCATGAAACTAACTTTGTTCAAATTTGTGATGAATTAATAAATTCAAATAGAAACAGAAAAAGAAATAAAATAGGGAGAGTGATCTAGAAAAAAATAAAAAGATACTACAAAAACATAAAAGGATTTATTCAACCTTTTAAAACCATATGTATCATCAGTTACTAAAAATTCTTAAGAAAGGGAGAAAAATACTTATGAATTCACATGTCAGTGTGCTTTTCAGTTTATATTGGGTAGAACATTTGGATAAATTAAAGGCCATATTTATATTAGTAGGTGGTTATTGTATATTTTGTAATGTTTTTATTAATTTCACATAAATTGATATTATATATATTCTCTATTGCATTTAGTCTAGTTCAATGAATTTTGATTGCATATTTCTTATTCTAGTACTTAAAGCTTACTTGTTTCATCAATTTGTACACATATACAGGGAAAAGGGAAAATGAAATAATTAATTAATTTTCAAAGGATATAATATTATTTTAAATTAATAAGTTGGGTTTGAGGTATTACGGTGGTCTTTAGTATTTATGGTGTCCATGATTCAAAAGACAGGGTCGAAGAAGAAGTGGGAATAGAACTTGACTAGTTACACATTGAGCCCTTATAATTTTTTAGGGTAATTGATATTTAGGTTATCTTATAAAAAAATCCTTTAAATTATGTGATATCTATTAATATTTTGGATCACATGTTATCAGTATTCATCACAAACTCATCCCCTAGTACTTTATGAAGGCACAAATGTGATACAAGTTACTGTAACTTTAAACATAACTTTGTATACACACAATACTTTTAAAATTTATCATTTATTGACACTTTATCTCTTTTAAGAACCTATATAGTTTTAATATCTTTGATTACATGCCTTAAATTTTTCACTTAGAAAGAGGTATTCAATCCATTGGTACTTTGTATGCTTGTTGGTTAATTATATCATACTTAAAACCATTGCAAATTTCACTTATAAAACTCCCCAAGAAAACAAACCTAGTTTATCCAGATCCTTAAGTAATTATAATTTAAAAATAACCCCAAAGTAAACACAATTTTTTCCTACGTCATCTTGGTCATCCCTATTATGAAAGTTATGACACACATTATGGAACTAATTCAAACTAGCTGACCTAGTTCAAGGCTAGTGCTAAATTTTTACAAAATAAAGTTGTGTAGATTAACCTTGTCAACTAAAAATATGGAAGGGATAGGAATTATCAATGAATTCAAGACATTCCTTTGAGGGTCATAAAATATGTCTTAACCTTTGTCATATTTATCCACTTGTCTTAATGTCCTTTTATGCCACCTCTTGGCAATTTTAAGGAGTTTTACATAAATCTCATCCAAAGGATAAATATCAATGTGAAAGATAATGTACTACATGTTAGATAATGCAAGAGGATAGTTTTGAATATAAAATTTTGTAGGCTCAATATAAAAACAAGAAGATATGAACTAGGATGACTCATCTGGCATATGTGAATTATTAAGAGAAGATGTAGATGTATTAATATCCCCATATTTTATTTATAGGCTTAGTTGGATTTAACTAATCCAAAATTGTCAAAACCTAGTTTCTCTCTCCTATCTCTCTCTTGGATAGGTCAATAAGGGTTAATAGTTTTCATTTGTTACAGATAGAAGAAGAAGAGTTAGAGTGAGTGCACTTGGTGGATGTTATGGGTCCCTGTGTAGTTCCATTTCATGGTCATAGTTTTAATATTGGTGGTATATGTTTTATGAACAATCATTAATAATATATCACCTCAAAATTACTTGTGCAATCTTAATGACTCAGTTTTACTCATCTGGTTGCATTTTTGAAAATTGGTCTATGTGAAACAAGTAATGTATGTATACATACAAATCAAGTACACCTATTTAATGTTGAATTCAAATTATTTGGCATGTGTGGTCATATGAGGATAAGAAAAATTACCTCATTATGCTAGAAGTGAGCACCATTGAGAGCTAAAAATAGTGTTTCATCAATTGTACAGCTTAATTACCTATGAGTGAATTTAGGTCAAGGTTAATACATTTTTTTTCAACCTCAAAAATTATAGTTTCTATATTCTTCATTGAAAGATCTAGATATTGATTCAGATAGGGCCTTATGACATTAAGTAAAGATTAATCATATTCTTAATCTGTGAAATCACCTATAATCACTAGTAGGCCTATATAGATAACTTTAAGACTCTCCAAAACCTTAGAGATAGGTTGTGTATGATTTCAAGACTTGAATGGAGTTCCTAAGTCATTCAAGGTTCATCAACTCATAAAGACCAAAGAAGAATAATAAACAAGGGGGCACATAGTTTTAAGTGGACACATAGTCTTCATATCACTCTACTTACCTATATCAAGAAAATCTAAAATCAGTAATTATGGGTATAGTCACAAGGTATATCTCATATATACTTGTTGAGATTGTGATATATCCTCAGAGCTTAGTGTAAGATCAAATACCTAGAAATCATTATTCACAAACTAGAAGAAAGGTATAGTCAGTCAATTTGAATAAATTTGAAATGGAAAGGTTTATCTTAACTTCTCCAAAAGTTAATTATACTCATACATGATTTCATCCCATAGTGAAGGTCCATGAGGTAGGTAAGCCTAATATTTCTATTCTTGTAGCCTAGGCCTAGAGGTCACATTTTGACATAAGAAGGAGATTGTTTGATCAAGATAGAATGATGGTTGAGTGAGGTTTAAAATTATTCAATGTTATAATGAAAACACTAAAATAAATATAGTGTAATTATGCTAAAGTGAACCTATAGCAATACAACCTACAAATAACAACTAGTACATTGATGGTAGAAGTATGAAAGCATGGTTTCAAGGAAAAAATGAGCCCTTTTAGGTGTAATATGGTCCTAGTGACTTTAGAGGAAACCAAAATTGGGAATAATAGTGCTCAAGAACTTATAATCATGTATAATAATCCCTTGATCCACCTAATGAACACCTACAATTTAACTCATACACAAACTAGTCTAAGGTAATGAAAAGTACAAGCTTGGTTGGTAGGTAGAGGTGTAGGATGGAGTAAACATGTTGAAACCACTCTCACAGTGATAATATCACATTTTCATGTGATTTATAGAGTCAATAAGGAACATATATAGTCATATCTAAGTTTTCTTAAGCCCAACCAAAATCCTACACACAGTCATAGACCTAGAAGTTAGTCTTGAGAATTTGAGATGTTGAGTGCTATAAAAGCATGGTCAAGATTTGAAACTTTAAGAAAAGGGTAAATACTAGTTTTAATAGACCTAAATGGTATTATTAAGGTCAAAAAAATAATGTAAGTGTTCATTTTTTGTCTCATACATGAGGCACTCCATAGTCAATATAATTTGCAGACCTAGTACATGGATGGTAAAAAGGGATAGATGGAAGACTATAAAATAATTATATAATGATGTTTAGGATTTAATTTAATATTAATGAGTGTTTATAATCTCATATATCCACTATTACCACTCATAGGTGGTTACATACTTAGAAACCTAGTATATGCCTATTAGGCCTAGAACTAGACATGAACCTCATGGCTTCTTATGACACTCTTATGGTCATGTGAACTCCTAAAACAATGTAATAGAATTCATATGATAGTTTAGGATTTATTTTAATTATTTTTTTATGGATAAAAACTCATAATTGGTCATTTTGGCCTCAATTTGTCTCAAGGGTGTGCATAATGCATAGTAGGAACTTTAGAGCCAACTTATTTCAATCACATGTATATGGACATGATGAATGGAGTCTTAATAAAATATTAATAATTGAGGTAGTTCCTATACTTTAATTTAGTTTAATTGGTTTTAGTTTTAATGGCTTAAAATTTATGAATCATTGTTAAGAACCTAAACAACCTAAAACCCTCATAAGAACCTGATGATAAAGATATAATAAGAGATGCATCCATAAGGGGTAAAGTGGCATATAATTTGATTTTTATCTAATTTTAACTCTCCCATTATATTCATTAATAAATTTTGTTTTACCATCAATTTTATGGATGAGACAAATTCTATGTTTTTTGTAAGATTTGAGGTAATTTGAAGGTGCATGAAGGAATATACAAGTGAAATTCATGTTGGAAGGTGTGTAGATATGTATTATGAATATTCATAATACCTAACTCTAAACTAATACATGAATGAAAACCCATTTATTATGTTGGTTATTGTAGGAAGTCTTGGATAGAACAGTGAGAAACAAGGTGACTATCATGTTGATTGTGAAAAGTGTGATTTTGAGTTTCATTGAAATCTATATGATAGACCAGAGTAAAAATAAGTATTGATGAGGTGTTTAATATCTCTTCAGTGAATCTACTTGAGTGTGTTTAAGTCACTAAAATTATAAGTGTGATAATTAAGGCCTAAAGGGGTAATGAGTGACTGCAAGGAAGTGAATGATAATTGCTAAAGAGAAGATCATGAGTTAAGGGGTGTATAATGACTATAACCAGTCTTGTTTCCAAATTATCAAGTCAAGGTATATGTTTAAATTACCTCTATAATATTTTAGGCTAGTTAAGTGGATTCCTCATCAAGAAAACAATTTTCAAGAAGGATGATGAAGTTTCTATATGCCATTTTCAAGGAGATGTCATGTTTTTGATTGACACTTATTCAAGGAAGCTTCATGACCTATTTTATAAATTATTTTATTTCACTATAACTATTCTTCAAGACTTGACACTTGGCATGGTGACTCTTCAACATCACTCTTTCTCTCTCCTCTCCTATGCTCTATATATTGAAGCCATTTTAGCATTACAAACTATCCATAATTGGTATGGTGAAGCCCTAATGGTTTGACATCTTGTTTTACCTTTGAATAAAGTTTTCTCAATTTATTTTAGTCTCTACAATTCTTTCCTAAGTATGTCAAGTGGTGTATTTTGATGAAAAGTGATGATTGTTTCTCCTTGATTCCATTTTTATTTTGCATTAATTTAATAAGAAATCATTCTTCTAATAGGTCTCATGAATTGTAACTATTTGTTAGGTATTTTTGAAGTGTGAAGAGAGATTAGTAGTGTCTAATATTATACCTCATATTCACCCACCTCTATAGATTCATAGCAATCTACCTCCATGTAGAAACACTTATGATAAAAGAACCTTGAGTTGAGATTAGTTTTATCAATCTACCTTATTAGTGAAAATTCAAGTATGTTTTTGAAGATATCCCTAGTGTATCACCTCCATTAGTGTAGGTCACTTTTAGTTTCGTTCTTCCCTTTTCACCCCCAACAAGTGATTAGTCTAGTGTAGTGTGAGAACCAAAATAGATAGATCAATGGAGCTAGCCTAGAGTCTATAGATCTATATATTGTAGCAACATTCATATACTTAGATATATTTCCATGTAATCCCAAATTTGATAAGGTATGATTAATTATCTAGGGTTAAAATTTGGTCAATAATAGTTCTAGCACTCTCGATAGGACCTAAAATCTAATAAGGTTATTCAAGGTGGATGTTTTTATTGACAACAAGAGGTTGTAATAGTCTACTTCATGTAGTATCTGGTGAATCAAATAATTGATTGTTGGTGGTAGACTAGTTCATTATATCATGCCTAAGGTAAGCACAAGATCTCATACTAAAGGAATTCATTTTGATTTCAAATATCTTACTCATTATTTAGTCAAAGCATGTAGATTTGATAACACCCATCCTTACCCAAATAGATCATACCTTGTTTATAGACCTATAAGAATTTTTTTGATTGGCCCAAGCCTAAAAAATCCTAAAGCTATCATGGAAAGGAACCTACCTTTTGTTGATTTCAATGGATATAGTCCTTTAAATCTTTCCCATTATGATGACATTCTCATATCCACCCTTAAAATTTTCCCCTCATACACTAGTGATATTGCCATTACCCCTATTGAGCACATTAGAAACATTTCCAACTTTTTCAATATACATCATATCATTTAGGATAATATATAAAGTATGTTGTTGGCTATTTATTTCAAAGGGAAATCTATTGATTATTATGGTACATTGGCCCATGAATTTATCACCACATGGGATGAATTAGGTGATGCCTTGAGGATATTATTTGAGGACAAGAGTGAAAAATTGTCATTGACTGAACAACTAACCAACATAAGGAGAAAACCTCAATAAGTTATTCAATATTTTAACACAAGGTTTTAGAATATAGGGGATAGGATCTTAATCTTGGTAAGACATACTACACATCATGTTTTCCTATAAATTGGGAGGCATAAAATTAATTATTGCATATGAAGTGGCCACTAAGGATAATAATTTTTTAATTCAAGCTAGTAAGATTGTCCCAATACCTCCCATACCTCTATTACCTAATTTAAAAACTAATACACTTGTTGTTTCTCCCATTCCTACACCAGAACATAAGCCAACTTCCCCTAGTCATCCAAGTAAATCTAATGAGGAAAAGAGGTTGAGGGCTCTTGAACAAGACATCTTGGGTCTTAAGAGTATCATACAATAATATCAAGTGAGACCTTTCCAAATTCACTACCAACATAATCAATCCTATCCAAACTATCAAGGTAATATACCACCCTTTCAAGGTCATGGATAACTAATTCAAGAAAAAGCATATAATGGTTATGATCCTAGTAATCCCTCCACCTAAAAATCATTAGTTCCTACTCAAAACAACTTTGATCAATATAATTATGGTCATCCTTCATGGGATCAACCTTGTTATCTATCTACCTATGTCAAAAGGCCCTTCGATCAAGCTTTCATGGAAAATTTGGGAATAATTCCATCTATGACTCACGATGAGGTACCTAACAAAGGAAAGAACAATGGAAAGGGTACTCAAGTGGGGTATACTTTAGTTAATTGGAAACAAGAAGACTCATGTGCTTTGAATTACCAAGGGCAATCAAGAAAAGACTCAAGTCTTATAGCTATAAACATAAAGGCAAAGAGAAAGGTAGGTGAAGAGGTTTAAGGGGTTGGTAATGGTTCATCGATGAGTGTTCAAACATCCCAAAGGGAATGTATGTCTAATGAAGCACAAAATTCACAAGTAGATCAAAGTATTTAGAATGTTAAGATATCTTTCACACCTCATAATTCTCAAGTCATAGGTAACATTGTTCCTATTGGTGGACAAGATAAGGTTAATATATCTTTCTCTAACATTTTAGAGAAAATGAAGAAGACTCACATGAATATATAAAAGTGGAATACACTTTTAATACCTAGACAAGAAAATCTAATCCAAGATGAGTTATCCAAACTTAGTTTAGCAACCAAGCATCCTAATGGGAAAGAGGCAACCTTGACAAACACATTGAAGCCTAATGAGGGACATCCAAACAAAATTGAGAAAGTTGATAAACCTCCTCCATTTTATTTATCTATCATAATTAGAGATGATTTAGTTCATAATTTTTTGATTGATAGTAGATAAAGTGCTTATGTCATGCCCAAGTAAGTAGATAATAAGTTGAACTTGAAGTTTGAGCCTCATTATAAGGGAGTAATATAATTAGATGGGTAAATTTCCAAGATAATTGACATAATAAAATGTTTATAACTTGTTCTTCATGATTATCCTACTTTCACTATTCCTTAAGATGTTGTGGTTGTGGATGTACCACCAAATTTTCCCCTTTATTTGTCAAAAGAGTTTACTACTAAGATTGGAGGATACTTGACCTCATATTAATCCTATATGTAATTTAGGATTAATTATGGTGATAAAGTGTCAATCAAATCTGAACCTCTATCTATTTTTCATGTAGGTCCATATGTGCCTTATACATAAAACATAAATTGCAATATTAGTGATGAAGAATATCATATTAGTGATGAAAAACCTCTAACACTTATTGATGTCATCTCTAACTTATATCTTGATGAATGGGGAGTTGAGAAGTATATATTCAAATAAATACATCTTAGAAAATATGTTATCCATGAAGAATGTGAAGGATCTCTTGAGGCAGATTCTGATGACACTCTAGAATAGATTTCATAGGAAAACTACCTTTTTCACATGGATGATGATATTAATATCCTAGTTATAATAAAGTATGATAGTCTTAGTGAGAATTAAGTTCTAATTTATAATGAAGATAACACTCATGAACATGAACCTCAAGAAGAAGTAGATGATATGTGGCAATAATTCAATGCCTTATTTCAAGAGTTTGAGGAGGTAAGTAGGTATACAACTCTTTAAAAGGAATAAAAGCTTGATGATGAGGTCAATCATGTACCTAATGAACATAAATAAAATTTTTGGATCTATACTAAGTAATAAACAACTTTTGTAAACCATGAAGTATTTGGTGAAAAAGAAGACAACCTTGATGACTCCTAGAAATAGACATACCATGATTCCAATGCATTTGAAGATGAGAAGGCTTTGATGATTCCCAATGATTAAATCGAGGAGTTTCAAGTGAACATGATAGATTTAAATAATATTATAAAGTTAAACAAGCCTCTAGGAGATCTAGATGGAGTGTTCATGAGATCTCTAAATGATAAACTTGTTATTACTAGAATCTCCAAAAATGGTAAAATCAAGTGTTCATTGACAAACATTTATGCTATGATGGATTTTTTTCATGGAGAAGTAATTATTATAGAAGAATTATCTTTAACCCTTGTTGAAGTAATGAAATTTTTTATTTCAACTCAAGTGTTTTGAGGTCTTGTATATATTATAATAGGTGTGTTTTTTCCTATGAGTTGTTGTATGTTTTCCCTAAGTGCTTAGAGGCACGAGTATGTGTCTTGGTGTCTTATTTTGTGTGTTTATTTTTTCTTATATTTAGTGTGTTCTTGGTGCCTATTTAGAGGTGTATCAGTGTTAATGGTAGTATATGAGTCACTTCATTTCCCAAGGATAGGAGAATGTAAATAGTCCTTAGCATAATATGCATGCTATCCTCTACAAATTACCAAAATGTTGACAAAATTTTACCCTAGATCAAATTAAGTCAACCCCCATACATATTAGAAATTTTCACAAGGACTTATAGGTATTATCATAGTCACCATGGTCTAAAATTAAGTCAAGTCATGCCTTTAAGGGTCATAAAATATGTCTTAACCTTTATCATATTTATCCACTTGTCTTAATTTCCTTTTATGCCACCTTTTAGTTATTTTAAGGAGTTTTACATAAATATCATCAAAAAAACAAATTTCAACGAGAAGGATAACATACCACATGTCAAATAATGTCATAGGCTAGTTTTGAAACTGAAATGTTGTAGGTTCAACATATAAATAATAAGATCACCTATAAAAAGGGTAGTTTTAGATGTTGTACAGACTAAGATGACTCATTTGGCTCATGTGAATGACTTAAGAAGGTATCTTGAGATCCCCATAAGTCATTTATAGGATCAGTGATCTTCAAAAAAATAAAAATTATCAAAAACTAGTTTCTCTCTCCTATCACTCTATTGGATATTTTAAGAAGGGTTATCAATTTTCATTTGGTACAAATAGGAGAAGAAGAGTTGGAGGGAGTGCACTTGGTGGATATTAGGGGTCCCTATGTGATTCCATTTCATGTTCATAGTTTCAATATTAGTGGCCTATGTTATATGAATAATAATTAAGATTATTATCACCTCTAAACTACCTATGTAATCCCAATGGATCATTTTTTATCATCTAGTTGAATTTTGAAAATAGTCTATATGAACCAGGTAATGTATGTAGACCTATAAATCATGTTCATCCATTTCGTGTTGACTTAAATTGTTTTTCATGTGTGGTCATAGGAGAATAGGCATAAATTACTCATTATGCTACAAGTGAGAAATGTTGAGAGCTAAGAATAATGTTTCATCAATCGTAGAGCTTATTTCTTATGAGTGGATTTAGGTCAAGGCTAATATTTTTGTGTTCAACCTCACAAAACTTGGTAGTTAAATTCTCCATTAAAATATCTAGAGATTGATTGAGATAGGACCCTAAGACACTATGTAAAGACTAATCATAGTCCTAATGTGTACATTCACATAAAATCACTTGTAGACCTATAAAAATAATTGTAAGACTCTCCAAAACATAAGAGATAGGTTGTGTATGATTTTAATACTTTAATGGAGTTCCCAAGTCATTTAGGGTTCATAAACTCATAAAGACCAAAGAAGAGGGCTGAAGAATGCGGCACATAGTTGTTAATGGGCACATAGACTTCATATCACTCTCCTTATCTATAATAAAAGATTTAATAAGAAATAATTCTAGGTCTAATCATAAAGTAGATCTCATATCTATTTTTTGAGACAATGAGATATCCTTAGACCTCAGCCTAAGATCAAATACCTTGAGATAAATGTTCACAAACTAGAATAAATTTAAAATCAATCAAGTTGAATAAAGTTGAAATGATAATGTTTACCTTAAGTTTTTATAAAATTAATTCCAGTCATACATGGTGTCATCCCATGGTGAAGGTCCATGAGGTCTAGGTAAGCCTAATAATTCTATTCTTGCAACCTAGGCCTAAAGGTCACATCTTGACACAAGAAGTAGATTGTTTTGTCAAGAGATAAATATGGCTAAGTGAGGTTTCAAATTATTCAAGTTTCTAATGAAAACACTCAAATAAATATAATGTCATTAGGCTAAAATGAACTTGTAGCAATACAACTTGTAAATAACACATAGTACATTGATGGTAGAAGGATGAGAGAATGGTATCAAGGAAAAATTAAACCCACTTATGTGTAAGATGGTCATATTAAACTAAAATTAAAATAAAATTGGTAAGTATAGTTCTCAATAACCTATAATCAGATACAAGAATCCATTGATCCACCTAATGAACACCTACATTTTTAGTCTTATACAGACTAGTCTAGGCTAATGAAAGGTGCAAGCTTGGTTGGTAGGTAGAGGTCTAGGATGGAATGACCATTTTTAAACCACTATAATAGTGATAACATAAATTTCCCATGTTATTTACAAATTAAATTATTAATATATACAATCATATCTAAGGGTTCTTAGGATCAACTAAAATCTTGCACATAACCATAGACCTAGAAGCTAGTCTTAATAATTTGAGATGTTGATGGCTCTAGAAGCATGGTCAAGATTTTAAAATTTACATAAAGTATAATTATGAGTTATATTATACCTCCATGGTCTCCTTTAGGTTTAAAAAATGGTAAGTGTTCGCTATTTTGTCTCAAACTTGAGGCACTCCATAGTCAATGCAATCTACAGACCTAGTACTTGAATGGTAAAAAAGGATGGATGGTAGAGTATAAAAGTATTGTGGAATGATGTTTAGGATTTAATTTAATATTAAAGGGTGTTTAGAATATCATATATCCACTATGATAACTCATAGGTGGTTACACACTCATAAACCTAATTTATGTCTATTATTCCTATAAATAAACATTAACCTCAGGGATTTTGATGACACTCTTATGGTCATGTGATCTACCCAAAAAATGTAATAGAATTAATGGGAGAGTGGAGGATTTATTATAATCAATGGTTTATATAAAATAACTCAAAATTGGTCATTTTAGCCTCGATTTGTCTTAGGGGTGTCCATAATGCATAATAATAACTCAAGAGCCAACTTCTTTCATTCAATATATATGGACATGATGCATGGTGTCTCAATCACTTATGGATAGTTGAGGTAGTTCTTGTACATAAAATAAATGGAATTGGTTTAAGGTTTAAGGGATCAACCTTTATGAATCATTGTTAAGAACCTAAATGACCTAAAACCCTCATAATAACCTGATGAAAAAGATATAATGATAAATATATCTATAAGGGGTAAAGTGGCCTATAAATTTATCTGGAACTAATTTTCACTCTCCCAAGATCTTCAATACTCAATTATTCCATAGCATCACTTATACAGATGAGCCAAATTCTTTGTTTTTTACAAGATTTGAGGTAATTTTAAGGTGTAAGGAATAGACAAGTGAAAATTATGGTGGAAGGTATGTAGAGATGTATTATAACTCTTAATGCTTCACTCTCACCTAAGACATGCATGGAAACCCCATAATAAGTCAGTTGTTTTAGGTAGTCTTGGACATAACAATGAGAAATAAGGTGACTATCAAGTTGATTGTGAGAACTGTGATTTTGAGTTTCATTAAAGTATATATGATAGAGTTGAGGACAAATAATTGTCAATCAAGTGTTTCATATCTATTAAAAAAATCTCCTTGAGTGTGTTTAAGTTATTATAATGAAAATTGTTATAATTGAGGCCCAGAGGGCTAATGAGTGACTACAAGGAAGTGAATGACAATTTAAAAAGATAAGGTCATTAGTTTAGGGCTTTATAATGACTATAAAAAATCATGTTTCCACCATATCAATTCATAGTATATGTGTCATTAAGCTCTAAGATAATTAAGGATAGTTAAGTGTATTCTTCATCAAGAAAATAGTTTCAAGAATGATAATGAAGTGTCCACATTCCAAATTCAAGGAGATGTCACGTTTGTGATCTACACTTGTTCAAGGAAGCTTCATGTCTTATTTTTTAAGTCCTTCTCTTTCATTGTAACTGGTATTCAAGAATTGACACTTGGCATAGTGAATCTTCAATGTCACTCTTTCTCTCTCATCTCCTACGCTCTATATATTGAATCTATTTTGACATTGTAAACTATCTACAATTGGTATGGTGAATCCCTGATAGTATGACATCTTGTTTTTCCTTTGAACTAATTTTTATCAAGTTAGTTTAGTCTCAATAAATTTTTTCTAAGTATGTCAAGTGATGTATTTAGATGAAAAGTGATGTTTTTTTCTCCTTGCTTCTATTCTACTCTTGTATGCATTATGTGAGTAACACTTCTTCTAACAATTCTCATGAAGTGTACTCATTTTTTAGGTTTTTTTTAAGTTTGAAGAGAGATTAGTAGTGTCTAAGATTATATCTCCTATTTACCCACCTCTGGAAATGCATAACAATCTACCTCCATGTACAAATGCTTATGCTAAAAGAACCTTGAGTTGAGATCAGTTTTAGTAGTCTACCTTCTTAGTGCAATTGAAAGTATGTTTGTGGAGATATACTTAGTGTATCACCTCCATTAGTGTACACTATTTTAAATTTCCTTTCTCCCTTTTCACCCCCAATAAGTTATTAGTCTCATTTAGCATGTGGGCCTAAAAAGATAGATCAAGGGAGCTAGCCCATAAATTAGAGATCTATCTCTTTTAGAAATATGAATATACTTAGAGGTATTTCCATGTTATCCCAAATTTGAAAGGGTCTAATTGACTTCTCTAGGGTGAAAATTTTGGCTATAATAGTATTTATAACTTTTGTTATTTCATTTAATAGATAGATATTTCATAAAGTAATAATATTTGAATGTATAAATCCTTGCTTATATTACATCTATAATTAAACTTAGTATAAATATAGGGTCTTATTTTATTGACATCTTCAACCTAAGGTGATTTAGGCCCCTATTTTCCTACCATGATCCCTTGATTATTTTTTTATTTTTAACCATCGTTATTTGTGTTATAAGCTTTGATACCACTAGATTAGTTTTATTCCATGTATTAAAAATTAGCTAGGATTAATACCTAGTATTATTTTCCTATAGCATTTCAAAACCTCTCTTTTAGTGTTTTTTGATAAGTGGTCCCTTAATTAGGTTTATCATATCCAATTTTGTCATGATATTGATATATAAAGTATTATAATAAATATTAGTTGATTACCTTATCCGATCTTGGATTTACTAAGTAAGATAACTTATAGATATATATTAATTTTTTCATGAATCCTCATGATCCCAACATGAATCTAACACTTTATTTTGAAAAGAATCATATAAATCAACTAGTTCACACTAGTCCATCTATTTTTATTCTTTATTTCCATAGTATAGATCTACAATAAACTAGGCCATGTTAGTTGACTTAGTTTTTCCTCTATCTATGGGTTTTCATATATAAAAAATAAGGTCATGTTGGTTAAACCTTATTAATCTATATAAATTTCATTTTATAGTCTCAACACACTAGGTTGTGTCAGTTGACACTATTCATTTTAAACAAATTTAAGTCTTTAGTCCCAGTCAATAAGATTGTGTTAGTTGACCCTATTCATTTCCTACAGATCTTCAATTTTTAGTATTCATACTCAACAAACTAAGTAAACCTGGTTAACCTTGTTCTTATTCATTTTAGGTGACTAGGTTTCACCCTTACTGAGGAAAAGACTGTTCATACCCACCTCAAACCTAGAACAACATTAGAGTGACCTATAGGTTATGGATTACCTATTGATTAGGCCAAACCTCTAGATTTTATGGGGTTATCTCCCCTAATTTTCTCATTTGATCACTCTTTTTAAAACATAATCCTATTTAGATGAAAGGGAAGAGAGATTGCATAAATGAAACCTACTCTAAAGTGTTGATGCACCAATATACTCACTTATCCACTGAACATGGACTCAAATAACACTAATGGACCAAACATATAATTAAACCACTATATTCAATAGTTTTTATTGATCAATGTTTCATATAGGGGTTCATCTTGATAACTTAGGTCTGAGGGAAATGAAAGAAAGGTATGGTTTTAAACTCTTACTATCAAATATCCACTTTTAGACTCAACCATCAACCTTTTAACACACTACACAACTTGAAAAGAACACATGTTAGCATCTATGTGAAGGAATTAGACCTATATACAACAAATTAGACCACTTAAGCATAATACACAATCATACACACTATAAGCTGATCAAAAAAAGTTGGAATAATATATTAATAATCTAAGAGGTTTCATAAAATATAAGGTCAATTAAAGTGTTCTCATACTAGCCTAAGGGATATAATACAAGGCTTAAAGCCTATAATATATAGAATAAATGGGGAGTGAATAAGGTTATAACACCATGGAAAAGAGGAGACAAAGTCATTTGTGACCATTATACAGCCAAATGGTAGATACATTAGTTATGCAATCCTCTTTCTAACCTTATCTATGCATTGATTCTCCCTTAGTGGCTCGTTTTGGCATTGAAATGAGGTTTAAGATGTTGGGTCAAGCACATTTAGAGCAAGTACATGCCAAAATAGTTAATAAATCCTCACATGTGGTAGTTACCAAGTGTAAATGGAGTTTAGCTAGCCTCCATGAGGCATTGGGCAACCCTTTAGTCCTTGTGCATGTGACAAGCCTTAAAACTACCTCCACTTTCATAATGGATATTGAAAGTGCATCTCCCCCATTCAAACCATCAGTTACTAGGTGTTATACCCTACATTTAATCTCTTCATTATCCCCTCTATGCCAAACTTGAGATCTCTTGTTGACCAAATAGGTCAAACAATCCAATTAAGCTTAATTTCCTAAGTGTTGGTGTTGAGAATCCATGAGATACCCATTAAATCCTTATAAATTTATTATAACATAGGATTCATACTTATAAAAACATTTTATACCATGGCATAATCCCTTTTTATCAAAGAACACCTAATATTTTGTCATAGTATTTAACTAGGTCATTTTGTCATCCAAGTGTGTAGATTGGATCTTTATAAGTGAGTTACAAATGTGTTTTTAGGAGGATAATTTAATATTTTATGATTTTAGAAGATGAATCAAGTCTTAAACCTCTCCCTCCAATAGTTGGAAACTTTTCAAATAAAAATGTATCCCACTTTATGCTCAAAATCATAGAAAGGTATGGATTTATAACACTTTCACACAATGTCCATACAACTAAAACCCATGGGTAGAGTCATCTCTAAGTTTAATTGACATTTTAGGTCTTTTTTAGGTTATTCTATGGTGTTATGATGCCAAAATACCAATATTTCTAAAATTGGGTCTACTTGGGATTTTAGAGAGGTTTATGAGTGCTTAGGAATCTTAGTGATAGTTCATAGTGTATGGATGTATAAGTTGGGAAAAAAATCCATGATCTTGTAGTGTATTGATCTATTTATCTTCCATTAATATCTTAGGTTTCCATGCAAAGTGTGTATGTAGATAAGAACCTTAGAAGGTGGCTCTCAAATTGTTAGTTGACTAGTTTTGATAGGTTATTTTCTTAAAGATCATTACATAGAGGTTAGCCCCCTAATACCAACCAACCCTTCATGAAATTTAGTCTATAGGGAGACTTAAACTTCCCTAGGATATTTTTCCTTGATCCTCCTTTTGATGAAGCGGGTGAGCACTTGAAGTTAGTCTTTGATTTAGTTATGTGCATGGTTGAATGGATCGAGTAAGCTTTTGAATCTATTTAGGCCTTTTCATCACTTATTTCACTTGAAACCTCCTTAACAAGGTTTTATACACCCTTGTACACCCTAACAAGTCATAAAATTTGTTAGAAGGATTTGAGGCTCTTCAAGATAGTAGTAGGGTTTATGAACCAACCTGAAATCTATCTGCATTAGCTTATTCTAAAGGGTATCTGATGAGAACCCTAGATTACATCCCTTTGGAAGATTCATGAGGAACCTTACCATAAATTTATACTAATCCACAACCATCTATGGGTTCAAACTTGTTTTCAAACCTTCCAAAACCTAATTTTACCCATCTAGCTCCTAGACTAACTATCACAAATAGGGCTTGGTATGAGATAAAATAGTAGGTATAGCCACTATTTTTATGACCAAAATGAGAGAATGGGATCTTTGGATCACTAATAATCACCATTAATTCAAAATTTTATTACTTAACTATGTCTACCATGGCCTCAAATAACCATTTTTCCCATACTAGCTATAAGCTACCTATTGACTGCATGATTGAGTATCTAGAGTTCTAAGGTAATTGGGGATAACTTGATGGAATAAACACTATAAGAACATATTATTCCATAAATTTAATCCTTATTCATCAACTTATATAGATATATGTCTTGATCAACCCCAAACCTCTCATTATACTCTTATGTTTTTATTCAAGGTTTAGGTATAAGAAATTGATCTAACACAAGAGGTTTATAAGTATGACTTCCTAATGTTTTATGAGTCCAAAATCCATTTAATATCCCTAGTATAAATATATATATATATATATATATATATATATATATATATATATATATTATCTCTTATATCTCACCTTCTTAAATCCACCCTCTGTCTTCAAATCTCTTAGTACTCCATATGCATGTGTATACTCACTTAAGGCTTCTTGACTAAGTTTTTGATTTGAATGGAGTGAATGAATACAGTCAGAACCTTTAATGGAAATAGTAATATATTAAACACTATAAAATACCTCATATTAATGTATTATACTCATTATGATCCTTATATATTGAGTATAGAAAATTATACTTTAAGACTTTAGCACATACATTCCCTTTATGCATGATTTGACTAAAATTGATCTTAGTTTTGCATAGGTTGTAAGTGCACACACCTAACCATTGTTTATGATGTTAGTATACTAAGGAATGAAAATTTTGTACTAATATACTCTACTTAGACTTTGAGCCATTAAAACAATTTTGCATTTACATCCTCCAGTCTACCTCAATGACTAGCATGTAGGTGTTCTCCTTGCATTCTTGGCTGAGTGAGGGGTAATACTTTATGCATATGAGTGTATTGAACATATTGGGTCCAATTTTACCTTTATAAGGTCACTTTGAGCTCATTATTTCCACTAATTTCCTTAAATTGTGACTTTCATCATATAACTCTAAGCAAGCCAAATATAATGGCCGTAGGTATGCATTAAGAGAAGGGTTTGAACAATGGAGTAACACACAAGTTTTCTCATTAAATTATAGTATTATGGAGGTGATATCATATAAAAACAATCCTTTTCTCATCATTTTTTGAATAACCCATTCGAACTTAGCTTTTTTATGACACAGTTAAGAGGTAATAATGACTCAGCTAGAGGCACTTGACTTAGACTGAATTTCAACTATCTACTAATGAAAGTGAAATGATTATACCTATAATAATTCCATATAAACCTATTCATTGTTTAAAAATCTTCATTGTGACCCCATTACCCCTAAATATTGAGTCAAGAACACATAGTGATCTCCAACTCCTACCCCTTGAAACTTACCTTGTTTTGCTCTCATAGGCAATTGTAGGTCTTGATATGGTGTTGTTATAGGTGTTATTATAAATTATGATAGAGATAGGCTCTATTTAAGTGTTATGGATAGTATAAAAGTCATACTTATTGATAAATTCATTAAAAATCTTATCCGACTCACTAACCATATTTAAAGATGATCCTCATTACCTTTCCTTAAGTTATCCAGATAGAGTGGTTGTAGGTGTTCGTTTTGTGTTAGGCCTTTTTGAGAGATTTAGGTCTCCCACATGGATTTTTTGGGCCTCCTTAAGAATAAATAACATGTTGAAATCCCCATAAAAAACTCCATGGTTATGTTAATCATTACTATTGATATTTTTTGCATTAAAAATACCATTATTATTTAACACCCTAAGAGAGACCCCCTTTTGTTTTAAAGAAATTCTCATAAAACCACCAAGTCCCTCTTTTCCTTTTACACTAGTAGAATCTAGAATTCTAGATGAATTTTTCACATAATCAAATGAGTAAAGTGATTCATGGATTCTAGATCTCATAAAGCACCCCTCATCCAAATGGGCAGAATGTGAAACTCAGTGTATACTTTGCATGTTTGCCTTCATGAAACATGCATGATGGGATTTGCATAATATAAGTCATCCAAAATAGAAAAATCTAGAAATCTATGATCACCTTACAAATTTTCAAATGTGAAAAGTTCATGGTAGTATTTGGATACTACAAGACATAAATATCCTCCTTCCTTTTGTAGAATCTAGACCTCAAAGTGCACTTTAAACAAAAACAAATGTGCAAAGTGATTAGAGATTTTTGCCTTCCATCAAACTAAGTCATCCATCTCCCATGGACTTGGGACCTACTTCAAACACCCTGAATACCCTTGACAAACCACCATAACCACAATAATTATAAATTTTTTCTTATAAATTAAGTCATTTGGGGATTTGATGATTATTGTTTAATTGCTAAGTTTGTGGAACTCTAATAATTATTTTCATACCTTTCAAATATTGAGCCACATGTCAAGAAGGTACCTAAAAGATCAAGGCATGACTGCAAAGCATTTTCCACATCATATTTTCTCATGAGCATGGTAATTTCCTTCTAGTTTCCCATCATTGTTCTTGCACTTTAAGCTTTCAAGTTATTTATAGTTTTTGCAAGTTCTTTTTTCCATTTTGGGGTTTTGTTGAGATTGTCTAGTTTGGGTTTCTTTTAGGTTGTCTTTGTGATATTTTGGGTTAATTTTTTGTTATTATTTTAGAATTTATATATTTATTAGTCTTCTAAGGTTTTTAGGGATTTTGTTTTAAAATAACTCCAAATTTTTACAGTTGAAATCTATGTTTTCACCAAAAACTAGTGAATATTCTCTGTATATACTTTCGATTACCCTATAGAACTCGAACCTATTTCTATCACCTTCAATATTTGTGTAATTAAATAGTGATTCAAACACTTGAGAACCACACAAGATTTTATGACTTGGAAAAAAGAGGACCTACCCTAGACACCTCTCATCCTCATGAAAATTTACATTACTCAAAACACCTTCTACTTATATGGAGCTTCCACCTACCTCAAGCACCTCCTAGTCTCACAAAACTTTAACCTACTTAGAACACATCTAATTCCTACTGGAGGATATAATTCCTTTAATCACTTGTAGATTTTACCAACTTTCATAACTAGTTTCCCATAAGTAATAACTTAAGTTTTCATGTCTCTTAGGGAAATTCAGTTCAAATCCAAAGGCCCAAGAGTGACTCCTATTTTGAATTCTAATGTTTTATAAATAATAAATATTTATTTAGGTCACATTGACCTAAGAGATTTTTGGGCTCAAATAGGTGTAGATTTTTAGAATGATTAGGTCCAAAGTATTTATGACTCTAGCCTCCCACAAGTTTCAACCTTCCCACTATCAGTACAAATCCCTAAGCTGGTGCTTACAATGGCCCAAAACTATGATCCTAAAATAAAGGAGGTCTATAATGAGAGAGGGGAGAAGATCTTGAATCTAGACCCTAACTTTATCAACTCAATATTTGCAATCCTAAAATTTGAGAGTTACTTGGATATATATCCACATACATCCACATAATTATTTGAGTATAAACAAGAAGAGTGTTAGAAAATAAATAATAAATAATGACTCAAATACCAAAAGCATTCCTCTACCAAGTTACTAAAGACTATTTATAGGATTGATTTCATTGGTGAAGTAGGGAACAATAGCATATTGTTGCAAAGGGTCACTAGTAGTCCTGATGTTAAGTGATTTCAAGAGTGGATGTACTAGTATATCTAGGTTATCTAACAAAATAAACAATACATTAATTGGTCATAATTAATAAGTGATTCCCTTAAAAAATAATTTATGGAGGTATAAACAATTGGTAAATTCTATATGACCTCTTACATTGTATACATTTTGGCCAAAGGAAGACTATGCCCTAGCCTTAACATAGATACTAAGGAGATAAAAAAAAGTATATAACTACTACCCCAACCTCACATTGGATGCCATTAGGTATCACTTTAGATGAGTAAATGGTGATTTCATTTATTACATCATTATTATGTTTGATAAGGAACTTGAGAGAATAAGGTTCTCAAAAGCAACAATGGATGAAATTACCAAATGGGGTTCCTAATTCATATATTTCCCCACCTTATCCTACATCAAGGTAGTAGGTTTTAGTGGTTATCCCTATACACTAACTATCAGTGATAAATGGGCACTAATGGAGCTGATCAGGTAGCTCGTAGAAATACATAAACTTGTTTTTTATAGACATAAGGCAAGGATACATTTCCTAATTTCTATTAGCTGATACATAGGATAATCCCTCCTTAAGGCCAAGTTTGTTGAGGCTGATGTTAACATTTTGGTCTCACAAGATAAATTTTAACCATATAAGACTAAAAATAGGATCTTAAGACTAAACAAAGATATGACAAGTGTCATGATTGAGAATATTGGATCAAGATCAATGATCAGAATCAAAATTTGAAAGCTAATGGAATATAAAAGTGACTTGGGTCAAATAAGAAGCAAGCTCTATGAGTTAACACATCACCATTAAAGATTGACTAAATAACATCTATCAAGAATATCTATGCTTATATTTTGATGTAGGGGCAGATTTGTGATCTTAGAAAAACATCTTAATAGTCAACATGGTTAGTTACTCAACATACAGATACTTAAAACCACTTAAAGTAGATAGTCATAGCTCTGTCAGGTCCATGCATATGAAGACTTTGTATTTATGGTTGAGTCAATTAAAGGATTGGAATTAAAGTGTATATCTTAACTTTCAAGTAAATTTTTTATGTTATTCATTTTTTCTTCACATGGAGATTCTCATGCACTTTCAATCATTAAGTACCAGATCATTCAAGGGAAGGCTAAAGTGGAGTTAACTAGTCATCAAACACCAAATAGTTATCATTTGACTATGTAACTAATCTCATGCATATTATTTTATTTAATGAAGTTAAAGGTATTCAAACACTTCAAACTCAGTTTCTAGCTTGAGTTAACAATTGAGTATGGGCATAGTTTTTAATGTAAGGGTTTGCCAACTCAACAAGGGCTCACAACCTTCCTTTAAATGCCAAAATTGAATATCATGTATGAGTTTCAAGACTTTAAGGATATTTGAAGACTTGATTTATTATTTTATAAGTATTTTAGTCTTGAGTTAACAAGATCAAGACTAATCCTTGTTTCTTCTATGCCACATTGGATAGAGTCTTTCCTTTTTTGCTACATATGTTGGCTTTTGAAGCCATTTTTTAGAATCCTTGAAGTTGGTATACAAAAAGATATAGAAATTGTAACTGACACCATAAAATCAATAAAGAGTTTTGCTTACATATTAGTTTATGGTGGTAGTGTGTATTTTTTATTGTGTATGTGCATATAAGTGTGATAATTATCATCTTCTATAGGTCCTTTCCTCACCTACTATTGTAATTTCATCCTCAATAGTTCAATTGAATAGATAAGAATATAAATTACATTGAATATTGTTTGTATGTAGTGTCTTTATAGACCTTCATGCATATACCTTCAATCTAAAAATCTTCTTTCAATCCTTCATTTGAAACACTTATGTTTATGATTGGTCTATAGAGTTTTCTTTTGATCCATATGTGTGCCTTAGTTTCAAAGATTTCAAAGGATAAACAACTATTCAAGTGCATCACCAAAGGTAAATTTAAGTTTCATTTTTATTTTATTCCTTTCCCTTTCCACCCTAATAATTAATAGTTTAATAAGTAGTGAATAGTGATAAAATTAGAGGAGATATCCTCATCAAAGTCTATAGGTTTGATATAGATATAATCAACCCACAACCTTAGATCATTCCCATGTTAGTCTAGGTATGAGTCAAACATGAGAAAGTTGATCTCTATTAGGTGTTATTTAGATGATAGATAATAGTTATGGCATGCCCAATGGGACCACTTATTCACACAAAGTGATCATTAAACAAGTATTTATCACTGAGTTACCCTTCTAATCAATAAAGAAGAAGAAAGCATCTCAGTTAAAAATAGATCCTACACATTTAGTTTCCCCTGTTGTTGCAAAAATGCTCATGTTCAAGACAATATTTTTCACCCAAACATTTTCATAAATTCCATAACTTAGATGGTTATTCCTAAAAGACAATCCTTTGTGTATTAAATGGTGGTAGTCATCTAAATCTTACCTAATGGGATGATATTCCAGCTTCTTCTTTGAAGGCCCTTCTTTATTTTATAGGAGAAAATCTAGTTATTTCTATACAACATATTATAAATATTATTAACCTTTATTCAGTGCATTATACACCTCAATAAAATGTAGCAATTAGGTTGTTAGCAAATTATTTCAAAGGGAAAACAATTTAGCAGTATAGAGGATTGGCTTCTACATCAAAATTATTGGGGTGAATTTGAAGAGGTCCTATACAATCACTCTAAGGGAAAAAATGATCATCTCTCATTGGTGGAGCATATTAAAATAATTAAGACATTCAATCATGAATTCATGGGGGATTTCAATTATAGGCTCTAGAAGACTTGGGATAGAATTCTTTTAGTGATCAAGCCTACACCCATTTATGCTTTTTTGTACTATCTTAAGGCTCTCAATTTAGATTTAGCTATGATGATTCAATCCATGGGAGGGAACACTCTACAAATTATTTTAAATTAGAAATCAAGGTTGAGAATTACCTTATACAAGCAGGCAAGCTATCTCTAAGGCCACTAATGCTTCTATTTCTAGAGATCCACCCTCCTACTTTGACTATTGATTCACTTCCAGATTCAATTTTTTTTATCAAATATAAGGTGGTCAAATCAAAATATTGAGTAATATAAAGAGTATTTTCAAGAACCATAATAATAAGTTTGTTGTAATGGAAAGGAAACAACCTCCACCATACAGGCCATATTAGAATACTAATCAAAATTATTAGTATATTAGAACATCCTATCAATCCAATCAGCAAGGACAAGGGTGTAATTCTCACTCAAGGCAATATAATCCTAATGCTCCAAGAAATTCTAGATCTATAATGCTAACTCAGAATAACTATGCTCAAGAAGGGCAATGAAACAATCATTGGGATCAAGAAATAACATGGCAATGGCTCGAACTGGTGAGAGTTCACAACATTATTACATGAAACAAGATACACCTCTTAGTTAACATGAAAACTAGCCACCTTCTCAAAATAGGGAAGCCTCTATACATTGTGGAGACTTTCCTTCATTCACTTAGTTAGACATGCCAAACCAACAAGGATAAGAGATTGGTAAATCACTTATTGAAAATACATTTGTTAACTTTAAGGAAGGTGAGAATATTTTTGAACACATAGTAGTAAAAAAATTCAATTACATCCCATACTAGATCCAAGAAAAGGAAATTGGGTGAAGGCTCAAGTCCTAAAAAGGTAGCCCCTCTTCCTTTTCAGCCACCATAAAATACCACCACTCATGAACTACATCAAAAGACATCAAATCATCAAGCTCAAGATCCAAAGAGGTATAATGTCAAAATGCCTTACATTACTCAATTCACATAATATTTATGAGCCCCTCTTTATCCCAAAATACAACCAAGGATAGCCACTTCTCCACTCAATATTATAGACCCTATAAATAAAAATTTAGTATCAATTTTAATGTGGGATACACTTCTAATCTGAGGACAAAAGGAGTATCTTCGAGATGATATTTTAAAGCTCAATATATCTAATAGAACACCTATAAAGGAAAGAGTAAGTGATGTTATAACCAAATCTAATCTAGTTGTTAAGCCTTAACCTCATACGGTGACTAAGCCTCCATTCTATCTTTTAATTTTCATAAGAAACTATCTTATCCATAATTATATGATTCATAGTGGATCTATTACCTCCATCATGCCTAAATCCATAACAGATAAACTAGGTCTCAAGTATGAACCTCATGAAAAAGGAATGTTACAATGGGATGGTTCTCTTACTAATACTATGGGCATCCTTAAATATCTTAATATTTTACTTGTTGTTTGTCTAAATTTCATCATTTCATAGGTTATAGTTGTTGATTTACCTCTATACTTTGTACTATGTCTATCCAAGGATTTCATCACTAAGATTGGAGGTTACCTTTCTTTAGATTGGTCATACATCATTTTTAGAACTACTTATGGAACCAAAGTCACTATAATATTAGATCCTATTTATATATTTCACCTTGAACCATATATGCCAAATATTTCTAATATAAATAATAGTATTTCAAAAGAAGACGAGGATACTATTCATAAATAACCTTCTAATACACTTAAAGGCATACCAAATATACTCTTGTATGAGTGGGATAATGATAACCATGGGTATGACCCATATAAAGGTATTAAATAAGCTGGTTTTGGTGTCTACTATATGCATGAAGAAGGTGTCTCATTACCTAGTCTCACTAGCTCAAAGCAAGATCAAGAAGGGTTGTGGAATATGTTCTTTGATGGATATAGATCAAAGAATGGGAGTGGGGCTAGTGTGATGTTGGTTTCACCTAAAAATCAAAGGTATTATTCTTTATTTAGATTTCATTTTAGTTTTACATCAAATACATTAGAGTACAAATCTCTTATTCATAACTTTAAGTGGGCTAAAAAGAGAGCTATTAAGATTTTCAAGGTGAAAAGTGATAGTGAGTTGGTATTTTAACAGGTCAAAAGTTTACTTTTAGAAAATAAACCTCTCATAAAGGCCTAA
>JARHVA010001187.1:1492500-1655000 GCA_037957365.1 Torreya grandis
CATGCATATGAAGACTTTATCTTTATAGGAGAGGCAAGTAGAGGATTAGCATTCAAGTGTATATCTTGGATTTTAAATGAAGTTTCCATTCTATTCACTTGCTCTTCACATGAATATTTTCATGCACTTTTAGTCATTAAATAGCAGATCATGTAGGGGAAGGCTAAAGTGGAGTTAACCAGTTATCAAACACCAAATCATTCTTAGTTGACTGTGTAACTATTGTCATGCATATTCCTTTGTTTCATGTATTAAAATTTATTCAAACACTTCAAACTCAACTTTAAAGTTGAGATAACAATCAAGGATAGGTGTAGTTTGTCATGTAAGCATTTGTTATCTTAACAAAGGTTGGGAACCTTCCTTTCTATGCCAAAATTGAAGATCATGCATGAGTTTGAAGACTTTCAGGATATTTTAAGACTTTATTAAATATTATAAAAGGATTTTGGTCTTGAGTTAACAAAATCAATACTAATCCTTGTCTCCTCTATGCCATATTAGCTATAGTATTTACTTTTTGGCTATATATGTTGGATTTTAAAGAACTTTTTTAGAATCTTGAAGCTGGTATATAGAAAGATACAAAAATTGTAACTTTCACCATAAAATCAATAAATAGTTTTATTTTAATATTAGTTTATGATGGTAGTGTGTATTTTTGATTGTGTATTCTCATGTAAGTGTGATATTTATCATCTTTTGTAGGTCCTTTCCTCACTATTTTAATTTCATCCTCAATAGGTCAACTGAGGAGCTAAGAATAGAAATTGCATTGAATATTATTTTTATGTAGTGTATTTAGAGATATTCATGCACATGCCTTCAATATTCAAATCTTATTTCAAGTCTTTCTTTGAAACACTAATGTTTAGGACTGGTCTATAGATTTTCCTTTCAATCCATATGTGTGCCTCAGTTTCAAAGATTTAAGAAGATAAACAACTATTTAGGTGCATCACCAAAGGTAAAATAAGTTTCATTTTTATTTTATTCATTTCCCTTTTCACCCCAATAATTAATAGTTTAGTAAGTGGTGAATACTGATATAATTAGAAGATCTAGCCTCATCAAAATCTAGAGGTTTGATCTAGATATAGGCATCCCATAACCTTAGATCATTCTCATGTTAGTCTAGGTATGAGTCAAAATTGAGAAATATAATCTCTATTGGGTGATATCTAGATAGCTAACAGTCAAGATGTGCTAGATGACACTAAAAAATCTAAAATCTAGACCTTATTTTGATCTATATGGCAAGATCACCAGTGAACTAACACTCATAAAATATGCCCTTGTACCATACTAGGAATTTTTATGGAATATTGTGATGATGAGGAAGTGTTTAGAATGAGGGATTATTATAGGATTTCCCTTTAAAAAATTAAAGACTATGATCTGGTACTAGTTCTAGATGACCTAGTAAATGATGATGCTAGAGCAGACTTGTTCTATTATATCCAATTCATCATATAATCCCTTCCACCACTAAGGTGGTCAGCTCTAGATATTTTCTCTCTATTTGATATAAAAACCCATGTAATTAACAAAACTATTAATTGGTTGAGAAGTAAGGGTGTTCAAATCATAAGGGAAATAATTCTAGTCAGAGAGAAGCATTCAAAGCTTAAGGTAGAAGGGGTTATTCCATCAGAACAGGGCCAAGGAGAATCATTAGAGGAACCTTAGAAGAAAAAGAAGAAGAAGAAAAATACTAAGGCATGAAAGGGAGAATAAATTAAAGATTAGAAAACTATAGAACATCTAATTGATCTTTCACCAAAGGAGACAATAATAATAGAAGCTTCTACAACTTTAATCCTTGCATTTGTAATAGTGATGATCCCCATTTCCACCATAGTCCCTCCTCATACACATATTGTCCTAGAAGTTTCGTCTCTTAACACCTCTAGTGTCAACTCCACCTCTCATCTCCACTCCCCCTACATCTATATTTTCTACTTCACCTTCCATTTTAACCATAATAAGCCAAGTGAAACCAACATAATTGAGTTAAATGGACACTCAAGTTCCCCCATTAGTGGAATTTCAATTTTCCACTCCACTTTCCATTACTCTAATTTCACCTTCCCCTTTAATTTTAGTCCATTTATAATCCCTTCCATTTCATCACCATTAATTCTAAACACCACCCAATAGTACGTTGTTATGTAATTTGTCATTCTGAGTTTAGTGTTATGGTTATCCCAACACTTTGGGTAAGTATTGTTCCTCCTCAATCCCCAGTCACCTTCATTACATCACCAACCCTGAGTGCTCCTATACATTTCATTGATTTGTTTAATTATTTGGATTCTACCCTTCCACCTATCCCTAAATTTACACCCCTTATATCTATTCCACCTTCCATTTCTCCCATAGACACAACTATTTCATCCACCTCCACCTCTTCTACTTTCACTATTTCCTTAGAACCATTAATTGAGGTTGGAGAGATCTAAATTCTTGAGGTGAATGTAGATTTACAATCTAATGATGGAGACAATATTCACATGCACCTCTTGAACAAGCAATGATAACATCTACCCAAGAGTATACAATGGTCATAGTTTCTACTAGTGTAGCTACATTAGCCACTAATTCATTGGTGACAATGTCAAAACAAAAAGAGGCTACTCCTAGTTGGCTAGCCCAATCAGTGGGAAAAAAGAGGAATTATATGGTTGATCCCAACACTTTGGACTTTGGTCACTTAGAGGTAAAGAAGAGATCCAAACCTACTATGAGGACCCATTATAGGATATTCAGTGATGATAAAGGTGAAAGGTATGTTTAAATTGTAGTACCACCACTAGGAAAATCAAAAGAAGATCTTGTAGTTAGGGATAACTGAATTTCCAAAATTCACCTTGGACGTCTAACAAGAGAGGGTCCAAAACACGACATGAAATTCCTCTTTTAATAGATTAATCATGAAAAATCCACTAAGGATGAATTAAATAGAAAGGTGGACCACCTTATAAATGAATTGAACTAATTTATATGGCCTAGTGAATCATCACAACAAACACAGTTCATGCATTCAATCAATCAGAGTCTAGATCAATCTACAATTGATTCAATTTAAGAGATTTATAATATAGGAAGGGCCATTAAAGAATGGTCAGAGAAATTAGTCACTAAGGGTAATAAGGTCATTGTATAAATAATGGACCACTATCAAATAATTAGATAGATGAATAATACCTTGAAAGATCAATTCAATAAATATGAAGGAGAGATTTAAAATTTGAACTTGTATTATCCCAAATTAATAGATATAAAATCAATTGATATGGAAACCCTCATTATGTATAACATACTACAGAATGATGCTAAGCATGAGGAACTACACATGACTACTCAGTTTTGGATAAGAGTACTAATAGAATCTACCCACCAAGCCAAGATGGCACATGATAAAGTGATTGATGTATTGTATGATATCAATGGGATGATGAATACAATATCATGCCAAATAGTAGATAATATCCATTAGGTAGAAGAGGTTTAAAATAAATTCAAGGGAATAGTTGAGAAAGAATCTACAAAGGACACAGTCTTCACCATGAGTTCCATCCCCTATTTCCTCTTATATGAAAGAGCAATTGATAAGACGAGGATAAAAATCTAAGGAGTAAGGAATTTTAGGAAAGAATTATTAAACATTCAATTAGATTATGAAATATTTAATATCTACTCTTGCGGGCCCAATCTAGAATGGATATAGGAAATTTTCAAACCTTTTGATGCATATGTTGAAAAATTTTAGTCCGAGAATGATAAGAAGGTTGAAGAGATTCTGGATATTGATTAATTTCTCTACGCTTAATATTTTATATGTTGTAATTTCATTTTGTAAAAACATTAAAAGTTGTAATTGTCAAGATATAGTTAGTTTTAAGAAAGATAAAATATATTTTACACTTTATATTTTAATAGTGTGAAAGTTATAAAAAGTAATTACAAATTGTACTTTCCATTTTGACAAGTATAAATTGTTAAAAGTGTAAAAGCATGTGGTTTAAATTGCAAGTTTCATTTTGAAAAAATGGTATGACTTAAATTTGTAAAAGTCCCACTTGTGTTTTACAAGTTAGGGTTTTTTAAAAGTAACTTTAGTTTTCTTTTTGAAAAGTCAATATTTTATTGGGCACCACCTATTTTGAATACAAAGCTATTTTCAGCTATTAAAGATGAAGAATCCTTGCATGGAGATATTTTAGTTCTATCCATGCCATTATACACCAAATATCATGCCCAGCTCTTACATGCCATTTTCCAATCATTTTATAAGTCTAAGATACTAGGAATAGATCAATTCACCTCTTTTGCATAAAGATTCTAGATCTGCATGGTTTCCCTTACTAGGCATTTATGTTTTGACAACTAAATCTCATCTATGAGATATTTTTGTATAAAAATTAGTATACCCAGTGGCCCAATCCATATTTTTACTCTTAGAGAATATAGTTTATACATTTTGAATGTATTTTCTACAAGTTGTAAACTTTAGGACATAAATAAATTGAAGATTTACCTTTCTTATTTGAGAAATCTCTACGTATGTGATTTAATTAAGTATTTGTGGAAGTTTTGTTTCTTATTTAAATCACAATAAAATAATTTATGGTATTTTGACCTTCTGAGAATATTTTTTGATTAAAATAAAGAATTATTTTCCCTTTTTTGAGAGTAACTAAATATTGACTATGATTTCTCACTTATATGAGTTTGTGTTGGACCCACTTCTAAAAAGTTATATATTTCATTATATTTATCAAGCAAGAATCAATACCCACTAAAATATATTGCAACCACAATTTTGAGTTTCATAAAGTTTTATTCTTCCTCTTTTCCCATTTAAATTTTAGTTTAGGAGTAAAAGAACAAAATTTACATAAAACTGGTATCCCACCAGTTGCCTTAGATATAGTGAAAAGAATTCAACATTCTCTAAAGGTTAACCTCAACTTCCAAGGTCCCATAACTTAGAGGTTTTCCCATTATATCATTAGGTTTTGCATAGTGAGCTACTCCACATTATAACGAGTGTAAAACTTATGTGATACTAGCTTTTGGCACACCAAGTGGGACCCAAAAAGTATAAGAAATTGGTGTTAATATTATATGACCTTCAGATGCATTTCAAAAACACCTAGTGACTCCACTAATTTATGTCTTCAAGGTTTCAAGGGATACACATGCCAATCTGATAAATGAGATCAACTACAAAGGTTAAAAAAGCTATTTTTTTAGAATTTTCATTTTCACATAAAAGGATTTTAAAATAAGTTGTACCTCATTATAAAGTATATCCAATAAATTTATTTTCATATCTTAAAATTAATCCTACCCATATCAGTTTTATTCCCCTAACAATGGCAAGATAATTTTTAGCCTTCAATGGGGCAAGCCCCTCTAGTTGGCCCAATATGATGATATACCAACCTCATCCTAAAAAATCCTACCATATTTCACTAGTAAAACCTCCACCACTCCTATGGATCACATAAATGATATTTCTAATTTGTGCACCATCCACAATGTGGTACAAGATAATGTTTTAATTAGGCTCTTAGTCTCTTCCTTCAAGGTTAAATCTTTGCAATGGTACATAGGTCTTGCCCCCAACTCCATCCAAGTTTGGGATGATTTAGGCACCAAACTATGTGCCCAATTCAAGGATAAGAGTGACCACCTTTCCTTGGTTAAAAAATGGACTATTATTCAGTAGATTCCTCATGAGATCATGACTAATTTCAATTTCCACTTCTAAAATACATGGAATAGAATTCTAGTACTAGTCAAGAAAACTATCGAGAATGTTTTCCTATATTACTTGAGAGCCCTGAATAGTGACATAGATATTATGATTAAGTCAATGGGTGACACTACACTCCTTTCTACTTATGAGATTCCAATAAAGGTAGAAAATTATTTGATCCAAGCTTAAAATTTTACCCAATACCACCAATGGCTCTATTTATAGAGATATCTCCTATACCACCTACAATTTTTGTAATTACCACTATAAACAAGGTACCACCTTTGAACCCTAATCCTATGAATGAACTACATGAGATAAAATCATTACTTAAGAGTTTTGGTAATGAGTTAGTAGCTATGAAGTGGTAGTAATTTTAGAATTATAATCCACCCTAGTAGGTTAATCCATCATACCAGTCTAATAAGCAACCATATCAGGGGGATAGACAAAAATACCAAGGCAATTAGTAGTTTCAAGGTCAAAACACACAACTAAAGTCCCCAAATGTTTGTGCCTTACTTTCACCAAGTACTTCCAAATCCATTGTACCTATTCAAAACAACTTGGTTCAAGACTATGAGTGGTGATATCCTTGTTCACAACCACCTAATTAGAATAATTTCCCTAATGACATAATTATTCAAGATGTGATTGTGTAATACATGACAAGTACATAAGAACAACATGAAGAATCACTTCCCAATAACTAGACACATAATAACCTGATCAAGGAGAAGCTACCCTTCTAAACTAGCAAGAAGAAGACTTCTATTGAGTAAATCAAGAGGAGGAATTTTTCAATGGTGGAATTGTAATGGTAAAAAACACATGATCAAAGAAAAGAGAAATATATAGTGATCAACCCTCAAAATTTAACAATATTTAACTTCCAAGGTTGTACCAGAACCTACAATGAACAACACAGTGTAAAGACCACCATTTGTACCTACTAGTTAGCCCAGAGTGAGAGTACCTACTCTAAATCTAGTGAAAGAAGACACCATTCTAGAAAAGACACAACCAAAGGTTGGTACTATTACTTTTATCATTATTGAGTAAATGAAAAATACTGGTTTGAATGTCACCATGTAGGATGCACTATCTATACTGACACAAAGAGATCTACTACAAGAAGCCTTAAATAAATTTTAGATAAGAGATAAGACTCTAGCTAAAGGGACTAATATTCAAATTAATATTTGTCAACCATAAACTAAAGCTATTAAGGGAAAAAATGGTAAACCTCCTCTCTATCTCTCATTAATAGTTGAGAAGCATCTAGTTCATAATTACATGGTAGATTGAGGGGCTATTAGTTTCATTATGCCCAAAAGGATAGCTGATGATCTTGGCATAAAATATACACTTGTGAATAAGGAAGTGGTTCAATTATATGGGACTATTATTCAAATAGTAGGAATAATAAAGGATTTAACTCTCACTATCTACATTTGTTCGTGTTTGTCAATTACTTAAATATCTCAATAATTGACATTCCCCCTTATTTCACCATTTACCTATCATGAGATCTTACTATGAAAATGGGAAGATATTTTTTTGCATATTGATCTCACATGTTTCTTAGAACTAGGTACAAGACAAGAGTAAAGATAAGAGATGAATCAATAACTAAGGATCATATTGAACCATACACCCCTCCTCCAATGAACATGAAATATATATTAAAAGATTAAGAAGAAGAAATTGATCATGAAGATGTAACTAATATATAATATATCCCAAAAGTTATCTTGGATGATGGGGATTAGCCTTGTAGTTTTATCCTTAAGATCATGTAAAAGAAACTGGGTTGGGTACGTATTGCATACATAAGAATGATGCAATCATTCCCAATGTACTAAAACCAATTAAGGATATCCAAGTTATATGGAAATTATTTTTTGATGGTTAGAGAAGTATGAATGAAGTGGGTGTAAGTGTCATCTTAGTTTCTACCTAAGAGGAGAGCTAATTTTAATCTTTTCAACTTTAGTTTAGCTGCACTAATAATCTAGTTGAATATGAGGCTGCAATTCAAGGATTGTAGCTCACTAGAGAAATAGGTATAAAATATCTATAGATTTTTGGTGATAGTGAACTAATTTTTCAACAAGTAAGATCTAGGAGCATGACTAAAAATAATTTATTGAGATCTTACAAGCACAGGGTATGGGACTTGTTTTGAAGATTTTATTGCTCTAAACATTTAGGTAGTACCAAGATCACTAAATAAGGACATTGATCATATGGCCATAGTGGGATCCCAATATAAATTACCAAAGGAGATAAGCAAAGAGAATAGATATCATGTAAAATTGGTGGTAAGACCATAGACTCTTGACAATATCACCAATTAGTAGGTTTTTGATAATGATCAACAAATTATAAATTTCTTGAGAGAAGAAGCTAAATTCTCAGATAGGAACTAGCCAAAGCTCTAAGATCAATATGAGGATCAGATCATCCAACTAAAAAAAACATGATACTAATGGGGCTTGTCATATTGGAGAATATCTTCAATTTAGATGACTAGTTGGAAGGTGATTAAAAGAATATTTTGGTCAATGAAGAAGACTATGCTCTAATGGTCATCTCAGAGGGAAAGACTCTGAAACTAGGAAATGTATGTAATAAATATGAGAAGAAAATTTTTATTGAATTATGCCAAGAATTTGATGATAACTTTTCTTGGATATATCATGACCTAAGAGGTTTTGATCTTATATTATCCTAACACACAATATAATTAGATTCCAACAATAAGCCTTTTAGACAAAAGAAGAGGCCCATTAATCCAAAGATTGAACCCCTAATGAAAAATGAGCTTTCCAAACTAATAGAATAAAACATAATTTTTCCTATCAAGTACTCATATTGGGTTGGCAATTTAGTCCTTGTCAAAAAAAAAATGGTGAAATTAGGTTGTGTGTAGATTTAGAGACTTCAATAATGCATCCCTAAAAGATCACTATCCTCTCTTGCCTATGGAGAAAACTTTAAAAATTGTAGTAGGATATGAATTTTTTTCCCTTCTAGATGGTTATTTTAGATATAACCAAATCTTGGTACAAGAGTCAAACCAATACAAAATTACCTTCACCATAAAATGAGGCATGCATGTGTACAAAAATATGCCTTTTAGTTTGACTAATGCTAAAGGAAAATTTCAAAGAGCCATGGATATGAAATTTAGAGTAATGATAAATGAAATGATCTTGGCATATATGGATGATATCATCATCTACTTAAAGTATGTTGAAGTACATCTATATCACCTTATAATTTTTTTCAAAGGTGTAGAGAATACAGGGTTTCCTTAAACCCAAAGAAGTGCATATTTGTAGTCTTTAAAGGGAATATATTAGGACATTTAGTGTCAAAGGAAGGTCTTGAAATAAACCCAACAAGAGTTTGTGCTATATCTGCATTAGCACTACTCAGTCATAAGAAAAGACGTCAAATTTTCCTTGGAAAGATTAATTTTATGAGAATGATTTGTCTTAAATTTTGCCTCTCTGGTAAAACCCCTCACTGTGACGTTCAAGAAAGATGTAGTTTTCAACTAGAAATAAGATGAAAGAGATAGTTTTAAAGCCATTAAACAAGCTATCACTCAAGCTCCCACCTTAGTCAACCCAAATTATGAGAAATACTTCATTCTTTATACTTTCAGAGGGGAAGAAATCATCTCAACCATTTTGACTCAACACATCTAGGAACAATTAGAATCGATGATACTTTTTGCGTTAAAAATATCATTATATCTAACACCCTAAGGGAGACCCCATTTTTTTTTAAATAAAATCCACTAAAACCAATAAATCCCTCTTTTCCTTTTGCACTAATGGAATCCACAAATCTAGATGCATTTTACACAATATTAGACATCCAAAGTGCTTCACAAATTTTAGATCCTATAAAGCACCCCTCATCCAAACTAGTGGAATACATAACTTGGTATGAACTTTACACATTTGCCTTCATGAAAAATTCATGATGGGCTCCACATATCACAAGTCATCCAAACTAGAGGAATTCAAAACTCAGTAATCACCTTGCACATTTGCAAATGTACAAAGTGCATGGTAGGCTCTAGATCTTGCAATATATAAAGATCCTCATTTCTTTTGTAGAATTCACAACCCAAAGTGAAATTTTCATGAATAAAAACATGAAAAGTTCCTAGAGAGTTATACCTTCTACAAAATTAAGTCATATATCTCCTACAGACTTGGGACTTGATTTAAACACCCTCAAGTCTTACTACCAACTACCATAACTACATTAATTGCATGGTTTTTCTTATAAATTAAGTCATCTAGGGATTTGCTGATTATTATTTAATTTCTAAGCAAGTTTTTAGAGATCAAAAAATAATTTTTGTGCCTTTAAAATCTTGATCCACATGTTAATAAGGTACCTACAAGATCGATCCACAACTACAAATCATCTTTTGCATCATCTTTGCTCATGAGCATACTAATTTCCTATATTTTCTTACCATTATTTTTTCACTTCAAGAATTTGAGTTATTTATAGTTTTTACAAGGTTTTTTTTTCCATTTTTAGGGTTTTATCAAGATTTTCCAATTTGGGTTTCTTTTAGGTTATCTTTGTAATAGTAAGGGATCATTTTTTGTTAATCTTTTAGTGTTTAGAGATTTTACAGTCTTTTAGGATTTCTTAGGGTTTTTTTCTAAAGAACTCTAAATTACTAAAAGTCCTTAGTTTTCCATCTAAAATTATATAATTGAAATCTAGGTTTCCACCAAAAATAAGTGAATATTCTCTATATATACTTCCAATTCCCCCATAGAACTCAAACCGATTTCTATAACCTTCAATCTTCATGGACTTCAATAGTGCTTCAAACACTGAGACCCTCACAAGTTTCTATGACTTGGTGGAAAGTGGACCTACCCTAGACACCTCTCATCCCAATTAAAGCTTACATTTCTTGGAACACCTTCCACCTCTATAAAACTTTCACATGCTTCAATCACCTTCTAGTCTTGCAAAACTTTAACCTACTCAAGACACATCCAATTCTTACCAGAGGATATAACTACTTTAAGCACCTGTAGATTCTATCAAATTTCATAGTTGGTTTCTCATAAGAAATAACATCTATTTTCATGTCTCTTAAGGAAATTAAGTTAAAATACAAAGGCCCTAGAGTGACTCCTAGTTTTGATTCTAAAGTTGTATAAATAATAGATACTGATTTAGGTCACATTAACCTAGGAAAGTCTTGGGATTAGATAGGTATAGATTTTTAGAATGATTATGTTTAAAGTATTTATGAATATAGTCTCCCAAAAGATGTAACCTTCGTAATATTAGTGAAAATCCTTAAGTTGGTGAATACAATGGCCCAACACTATGATCGTGATAGAAAGGAGGTATATAATAAGAGATGGGAAAAGATCTTGAATCTAGACCCTAACTTTATTAGCTCAATATTTACAATCTCAAAAGTTGAGAGTTACCTAGATATAACTCCACAAATATCCAAAAAATTCTATGAGGGTGAATGATAAAGGTGCCAAAAAATAATGTCTCAAGTCCCCCAAGTATTCCTCTACCAAGTTATCAAAGACTATGTATAGGACTGATTTCATTGATGAAGTAGGGGACATTATCATATTATTGCACAAGGTCACTATGAATCTTAATGGTAAGTGATTTCAAGAGTATATGTACTAGTATATCTAGTTCATTTGAAAAAATAAATAATACATTCATTGGGACTAGTTAATAATTTATTCCCTCCACAAGCAATTGATGGAGGTATAAACAATAGATAAATTCTATATGTTCTCTTGCATTGTATACATTATGGCCAAAGGAAGAATATTACCTGACCTTAACATAGTTCCTAAGGAGATAAATAGAGTATATAACTACTACCCCAAGCTCACATTAGAGGCTAATAAATATAAATTTAGATGAGTAAATGATACTTTCATTTATTGCATCATCATTATGTTCAACAAGGAACTTGGGAGAATAAGGCTTTCAAAAGTAATAGTGGATGAAATTAGCAAATGGGATTCCTTCTTCATATAGTTCCATACCTTATCCTACATTAGGGTAGTAGGTTTCAATTTTTGTCCCTATACATTACTTAGGTGTTTTAATGATAAATAGGCACTAATGGAGTTGGTCAGGTAACTCATAAAAACACATAAAATTCTTTATAATAGACACAAGGTAGGGATACATTTCCTAATTTCTATTGGTCGATACACATGCCAATCCCTCCTTAAGTCCAAGTGTGTCGAGGATGTGATGTACCATATGAAACTTAAAACTCTAAAATCTAGACCTTATTTTGATGTAAATGGTAAAATCACTAGTGCATTATCACTTGTAACATACACCCATGTACCATAGTATGAATTTTTTGGGAACATTGTGATGATGAGGAAGTGGTCAGAATGAGGGATTTGTTATAGGTATAATCACTAAGAAGAGGGGTGAATCAATGATCCCAAATAATATAACTTCAATTTTAATTATTTCAAACTCTTAATCAATTATCACAAACATTCATGAAGCATACACATCATTCATAGCAATGAACAAGAGAAATAATGTAAGATCAAACACATAACACATGACATATGTGGGAAAACCTCTTGAGGGAGAAAACCCACTATAACCTGTAATTGGAATACTATACTATAATATCAAGAATAAATCTAGACCAACTTTAAATGATCAAGAAACTACCATCCCTTATTGAGTGAGACTACAATCCCACAAGGTGCTACAACACTTGTTTAGCTAAGTAACCACAATAACTAGACTTTTTATCAATCTTCACCTTCAAGGAGGATAAAACTCCCTAGATGATGAGTAGGCAAAACAAAACCTATGAACACAACATCTCTTAAAAAATTGTTTCTTACTAATCTAATGGATTTATATAGAATAATAACTCTCTTCAACTCTACACACTCAAAGCATCCAAAGCATTCTTTTGGATCACCCTAGAACTCTTCACTCATCCTCAATTTGTAAGAACACTATTAAGGAACTTGGGAGAATAAGGCTCTCAAAAGCAATAGTGGATGAAATTAGTAAAGCAGGTTCCTACTTCATATAGTTCCCTACCTTATCCTACATTAGGGTAGTAGGTTTCAATTTTTGTCCCTATACACTGCCTAGGTGTGTCAATGATAAATAGTCACTAATGGAGTTGTTTAGTTAGCTCATAGAAACACATAAACTTCTTTATGATAGACACAAGGTAGGGATACATTTCCTAATTTCTATTGCTTGATACACATGTCAATCCCTCCTTAAGGCCAAGTGTGATGAGGCTGTGATGTACCATATGACACTTCAAATTGTGGAATCTAGATCTTATTTTTATGTATATGGAAAAATCACTAGTGCACTAGCACTTTTAACATACACACATGTGCCACAATATGAAATGTTTTGGGAACATTGTGATGATGAGGAAGTAGTCAGAATGAGGAATTTGTTAGAGGTAGAATCAATAAGAAGTGGGGGGTGAATAATTTATCATAGATAATATAACTTCAATTTCAATTGTTTCAAACTCTTAATCAATTATCACAAGCATTCATGAAGCATACACATCATTCATAGCAATGAACAAGAGAAACAATGCAAGATCAAACAGATAACACATGACATACATGGAAAAACCTCTTTGGGGAGAAAAATCATTGGAACCTGAAATTGGAATACTATCCTATAATATCAATAACTAATTTAGACTAGCTTCAAATGATCAAGAAACTGCCATCCCTTGTTTAGTGAGACTACAATCTCATAAGGTTTTACAACACCTGTCTAGCTGAGTAACCAAAATAACTAGACTTTTTAGCAAGATTCACCTTAAAAGGAGGATATAAATCCCTAGATAATGAGTAGACAAAACAACACCTATGAACACAACATATCTTTAACATTTATTTCCTACTAATCTGATGGATATATAAACTATAATAAATCTCTTCAACTTTGCACACTCAAAGCATCCAAAACATACTTTTGGATCACCCTAGAACTCTTCACTCATCCTAAATCTATAAGAACACTATTCAAACATCAAAAACATGACCCAAAGTTCATACACATAGTACTCAATCTTATCTTCTCATTAACTCATCTAGTGGGCACTCTCCCTCTCCTTTGCTCCACAACTTTCACATACACACACCTCTTTCATTTCTAGAAACCATCTCCTTTGGTTTCACTATATATATTTTCATCATGAATATCAATTCCTTAGTCAGACATTAGACATGAATTAAAACTTAAGGCTTATTTAAAACCAAACCACGGCTCAATACAATTCACAAAGGTCATCCATAACATTCACGTGTCACCTTTAAATAACAACCCTTTTCAATTAGGCCATACTAGCCCTTATAGGTCTCATGGAGACCTATTCCCTCCATTATCACAACAATGAGAAAAATAAAAAAAATATTACTAATTAAAAAATCATAGGTATACTCCAAATTAACCCTTGGTCATCCTTAAATTATCATAGTCATCTTTGATCATAACTATGTATGCTCAATTAATTCAAACGTTGCCCATATACACATGAATACCATGAATGAACATGTAGTCAACTTATTTGTTCATACTCAATATAGATTTATAATGCCTCTAAAATAAATCAAAATGATCCTAATAGAGTCTAAAACACTCCAAAATATCTAAGACATCATAAAACATCAACACAAGCTTAATTATCCTTCTCAGGTCACTTACAAAACAAGTACGAACACACAGTCAAATTTAGACCTCAATATATTTGACTATACATTATTTTAAATATTAAAATATCTATTTATATATGTTCCTTTTATTCCTATAAAAATTCAATTTTCACATCGTGAGAAAATTTTGCACAAATAGAAAGATATGGTCCAAAAACTAGACACTAGTCTTTCCTTTGTTAAATTCAAATATTTGAATCCAAACAATCACAGTTACACTTAAGTCACTTAAAAAACATATCATGAACTTTAATATTAGATTAATCACACACCATAAATCTTATTTTCATTTTAATTCATAGTTTTCCACTACCCAAATGTTAAAATTTGAACAATTGACCTCATCTCTTGCAATATTGAACACATGCTCCATCAATCTCTTCTAGATTTTCCTTGCTTTAACATTGCTAGAAAACTATCACTTTGACATTTTTAATTTAATATTCACCATTTAACTCAATAAACATGAAAACCCACTCACTATTTATCATTAGAATAGTCTTTATCTTTACCTCTACCAAATTTTAAACTTCAAACATTTGTCCTTATCTCACTGCTTCCTGACACCTTGGAACAAACACGCTCCTTTCATCCTTTTGTAAGGAGTTCAAAATTTAACTACATTAACCAATGAAAATTTTTAATCATTAGACACAACATTAATTATCTATCTTTATCTTTATGAATTCTCACAAGCCATTAGATCTCTATTTGGTCTTGGTCTTTACCCTTCACAAATTTGGCTAAGTATGGGGATCTTTACAATCTGTCTAGAAGGCCATCTTTGATCCTTAATAACTTTTTCCTCGATCAATATCATGACCTAAAACTTGAGCCATATGATATACTCATATAAGATAATATATTAATATATCAATATTCTCTTATAATCCTTATTCATGTCAGATATAATGCCATTAATATACTCACTCATATTTTTCTGCCAAAGAGCCAACTATGGCAAAAACTACTTGGGAGGCCAACTTTGAACATGCGTATATTTTGATGCACTTCATGTCATGGCCTAAAATTTAGCACATATTAAATATGCACAAAATTAAACAAAACTATATTATCATTTTCTCCTGACACCTTCAAACATGTAAAATATAACAACATCAAAATACCTACTCAACTTTTCTTACCATATTACAAATTTGTCTATGGGAAAACACTGTCAAACTGTGTGGGAGCCCAACTTTGCACTTGCATATATTATTTTGATATTCATCACATAACCTAAAATTTAATATATAGTAACTAGGATTAAATTTTATCACAACCATATGAAAAACTCCCCCTAACTTATATACACATAGCAATGGTAAGGTCAACAAACTACCTACTCAGATTTTATACCACTAGACCTAAAATGTCTAGATGAAAACAATGATCAAGTAGATTAAATCCACTCATGCACAAAATCACTCAAATAATTATTTAATTATTATTATACCCTTTTCACATACTTAAATCACTTTACTCATCTTTTAAAATCTCTAATCATGCTAGAATAAAAGATCAACCAAGCCTCCTTCAAACATACTAAGACAAACTCATTACACACTTTGTCATTATCACTTAGACTATCAAGTCATTTCATCCACTCACCTAGAAACTTCCATGAAATCATAATGACATCATTGACAATTATCCAAAAATATCCCCCTTTGTCATTGATGTCAACACCCATCAATATACAACTCACCTTTCTTCTCTGTCTTCAAGCACTCTCACAATAAAAACATTGTTCCCCTTTGACACAATGACAAAATGGTCACCAAATGATACTAAGGACATAAAAATACTCTAAATAGAAAAGAAATATCTTATAAAGATGATAAAAACTCCCCTTTACCTTGATCCTACCTCTTCTTTACCTTGACAACTTCCTCTTTTTACATACCAACATTCTTCATCAACCAAGCACTATAACCAATGAATAAATAACCCACAAAATACTAAAATCTGATGGAAATCACAAAGAAACATCTAAATGGGACTCCTATTAATATCTATAAGCCATTACACCTCTTGAGCATCTTCAAATATCCACACACCATGAAGAACCACCATACAGACTTACTAACCTTCTCTCTTAAGACACTTCCATGGCCACCAACTCTACATCTACACTATATCTTCTTCACAAACCTATAAATCAATCTCATGAAATTTTTTCTCAACCTTAATAAATACCTTCCCTTGATTAACGAAGAAAGAAATGACACCCAAGCTTTATCTTAGATACACAAATGTAGCTTTTAACAATGGTTTGTTCATAATATCTACAAGATAATATTTTTTAGGCACATGCTCCAACTTAACACTTTGACTAATCATTTTCTCTCTCAAAAAATGGTATCTCATAGGAATGTGCTTAGTTTTTGAGTGCATAACATGATTCTTTAAGGTACTAATTGCATTAGTATTGTCACAATACATAGCACAAGCTCCATTTTGTCTTACCTTATAATCCTCTCATGTTTGTTTCATCCACATGACTTGAGTGCAACAAGAGGCAACTGTTATATACTTAGCTTCTATAGTTGATAGGGACACTAAGGCTTACTTCTTGCTTAGCCAAGACATAATGCATTCCCCCATGAAGAAGACCCCACCACTAGTACTCATCCTATCATCCACACATCCTTCCAAATCTTGCATTAGTATATGATTTGAAAGAGAATTATTTACTCCTAAGATACCATAAACCATACTCTATGGTGCCTTTGAGATATCTCAAGATCCTTTTGATTTATTTTAAGTGAAATTCTCTAGGGTTGTCTTGAAACCTTCCTATAAGACCCACATCTTTCATGATATTAGGCCTAGTAGTGGTAGAGTACAAAATACTTCTAATCATGGATCTATAAAAAGTTTGATCAAATTTTGGTGAGTCATTGAATTTATTTAACCTGTATATTATGATCATTAAAGTACCCATTGGATTACAATCCATCCTATCAAACTTGATTAGCATATACTTGGTATATTTATCTTGTAAAATGAATATACCTGCATCAAGTTGATTAATATTTAATCTTAAGCAGAAAGATGTTTATCCAAAATTGACATTTCAAACTTGGTCTTCATAGTTTTTGCAAATTCTTTACTCATTTTATCATTGTCAGATCCAAAAACTATGTCATCAACATATAAAAAAACTATCAATTAATGATTAACTTTTATCTTAATGTACAAATTACTATTAACTACCCCCCTTTTAAAACCTTGACTCAAAAGATACTTATCTAACCTATCATACCATGCTTTAGGAGCTTGTTTAAGACAATACAGAGCCTTATTAAGTTTACACATAAAATCTTGATTACTTAACATAAATTATCCTTCAAGTAACTCAATGTATACTTCTTCTAAGTTACCATTCAAGAATGCATATTTCAAATCCATTTGATATATCTTAAAACCATTGAAATTTGCATATTTCAATAAGAGTCTAATTGCTTCCATTCTTTCCATAGGAGCAAAAATCTCATCAAAATCTATTCCTTAAACTTGAGCATATCCTTTACACAATAATCTATCCTTGTTCCTTGTGACTTCTCCTTTTTCATTCATCTTGTTTTTGAAAACCAACTCAGTACCTATCACATTTTTATGTTTTGGTCTAGGAAATAAGTCCCATGTTTAATTATTTTCTATTTGATCAATTTCTTCATCCATTGCATCATTCCAAATTTGATCTTTTCTAGATTCTATAAATGTTTTAGGTTTAATCATGGATAATAGATCTGAGTCTTGTTAATTTTGATTGATCAACCTTTTCCTTTGAGTCTGCAACTTTGCATTAACATTTCTAATAACTTGAGAAATTAGATGATAATTATAAATTCTTCTAGATGGATCTTTAGAGTCTTGTCTTTCTTCCTCTTCTTCATATTCATCATCTATTTAAATGTATAATTCATCATTGTTTACAATATAATTTTTAATTGAGTCACTTACCTGCAATTTTGGCTTCTTGACTCTACTTATCTCTTCTATCCTTACATATGAACTTTCAACAATATTTCAATGTCTCTTGTTGAAGAACCTAAGAATATTAACCTAAGAAGATGCCATCATTATATCTTGAATCAAATTTTCCAAGACTCTCTTCATCTTTTTTGATAAAGCACATGTTCCCAAACACTCTAAAATGTTTGACATTAGCTACTATATTCTTCCATAACTCATAAGAATTCTTATCACTATTTACTCTGATTTGACACTTGTTTAGGATGTAAACTAAAGTTTTGACTGCCTCTACCCAATATTTATCTGATAATTTTACATATTTAATCATGTTTATACTCATCTCTATAATATTATTATTCTTTATTTCAACAACATCATTATATTGTGTTATTCTAGAAGTATAATATTGTCTTCTTATCCCTTGTTATTCATAAAAATCATTGAACTTATGAGATCAAAACTCACTTCCTCTGTCTAATCTCACACACTTGATCTTTGAACCTTTATCATTTTCCACAAGTTCTTTTAATGCCACAAATCTTTTAGAATATTTTGATTTTTCTTTAGGAAATAATGTCCAAGTCATCCTATAAAAATCATCAATCAGAAGCATGAAATAACTATTACCTTGAATACTTTAGTTTCTCATAAGTCCACATAGATTAGTGTTGATCAACTCTAATGGCTCAATAGTGGATAATTCCTTAGTTTTGTATCTTCTCTTGGTTTGATTATCATGAAGACATGCCTTGAAAAGAGTATGAGGAATATTATAAATCTTGGGCATATGCCTTACCAACCCCTTTGAATAGATCTTTATCATATTATCAAAATTTATATGTCCAAGCCTTCTATGTTGAAGCCATGTTTCTTCTAATTGACTCATGAAGCACTCATCCTTCTTAGGTTCATGGAATACATATATGTTATTATCTATTTTATAAAAATTTGTAGTTAATCTACCAAATTTTTCCTTTCTTACCTCACATACATCATCATGAAAAGTTAAAACATTTCCTTGCTTACACATTTGGCTGACACTTAAAATATTATGTTTTAAACCTTATACATATAAGACATTCTCAGTCCTTGTATGACTATTATGCAAACTCAAATTACCTTTGCCTAATATGTTAGTATATTTTTTGTCACAAAACCTAACTACACCTGGGTTATTCTTCTTGAGAGAGATAAACATACTCTTGTCTCCTATCATATGATTTGAACATCCACTATCTATGAACCATCTTTTTTTCTCATCTTCTTGAGTATGAAATGCTTCATAAACAAATAAAGACTCTTATTTTGGTGAACTACTTGGATTTTGCTTCTTTTTTTCTTTAGACTTAGTGTACTTGAACCATTTGATGGTGTCAACAACTTGTATATCATTTTTCCAAAATGTTCTTTTATATTTTTTAGCTATATGACCTTGTTGGTTATAATTATAGCATATGAGATCCTTTTTTATCTTTAAAGAGAGAGCGTAGTCCCTATAACTATGACCAAATTAATTTTAGGAGAAGAAATACCCATTGAATACATTATTCATATTTGACCTCCTTTTTTCTTGATCAATACTGATCCATGAATTTTCATTCTTGATCCTTTTAGTGGAAATGGAATCCTTTTTATCCTTGGATAAGATCACATCTGAGTAAGTCTTGACTTTTTTTCCCAATTGTTTCATCCTTTGATTGAGATATTTATTTGTCATCACCTACAAATTCTTGACTATTTCCTCTAGATCTTGAATTTGATTCTTCACACCATCCTTGCTTGCATTCTCCTTCACATACTTTGCACACACAAAGCATCCAAAACATCTTTTTGGATCACCCTGTAACTCTTTGCTCATCCTTAATCTATAAAAGAAATATTATGACATCTTAAACATGACCTAAATTTTATAAACAAAATCCTTAATCTGATATGCTCATTAACTCATCTACTAGGCACTCTCCCTCTCCTTCACTCTATAACTCTCAGATACACACACCTCTTTCACATCTAGAAACCATCTCCTTTGGTTTCACTATAGAGTCATCAAGAATACCAATTCCTTAGTCAATCATTAGACATGAATTAACCCTTAAGGCTTCTCTCACACTAAACCATGGCTCAATACAATTCATAAAGGTCATCCATAGCATTTATGGGTTACCCTTAATCAACAACCCCTTTCAATTAGGTCATACTAGCCCTTATAGGTCTCATGGAAACCTATTCCCTCCATTATCATAACAACAAGAAAAATATAAAAATAGGACCAATTATAAAAGCATATTTCCACTCTTCATAACCCCTTATTCACCCTTAAATTATCACATTCATATATTCTCACCTCTGTGTATGCTTAATCAACTCAAACATTGACCTTGTACACAAGACTACCATGAAAAAACACACAATCAACTTATTAAGCATTTTTCATACTCAAGATATATTTATCATACCTAAAAAATACATACATATGATCTTCATATATTATAACACACTCTCTAATAGATAATACATCATGAAATGTTGAAACAACATCAATGCAAGCTCAATTATCCTTCTCGGGTCACTTACAAAACATGCACAAACACATAGTAAAATTTTAACCTCAATATATTTGACTATAAACACTTTCAAATATTCAAATCTATATTTCTAGATATTCCTTAGAATCCTCTATAAATTCTATTTTTACACCATGATCAAAATCTACACAAATTGAAAGATATGGCCCAAAAACTAAACACTAGTCTTTCCTTTGTTAAATTCAAATGGTCACAGTTAAAATTTAGTCACTTAAAATGCATATCATGCCCTTGAATATAATATTAATCATGCATCATCAATCTTCTTCAAACTCTAACTCATACTTTACCATTACCCAAATGTTAAACTTTAAATAATTGACTTCATCTTGTGCAATCTTGCAATCTTGACTAGACACACTCCATCGATCTCTTCGAGATTTTCCTTGATTTAAATGTAAACACAAAAAACTTGCACATGATAGTTTTTTGTGCCACACTACCTATATTTATTTATCTATACCCATTTATAACTTAACATTACCAAACATCCTTAAAACACATAATCTAATTCATTCCTTTTTCACTGGTTTTCCTCTAGGCCTACGACCATCAATGGTTGGGTTCTCCACCTTGCTTTAAAAAAATTTAAAGCATTAACATCTATTTTTATGATATTAACAAATATAAAAAATGGATACTTATCTTTAAAACAAGCTATGAAAGTAGTTAGCTTTATCATCTATCAAATTGGTAACTTCCTTTATTTCATTTAGTATGTTCTGCCTATAAAAGGAGCTAAAGAGGGAGAGAAAGGAGAGAGTAATTAGTCATCAGGGATTCAATATTTCTTTTAGATATTCATCATCCATACCAATGATAAATAATCATCACTAGAGACCCAAAATCTATCAAAATCACTCCAAAAGGCCTGAATCACCATTACTCTAGTTGCATCACTCTAGGATTCCTCCATTCACTTACAGGTATTTTGTGCTTGAATTCTTTGATTTATCTAGTTTCTAATCCCCTTTTGTTTATTATATCTATAAATAATCCACTTTACACTTCCTATCCATGTATCTAACCTTTGTTTTACCAAATTCCCGTTTTATACTTCCTAAGATATTCACCCCTAAATTTGTGCAGGCAATCACCAATGGTTACCTAACCATTAATGTTCCATCTATAACCATCGATGGTTTACCTCAATCACAAATAGTTATCCTAACCACTAATGGTTCTTTGTGGCATAATTTTACAACAAGACTTTTTCACCCTTTTGCCTCAAATCAATCTCTACTTTTTATGTTTCCCTTTGACCATACCCATTTGGATTTTCTGAACCTAACCCCAACCACCCTAGCTTCAAAATTTTATAATTTTATTTAATAATCATTTTATATTTTACTTTCTATCATGCCTTTAATTTCTTATCATTCAATTCATATATCTTATTTTATCATTTTAGACTTTATTGTCATAAAAGTGTATTGATAGCCTCCTAGCAAGCATTATGCTTCTTAGATCTAGCTCATGCTAGGCAATCCACTCAACCAACCATTTAACAACCCCCTTTCAAGTGTCTATGTTATTCCTTCCTAGAAAAAGAGGAGATCCCACTTTCATCTAGATTCACATGTGCATTTTATTAGGTATTATTCTACACACCCTATTACCACACTTATTTTATTTACTTTCAAAATTAAGAAATGAGGAAAATAAATTTAAACATTTTGGCATGCTTGGTGGGACCTAGTTCCCTTTTTCTTCCTTTATTGTTACTCATCGAATTAAATCTAAAGAATTCTTTTAGGGCATAAAATAAACATTTTGCATTCATTGATTGCTTGTTGATCTTAGTTCATCTAATAACTTAGGAGTCAAATTAACTTATCATAGCTTTCACATTTGTTATCACACATTGAACTAAACCACAAAATAATTAAAACATCAAAACATACCTAAGACAAGGCTCGACTAGGATTTCATCACCTAGGCAACCTTACCCCTAACTAGCTATCCTACCTAGATTTTACCCCAAGGGGAGAACCAACTCAGCTCTCTAGTTGAGTATAAACTCTAAAATTGATATATTTTGGCTAAGCACCTGATACTCTTATTGTTATAGGACTACGAAGTGAGGGGGTAGGCCCCAATATTAAGCCATGTACCAAAGTTCAACACATATTTTCTCTCTTTTGAGTTCTTGAATAGCCTAAAAGTAGCCATATATTACCACTTTAGTACCTAGTTTATAAGACAAACTCCCTCTCCACACTCTCCAAGGCATAAGCCAAAAGTGATTTAAAATGAATCCTAGCATAAATGCACTTTTAGTGTATGCATTAATTGCTTTTAGTTATTTTGGTTGCTTTTTGTTTAAGGTGTGAGTTTTGTCATAATATCCCCTAATTTCTCATATGGTCTTTACTAGAAAAAAACTAAGAAATCAAACCAACTAACTACCACCACCCTCTTCTTCCTCCATGGAGTACAATTCTAATGATGAGGGGTCACTTCATTTTCCCCCCCTCCTACCTGAATTGTAGTCATATCTGAAGGTGATGCTAACTTCACCACCTTCTTTGATAACAATTAGGTAATTTTTCAACACTACATTAATACCGTGCCTCACTATAACTCCATTTCTTTGATTCCCACTACCAACCTTTTTTATGGAATTCCATCCCATCTTATGGTGGGTCCTACCTCAACCTAGCCTTTGTTAACCCAAGCCTCATCTTATTCCAACATTCAATCCACCACCACTACCCAAACCAAATCTAATATCCCAACCTCCAACAAAACACCTCCTACCACACCACATACTTCACATGCAGGTTCAACTCTACCTCTAGTTACCTAAACTCCACTTATTGTGGGAGTATTTTCTACCCTTAATTATACCCTTCCTTTGGTGGAAACTAATCCCTTAACCACTACCTCATTTTAGAATCTAGTGCTTTCTATACCATAAACAATTCCACCTATCATCACTAGATTCACCACCCAACCTCAACCTACCCAACCTCCACCTACCACCTCAACATACCTTTTAGCCAACCTACATCTATTCCCCAATATGTACTTATGACAACATATCAATATGGTTACATACCACCTTCCACTCAACCATTTATGCCAATCAACTCTTATGTAGCACCATCTCAACCATTTATCACCACTTACCAATATATAGCCTCTTTAGTCCCTTTTACTACTTATCTTTATATACCTGCACTCAACCCCAACATAATGTACCCTTCAATTATGCATCTTCACAACCTTAGTCAGATTTGATCAAGATGCTAATGGAAAAAATGACTAACTTGGAATCATCTATTTATGGATCTCATACACTCTTATCCTATGACCAAATTTTCAATGAACCTATTCATCCATCCATTCCCATCCACTCGTATCCTTGCCAAAGGGAAATTCCTAAATTTTCCAAATTCTAAGGCAAGGAAGATCCCCAAAAACATTTGAGAGCATTCCATCATTCTTGTTAATTGATCACATATGATGATGTTATCCTCCTCCAAACTTTCCTAATGTCTTTATTAGGACCTTCCATCGATTGGTATAGCTCCCTCCCTATGCATTCTATATACTCCTTTTTTTAACTATCCCAAATCATTTTAGAACATTTCTCAATAAACATATCTAAAAAGGTTTCCATAACTGACCTCTATTATATTAAACACTTTGATGATGAATCAATTGTTGTTTTTGTGGCTAGATGGAGAGGCCTCATAAATCAACTCTCTTTCACCTTAACCCAACCTAAATTAATTGAACTTTTCTCTAGGGGTTTTGCTAAGCATATTACACCAACTCTTCAAGTTCAAACCTTCTAAACATTTGATGAGGCATTCACCATGTCATAAAAACTCAAAAACCATGCCATTGATGAAGGTAAAGTAAAATTCTAGAATAAGAATTCTACTTTTAAACCTAATGACCCTCCCTCTACTAAAACCACCAACCAATCCAATACTAAGTCAAAAACATCCACAAATTAGATTGTTCTAAAAACTACCCCACCTTTAACTATTAACCAATCACATCAAAACAATTCTTCCAAACCTCCTTATCAATAAAATTGAACCCAAAATTGAGTACCTCCAAGATAATATACTCCCATTGGGGAGTCATAGGCATCTATTTTGGATAAATTTCTCTAGACCAACCTTATCCATATTCCACCAATTAAACCACCCCAATAATCTAATTCTTCTCACCCTATACCTGGGTGGCATAACAAATATGACCATTGTGCCTTTCACTAAACTATTAGACATGACATTGATAGATGCAATACCTTTAAAATTCTTGTCCAAAATATAATTGATAGTGGGGAGTTCATTTTTGATAACCCCAATGTACCCCCTAATCAATCTCTTGACATTTTCCATAAACCTTTCCAAAATCAGGGTCCTTCCACCCAACATCATGACAGTAAAATCAAATCTTCTAACTCCCATGAGGCACATACAAATAATGTTATCAGTAATGTGCCCATCATTTAAGAGACCATTACCTCAATCACCTAAATAGAGGAAACCAATCCTTCAGATACCTAAATAAAGGAATTAACCACTTCTCTCTCTCTCTCTCTCTCTCTCTCTCTCTCTCTCTCTCTCTCTCTCTCTCTCTCTCTCTCTCTCTCTCTCTCTCTCTCTCTCTCTCTCTCTCTCTCGATAGAAACATGACTATCTACTCCTTTTATGGAAACAACCAAAGAGATACCCATTATTTCAATTGATTCTTCCACTCCTCCAATCCAAGTAGTAGAATCACCTACTTATTTCAATGTCAAAGATAAGGAAGAAACAATAACCATTCTTTCCCTTGAGGGCACCACACATACCTCTCTTATCATATAACCATCTATACCCCCTTTGGAAACCATTCCCCAAAAAGAGGTTACCCCATCTACCCAATTGCCACATTTTGAACCTTCTACAATAGATACCAATACTAAAACCAATACTTATTCTCCACATAAAGGATTAATATTTTCAACTAATGTTCAAGGAACTACCCCCATTTATAATCCCTTCTCTATGTTGGTCCAATGTTTAGAGTTCACATCTCGGCCTAACTTTGGTAGAGCCACCTTTTGGCATTGGCTTGGCTTTCCTTATCAAAACAAATCTAACTCCTTAACTTCACTTGATTCCATGCTTAAGATAATTATTACTACTCTACCAACTACATCTTCTAAAGTCATAAATGAACCATCTCAAATACCCACAACTAAAATTACCAAATTAACTCATGCTTCTTTTTCCAAACCAATTAAGACTCTATGGATCCTTCCCACACCTAGTCACACTCACCCTCCTTTGAGATTAGACTTAACCCCATCAAACACATGAAAGCCTCATCTTATTAATTCCCTTAAGAAGGAAGGACTACCCAATCCTCCACTACTAAATACACCCATACCACTTCCTTCAAATTTACCTTCTATATTAGGACCACATCCCTCCACTATCCTTGTTACTTATTATTCCTCCAAGAATCCATCTCCCTTTCTCCACTTATGGTCACCAAACCTTCAATTTATTCATCATTCCTAACCAACGTATCACCATCTACCTTCCAACCTATAACCAAACATTTTACATCCAAACCTCCAACCCCCAAGACAATCATGTCCAAGTAAACTCAATCAAAACCCCTAACCAAAATCATTCTCCCAATCACAACATCCATGAGGAAACCTATGCCCAATAAATATCCCACTCCAAAAAACAAAAAACCCACAACCTTCAACACCTTTATTGGAGTCCTACACAACTATTTTTCAAAGGTTATTGAAAACCTCCTCCATTATCTTGCCTCCAATTAATCCTTTTGACCCCACTTGACCTAAACCAACCTAGTTCAGTGATAGTTTGATTTGTCTTTACCATAGGACTCATGTACATGATACAGAGAATTGGAAATCTCTCCAAACACTTATCCATAATTTTTTAGAAGAAGATGATCTATTGGAGGATCCATTTTTACCTCCATTACCAATCTTACCATCAACCCAAATTAACCAACCTCTACCCACTATACCACTCCTATCCAAGAGTGAAAAGGAGGAACTGAAGCAAATATCAAGTCCCCTTATCCACACTATTCATATGGTTACCTATTCCTAGGCCCAACAGAAGGATAAGGTGAAAGCCATTATAACTAACCCCTGGACTTACCCTTTGGCCATTATAACTAAATCTCTCTCTCTTGAGAACCAAACCATGCTAAATGAATCAACCATTGATATTAATTTGGGTACTTAGGGGGACCCTCTTATCATTAAAATAGGCCAATATTTAACCCCTAAAGAGTAGCATGACTACCTTTATTTCCTTCATGATTGTAACATAGCATTTAATTGGTCTTATTAGGATATGCTTGGAATTGATCCTTCTATTTCTCTCCATAACATTGCTACTCATCCTAAAGTAAAGCCAGTATAGAGAAAACTTTACTATATGCATCCTCACATAGCTCTTCTCATCAAAGAACTTCAATGCCTCCTATTTGTTAACTTTATCCACCCCATAAATTATCCATAATGGGTTTCTAAAGTCATCCCCATTACCAAAACTATAGGGGGTCTTTGCCTCTACATAGAATTTCATGACCTTAATTTTGCTTACCCTAAAGATGAATTTCCCCTACCTAACATCAACCAACTTATGGATCTCATGGGTGGCCATGAAATGTTATCTCTCATAGATGGTTTATCGAGATATAATCAAATCTTAATTTACTTAAAGATTAGATTAAAACTTCTTTTATCACCCCAAAGGGAGCTTTATGCTATCATGTTATGCCTTTTGGACTAAAGAACATAGGGGTAACCTATTAGTGGGACATGACCTATATCTTTCATGACCTCATTAATAAAATTGTAAAGGATTATGTGGATGATCTCTTTTGGAAATCCAAACATCATTAGGACCATCTAGTTTTTCTCACCATCATATTTGAATGATTAATCCATTACAATATTAGGCTCAATCCCAAAAAGTGTATCTTTAGAGTCCTATCAAGCAAACTCCTTGATTTATTGTCTCTTTTCACATAATTGAAATAAACCTCACCAAAGTTAGATCTATTTTGGAGATGCTACCTCTTACTAACCTTACCTAACTTCATAGACTACAAGGCAAAATTTAGTTAATTTGGTTCTTTATCTCCTAACTATCTGAGAAATGCCAACCCTTCTACCACCTCTTAAAGAAATATGTCTCCTTTAAATGGACCAATGAATGCCAACAAACATTTGATGTAATCAAGGAGTATCTTATTTCTCCACCTATTCTCATTCTTATTAAAGAGGACCAACCCTTTTATCTATATATATCCACCACTGATCATTCCTTGGGGGTAATGCTTGCTCATCATAATGACCAAAATAAAGAAAAGGTCATCTACTACATCAGTCACACCCTAATAAAATATGAAACCTAGTATACACATACTAAAATTTTTTACCTTGCCTTATTTTTCATAACCTTTAAGCTCCATCATCTTCTTAATCATAAATCCTATGTCATCACTAATATTTACCCCCTCAAGTATATGCACTCTAATCCATATCAAAACTAACATATGGCTAAGTGGCTCATGCTTCTAGCTGAGTTTGATCTTGAGTTTCTCCCAGAAAAATCCATTAAAATATAGGTCATATCTGACAAATTAGTTGAATCCCTTCTTCTTGATAACCAACCTCTTCCTCTTACTTTTTTAGATGAGTCTATTGTAACCCTTTCTCTAGAGGAACCCACCTACCAAATGACCATGTTTTTTTATGGCTCTAAACGTCAAAATAGTGGGGGTGATAGAGTAACCTTTATTCCCCTTAATGGATAACCTCTTCCCATTTCCATTAATATTGACTTCAAATGCACCAATAACATATACAAATATGAAGCCTTAATCATAGGTCTTCGAACTACCTTAGCTCTAGGGATCAAAATACTTAGTATCTTTGGGGATTCTTAGTTGGTCATCAACTAAGTCATAAGATATTATAAATTCAAAAATTATGTCCATTTGAAGTAAAAACAACTTATAGATGTACTCTTGGCATCATTTGGTCATTACACCTTCCAATCGATTCTTAGATCCACCAATAAATTTGTAGACACCATGACATCTCTTGCTTCCTAAATTCTAGCCCAACTGGCCAAATCTAAACTATTTTTTACCATTCATCATTTTATCACACATTCATATATCATTTTATACCTTCCCACACTTTTTAATGTGGAAACATCACCTCTTGCCATTTGGTATGATCAAACTTTCAATTATCTTAACCTTGGTATTCTCCCTCTTAATCTTTCAAAAAATGCCCGTAGAGCCTTTATTTAGGGTACCTCTCATTACAATATTCTAGGAGGAATCCTTTATAAATAAGGTTTTGATGGCCTCCTTCTCTATTATCTCTATCATCATGAAACTTCTCATGCTATCAATCAATTTCATGATGACATCTGTAGGGGACACTTTAGTGGCCAAGTTATTGCCAAATGTATCCTTTACCTAGGCTACTATTGACCCACACTTAATCAAGACTATTGTGTCTATGTCAAGAAATGAATCAAATATCAAAAACATTGTAACATTCATCACACACGTCTTAATTTTCTTTAATTATCATAAGATTATTGGCCCTTCTCATAATGGGGTCTTGATCTTATTGGGGAAATCAATCACCATTCTTCACAATGACATCAATATATCATCATTGCTATTAAATATTTCACTAAATGGGTGGAATAAATCATGCTTATATAAACTAAAGATAAAAATATCATTTAATTCATCAACCATCACATCATCTATCACTTTGATGTCCACCATAAAATCATCATTGATAATGGTAAGTCATTCAAAAAAAACAAAGTCCAAGAGCTCTGTGACTCTTTTAGCATCAATTTAAGTTTTTTATAAGCTTTCGACAAAACACATAGCAAAATGGCCACAAATATGGTCAGTGCTTCTGGTTGGGACTGGCACCTCCATATCTCCTTTGCTTTGTGGGCTTACCACATAAGTATCTGAACCACTATGGAAGCAACACCTTTTCCCCTCATCTTTGGAATTGAAGTTGTCTTGACTGTTGAAGTCCAAATCCCATCACTTTATATATCTTTGCATGAAATCCTCTCTAAAATTGACTATCATCAAGAATTCCTCACCCACTTAGAGCTTCTTGATGATCATTACCTTGTCATGCTCAATCATCTCCATGTTTATCAAGAGTGAATCAAGTTTGCATATAATAAACATTTGAGAAAACATGAATTCAACATTGAAGACCTCATACTTAAATAAAATCAACATATAACTAACATGGAGAAGGCCAAAAAGGGAAATTTTACTTTTAACTAGCTAGGACCCTACATTATAACCTATAAGTATCAATTTGGTGCTTATCATTTATCCTCTCTCATAGGTAAACCAGAACCTAAGCTAATCAATGCTTCAAATTTATGTCCTTTCTATTGTTAAAAAGGATCAAACTCAATTTTGCATCTCACTTAAGCTCATCCCTTGGTTCACAATAACTTTTACCCCCTCTCACTTATATCTCTCTTTTGGGAATAAATGATTATAACTTAGAACTGTGTGATTCATCCATCACAGATAAAACTTGATCCTAAGTATGGGTACCCTGGATCTACCCATAACATGGTTCTCATGGATGCTTTTCATCTTTTTATAGATGGAATCCCATGATTAATTATTTCTCAACCCATCCCTTTCATTTACCAAAGAACCTTTCATGCTAAATTCTTACCTTCATATCGGTGGATATTTACACCTAAGTGGACTTGTCCATGTCTAAATTCACATTCAAAATCATAGTGTCACAGACTACTCCCTTGAAGGAAAGTCACCCCATAATTCAAAATTGCTTATAATAGATTTCTCCATTGAAGGACAACTATAAAATTCAAAATTTTAGACACTCCCTTGAAATATGTCTAGGTAAAAATCATTTGAAGCTTCCCACATCGATTAGCTTTAACAACTTACTCCAATAAAAAAATATATATACAAAAATTCTATCAAAATAAAAAACAAGTAAGCCATAATCATGTCTTAAAATTACATTGGTATACTTCCTTCATTGATCATCCTACCTAATATACCATCAAGCCACAATTGGCTCTTATACATGGCACTGGTAGACTTCTCACATCGATCAGTCTACACATTACCATAAGGCATTGGTATGTCTAAAATGACCTTTTGGTCACCTATAAAAGGGGAAAGCTGACCCACATTAGGTTACTACTTCCCATTCATTCTACTACTTATCATCTATGTTTCCTTCATTATTTTATAAACTCAAGGGATTATGAGCTTACTTGACACAAAGTGATTGAGACACCCTTGTTCTCAATCAAAGCATACACGTATGAAGAACTAAATGGTCTTGTGTTTATTAAGTTGATCCAACTTTGGTTTCTTATTATTAGGTTCTTGCTAATCAGAATAGCATGCCTCTTTCTTATGCATTTATTGGTAGATGTGTGCCTTTTGACCTGATCAAACATTCTCATGACAAACACAATTTTACACCCTCTTCTACCATAACCTCACAATAATACCAAAAATATTATCAAGTTAAACCTACACTCTCACATCTTACCAATAAAACATTTTTATATGTTTCAATACATAACCTACAATATCATCATATCTATTATTTTAAACAAATTTAAATTAAAATAGTTCAGTCACCACATTATCATCATCATGTCTCAACTAACCAGTCAACATAAACGTAATCTTAACCAAAAATATTCATGACATAATCATAATTGTACATAAACATCCTATCCACATAATTATAACCATAATGACATTATCATCATCATAATTAAACAAACAACTATAAATAATAATCATGCTCCTAATCATCAAAATCAACATCACATCCTCATATCCATAATCATAAACATCATCATAATCATGACATGCATAATCATAAACAACATAAACATCCTCATCTATGTTATCAACATGAGTATAAACATCATCATTAATATAGTCATCAACATAATTGTAATATAAAATAATACATATGTGTCTCTCTCATAACTAAATCTTGCCTTGTCAACACATAGGCCAATATCAAAATATACATATCAAAAAATATACATCATCGAGATATCATGTATCAAGGACCTACGACACTAGAACTAGAACCACCTATACCTATTCCACCATCTAGTGGTGGACCCCTTGATGTACCTACCTATGCTATAGTCGATACCCACTAACCTGGTGTAACTACTAGTGAACCCCCAACTAAGATGGCCCTATACTCCCTATATCTCATTATATCTAGAAACTAAGCTAACACCATAGCCTCATAGTATCAGAGCTCATTAATGCTAGCCAATTACCATGTCTGTATCACTAATTTAGCTACTCCTCCCCCTACCATGGTCACCACTATTCTCTATCTCAAGGCATTTCACTCTTGTATGGATAACTCAAGGGTAGCCCTCACTATGTCTCACTCTCTTGTCAAAGTGGCCACCTTTTCTTGTAAACCTATCACCTAGGATTGTGATACTACAAGGGCTACCATGGCCATCAATTCCTCCATTATATACCTATGTAGGATTGACATTCATAGGCTGATAGCCTCTATCCACCCATCCAAAATTTTATGACCACATACTTTACCTGATACCATCCCATATATCCATCAATCACTCTTATAACATCTATAGGAGCTCTCACTAGAAGCTCTGCATAATCTAAAATAGCATTTGGCTACAACTCAAGAAGTAGGTATTCCACATCTTCCCTCTTATAACATTGAGCATATGGTGATGTATCTTACATCAGCCAAAACTACCTCTAGAATCATTCCATTGGGATGCACTTAGTCTCTCCATTCCATCATCCATAAACCCACCACCAACTCTATAATGATAGCATGTTGTAGTTATAACCTATCTATAGGGGCCATCATAGAAGGCCTCCATACAATGTCTCCTCCCACCAAGTCCTTCAAAGAATTTTAAAACCAATATATATCCCTAGCTCCACCACTAGCCCCTAATAGTGCAAAATCACCTCACCACCTCATGAATCCAACCTTATAGTCAGTTAGTTCATATCCATCCCATGGGAGCCCAAGTGGTCTTAGTACCTATATGTGCTCATATTCCCAATATTAGAGCATGAAGCCAATGCTAATTCTATATCATCTCCACACTCTAAAGGCTAAAATCTATATATATATCTACACAAATAATATAGAGTCCCATCCAAAAATCATACCCCTTAGAATCATCTTTGTCAGCACTCCCAATAGTAAACATGAAAACTAGCTGCTACTCAAATCTAGTGTCACAAATTAGGATATACCCATCATCATCATGGTTAAAAGGCATCTATTCTATGGGGCCCTCTATTATAGTGGTCTATAGTACACTCCACTAGTATGGTACCTCACTTGGGCTTGATCTACACCATATAGCAGGTCCATAAAGTAATCCTACTCATCACTATTAGCATGGTATATAAACTCCCCCCAGATTAGTAGTTGAGTAATCCTATGAACATCCTCTAATAGAATAGACATCTCTTTGGTCAATAACAAGGAGGTGTTTATGGCAGGGTCCTATCTCTCAATGAGTGCCATAATCATCTCCATATCACATAGAAGGTGTTGGTAGTGTATGATGGCCCCTAGGCCCACATAATCCCCCTACCTCCACTCTACATCAGTCATCCCATCATGTACCTCTAAAAATATCTAAGGGACTCAAACCCTCATTTGAATCCACTCATGGGCCTGCATGATAATCACAAAAATGTTAATATTTCTAAGTTTTCCTCTCTTAATTTACACACACCCTTGAATTCTATTTTCACCCATTTTTACACATCCTTATTAACCTATAATTTCTACCTTGGATCTACTCTTTCATATTCCACCCTTATTTCTACCTTAACATTATGCTATATCTTAGAACCATTACGCACCCACACCTATTTTTCACCTAGACCCTTTTTCATTAACCATAATTCCTTATGGGTTTGGCCCTCTTTTATCCAACCACTGATGGTTTAGGGAACCATCGATGGTATCTAGGGCTATTTGTCCCCCCACAATTGACATTTGATGGTTTGGTCCAACTACTGATGGTCACTATGTGTGACCACCAGTGGAAAAACCTAACTACATGATCCTAACCTACAAACCCTAAACCATGATAAACATGCATCACAAAATAAATACCTAATTAACTACTTCTTATTTTCATTTACTTAACCTTTCCCCCCATTTTTATACCCATTTTTCACCATTTTCACCCATAACTAAACTTAGGGAATCTACGCCCAAGCATATTCCTTTCCCACAACCTATTTATACTTTACCGTATTCCTAACCTCTTCTACCCCTTTCCTACCTATTGATTACTACCATTTTATGAAATTTGAAACAAACCATACCTCATTCTATGATTGATGGCATAGTTGGATCCATCTCACCACTACTTGGTCATGTCCTCATACTCCCTCCATCATACGTAAACACATGCAATCGATCAATCCTTCCACCTCAACACACAAGATGCTTCATACACTTGGACAAAACACTCAAGATGTGAGACACTTTTCACCAATAGTAAATGAGTGAAAATAACTTTTTGTTTTTACTTTTCACATTTGGATTTCTACGGTTTCACATTAACCATCAATGTTTGACCCTTGAGGCACCCTAACCATCAGTGGTTATGATCCCTCACCTCATCCCAATGCTCTTCTATCTTGACCTTTCATCATCAACCTACCTCCTACCTAGAACTACACTTGACCTAAAGTTCTTCTGGAAGTTCATCTCTATGGGACTATGTAGTAAATATCTACTCACCTTGTGCAATTAGAGTTAGCTCGACCACCTCTTCACCCCAACCTCACCCATCATATATCATGCCATGTCCACCTTGATGTCAGTTATTTCTAACCTAATCTCTCTACATATTTCATGCCACCTTTATGTTATCCTTTGACCACATTGCCCTAATTTTCCAAGTTGACTATTAGCATTTTAAAACACCTCATGCTCAACTCAACCACTTGGTTTATTTTATTGGAAAATTTCCTACCCTTACTACCTACCACCTACCTTAACCTTTTTGAGATGGCTTGAAAATCATGACCCAATTAGCTATGACCAACATTATAGACCAGTTACCCTCTCTCATCTTTCTACAACCCAACCTTATTTTACAACATTGGTAATTTTTATCATTGCACGATGTGGATATCACTCTTCATCAGTTTTATGCTTGAGATCGTGTCTCCACAACCTCACCTCCTTCATGTCACCCACCTTATATGAAATATCAAACCCTAACCTAATTTTATTCATACCTCAATCATCTCCCAATTTAAGGTTGAATACCTCCTCTCCTACTTAGGGCAACTAAACCTAGACTTTGACCAACTTCATATTTTTATTCTACAGCTTTCCTAAAGCTACACAACTAAAAGGGGCATAATGTAGACACTTAAAGCCTTCACATGATAGTTTTTTTATGTCACACTACCTTTAGATCTTTATCTAGACCACTTTATAAATTAACATTACCAAACCCCCCTTGAAATTCATCATCTAATTCACCCCTTTTTCACAAGTTTTCAACTAGGCCTACAATTTTTGACGGTTAGGGTAACCATCAATGATTGGCCTAACCATTGATGATTGGGTTCTCCACCTTGATTTAACAAACTTTGAATCATTTTTAGCTCTTTGTGTGAGATTAACAACTCCCAAAAATTTCAACTTATCTTTAAAACAAGCTACAAAAATAGGTAGCTTTATCATCTATCAAATTGGTAACTTATTTTATTTCATTTATTAACTTATACTTATAAAAGGAGATAAGGAGGAAGAAAAAGGAGAGAGAAATCAATCATCAAGCATTCAATATTTCATATAGATATTTAGCATTTATACCAATGAGTAAGCATCATCACTAAAGACTCAAAACTCTATTGAAATCACTTTGAAAGGCCTAAAGCACCATTAATTTGACTGCATCACTCCAAAATTCCTCTAATCAGTTATAGGTATTTTTTGCTTATGTTCTTTGATTTATCTAGTTTCTAATACCCTTTTCCTTATAAATCCACCAATACCCCACTTTACACTTCTTAGCCCTGTATCTAACTTGTGTTTGACCAAAGTCCCATTCTATACTTCTTAAGCTATTCACCTCTAAATTTGTATAAGCAATTGTCGGTGATTACCTAACCATCGATGAATCATTTGCAACCATTGACAATTTTCCTCAACTATTGGTGGTTCTCCTAACTATGAATGGTTCTCTATGGCATTATTTTCTAGCATGCCTTTTTCAACCTTTTTCCTCAAATCAAGTTCCACTTTATGTGTTTCACTCTAACCATAGTACCCTTTTTGAGTTTTTGAACCTAATCCTGACCACCCTAGAATCAAAATTTTATTAATTTCTTTAGTAATAAAGTTATCTTTTAATTTTTAGCACACCTTTACTTTCTTATCATTGAATGCACATATCTTCTTTTATCATTTCAAACTTCATTGTCATAAAATTGGATTGACAACCCCCTAGCAAGCATTGCGCTTCTTAGATCTAGCTCACACTAGGAAATCCACTTAACCAACCATCTAACAACCCCCTTTCAAGTATCTATGTTTTTTGTAGGTTATTCCTTCCTAGCCAAAGAGGAGTTCCCATTTTTTTTTGGATTAATGTAAAAAATTTATCATGTATTCTTATACATACTCTGTTACTACATTTGTTTTATTTACTTTCCAAATTAAGAAATGAGGAAAATAAATTAAAACACTAACATTTCTAGATAATTGTCACATTGACCTTTTGAGTTTAATATGCACCATTAATCTTTATTAGTATGAACACCCAATAACTATTGATCCTTGGAAGAAGCTTTATCTTTAACTCTACCCAATGTTAAAATTTGAACACTTTTCCTCATCTCACTACTTACTGACACCTTGGAACAAACATGTTCCATTGATCTTTTTTTAAGGAGCTCAATCTTTAACTTGATTAACCAATGAACACTTTAAATCATTCAACATAAATTTACCATAGATCTTGAATTTTATAAATGACCGTGAGCTATTGGATCTCTATTTGGTCCTCATCTTTACCCTTTTTAAATTTGGCTAAGTATGGGGACCATTGTAATATGCCTGGAAGGTCATCTTAGCTCCTTAATAACTTTTTCCTCGATCAATATCATGACCTGAAACTTGATCCATATGATCTCCTCATATAGGATAATCTACTCATATATCAATCTACTCCTAGAACCCTTATTCATGTGACATATAATGCCATTTATTTTCTCACATAGATTTTTCTGCCACAGAGCCAACTATGTCAAAAACTACCTAGGAAGACAACTTTGAACATGCATATCTTTTGATGCACTTCATAACATGACCTTAAATTTAGTTCATATTAACTAGGCACAAAAATAAATAAACCCATATGATCATTATTTCTTGACACCTTCAAACATGTGAAATATAACACCATCAAAATGCCTACTTAGCTTTTCTTTCCATATTATAAATGTGGCTAGGTATGAGAAAACACTATCAAACTACATGGGAACCCAGCTTTGTACTTGCATACCTTATGTTGCACTTCATTACATGACCTAAAATTTAGTGCATATAAACTAAAAAAATAATGATCACAACCATATGACCAGCTCCCCTTGACTCATCCACATGTGGCAATGGTGACATCAACAAACTACTTACTCAAATTTTATACCACTAGACCCAAAATGTCTAGATAAAAATGATGATCAACCAGAAGAAATCCACTCACGTAAAAAAACACTCAAATCATTATTTACTTTTGATAAGACACCTTGCATATCCTCAAGTCATCATATTCATCCCTAAACATCTCTAATCATGCCAAAGTTGAAGATCAACCAAGCCTCCTTTAAGCAGACTAAGACAAGCATATTAACACTTTATCATTGTCACTTAGATTATCAAGACATCATCATGACATCATTGAAAACTCTCACTTGGACACTCTATGACATCATTGTGACATCATTTAAGACTCTCTAATAGGATTATTCTAAGATGTCCCTTTAATAAATCAAAGACTATGATTTGGCACTAGTTCTAGATGACCTAAAAATGATGACACTAGAGTAGATACGATCTATTATGCATTACTCATCACATAACCCCTTCCACTAGTAAGGTTGTTAGATCCAAATTATTTAACTCTATTTGATATAATAACCCATGTAATTAATATAACTATTAATTTGATAAGGATTAAAGGTGTATAGATCATAAGGGAAATAATGAGGGTTAGAGAGAAGCTTTCAAAGCTTAAGGTAGAAGGGATTATTCCATCAGAAGAGGGCCTAAGAGAATCATCAGAGGAACCTAAAAAGAAAAAGAAAAATAATATAAAGACTAAGTCATAAAAGGGAGAATAAAGTAAAGAGGGGGAAAATGTAGAGCATCGAATTGATCATTTACCATAGGAGACAATAGTAGCAAAAGATTTTACAACTTCAATCCCTACATCTGTAATAGTGATGATCCCCATTTCCACTGTTCTCCCTCCCTTTACACCTATTTTACTATAGTTTTTAGCACCTTCAACCCTTATTTTTACTCCTCCAAAATCTTGGCTTTTAACACCTCTAATGTTATCTCCACCTCTTATCTCCACTCCCCCTACATATATAGTTTCTACTTCACCTTCCATTTTGACCATAATAAGCCAATTACAACTAGCATAATTGAGTCAAGAGGACACTTAGGGTCACCCATTAGTGGAGTATCAAGCTTTTAATCCACTTTCCCTTCCTCTAATTTCACCTTCCCATTTTATTCCATTCCATTTATAATCCCATCCATTTTATGACCATTAATTCCAAACACTACCCAATAGTACATTGTTTTAGAATCTATCATTCTAACTTTAGTCTCATGGGCTATGTTGATACTTGGGGTGAGTATTATTCCTCCTCAATCCCCACTCACTTTCATTAAACCACCAACCTTGAGTGGTCCAACATAACTCATTGATTCATTTAATGATTTGGCTTCTACCCTTTCACCTATCCCCAAATTCACACCCCCTATGTCTATTCAACCTTTTATTTCTCCCATAGACATAATTGTTTTTTCCACCTCCATCTCTTCCACTTTCACTATTTTTTTATAACCATCATTTGTGGTTGGAGAGATCCAAATTATTGAGGTGAATGTATACCTACAATATAATGATGGATAAAATATTTCATAAGCACTTTCTAAACAACCAAAGACAACATATACCTAGGAGTCTACAATGGTCACAGTGTCTTCTAGTGTAGCTACATCAGTTGTTGATTCTTTGGTGATGGTGTCAAAATAGAAAGAGGCTACCCCTAATTATCTATCCCAATCAGTGGTAAAAAAGGAAATAGATGGTTGATAACAATACCTTAGACTTTAGTCTCTTAGAGGTCAATAAGAGATCTAAACCTACTCCTAGGACCCATTCCAAGATATTCAATGATTAGAATGGAGAAAGGTATGTTCAAATTGTAGTACCCCACTAGGAAAATCAAAAGAAGATCTTGTGGTCAAGGATTACTAAATTTCCAAAATTTACCTTAGACAACTGATAAGAAAGGGTCTAAAACATGACGTGTAATTTAAAATCAACTCTCTCTTCAAATAGATTCTTCATGACAAAGCCACTAAGGATGAATTGAAGAAAAAGGTAGACCAAATCATAGATGCATTAACCCAATTTATATAGCCCAATGGATCATCACAACAACCACAATTAGTGCAACCAAGTGATCAAAGTCTAGATCAAGCTATAATTGATTTACCTCAAGAGATTTCTCATATGGGAAGGGCCACTAAATAATGGTTGGAGGAATTAGTCACTAAGGGAAATAAGGTCATTGTAGTAATGATGGACCACTATCAAATAATTAGAGAGAGGATTAATACATTTAAATATTAGGTCAACAAACATGAAGGAGAGATTCAAACTTTGAACTTGTATTATCCTAAATTGACAACTATAAAATTAATTGATATGGATACCCTCATTTCTAAGAACATTTTATAGAATGATGTTGAACATAAGGAACTACATAGGGCTAATCAATTTTGTATTAGAGTAATAATAGAATATTCCCACCAATCCAAGCTAGTACATCATAAGGTGATTGATGTGTTATATGATATAGATGGGATGATGAACACAATGTCATTCCAAATAGTAGATAATGCAAATAACCTCCTTTAGGTAGAAGAGGTTTAGAATAAATTAAAGGGAATAGTTGAGAAAGAATATGCAAAGGACATAGTCTTCACCCTGATTTTCATCCATTGCTTCCTCAGGTATGAAAGAGAAATTAATAAGATGAGGATCAAAATATAAGGAATAAGGAATTTCAAGAAATAATTATTCAATGTTCAAGTAGATTGTGCAACCTCTAGTATCTACTCTTGTGGGCCTGATCTAGAATGGATACAAGAAATTTTTTAAGCTATTGATGTATATGTTGAAAAACAATAGGTCAAGAATTATAAGAAGGCTGAAGAGATTTTGGATATTGATTAATTTCTCTCTAATTAATATTTTATATGTTGTAATTTCATTTTTAAAAAACAATAAAAGTTGTAATTGTCAAGCTTCAACTATTTTTGAGAAAGAGAAAACATATTTTACACTTTATATTTTAATAATGTGAAAGTTGTAAAATTACAAATTGCACTTTCCATTTTGACAAGTAAAAATTGTTAAAAGTGTAAAATCATGAGGTGAAAATTGAAAGTTTCATTTTTAGAAAGTAGTATGACTTAAAGTTGTAAAAGTCCCACTATAGTTTTACAAGTTAGGGTTTTACAAAGGTAACTTCAATTATCTTTTTGAAAAGTTAATATTTTCTTGGGTGCCACCTATTTTTCATGCAGAGCTAATTTTAGTTGTTAAAGATGAAGAAGCTTTGCATGGATATCTTATAGTTCTAGCCATGCCATTATATACCAAGGATCACACCCACCTCTTGTATTCCATTTTACAACCATTCTATAAGTTGAAGATGCCAATACTAGAGCAACTCTCCTCTTTTTCATGAAGATTATAGATTTTCATGGTTTCCCTTACTGGGTGTTCAATTTTTGACAACTACATCTCATCAATGAGATCTTTTTGTATTAAAATTGGTAGACCCCATGGCCCAATCCATTCTTTTAATTGTTAAATAATATAAATTCTGCATTTTGAATGTATTTTTTACAAGCTATAACCTTTGGGACATAAATAAATTAAAGATTTACCTTTCTTATTTGAGAAATCTCTATATATGTCAGTTATTTGAGTATTTATGGAAGTTTTATTTCTTATTTCAATCACAAGAAAATAATTTGTGGTATTTTATGCCTTTTAGAATATTTTTTGATTAAAATAAATAACTCTTTTCCCTTTTTTGAAAGTAACTAAATATTGCCTCTAATTTCCCATTCGTATGAGTTTGTGTTGGACACACTTCAATACAATTCTATATTTCATTGTGTTTATCAAGAAAGCATTAAGACCTACTAAAATTTGGTGTAATCACTATTTTGAGTTTCATAAAATTTTATTCTTTCCATTTTTTTGTTAAAATTTTAGTTTAGGAAAAAAAGAGAGAAATTTCCATAGAACTGGTATCATACCAGTTGCATTAAATATAGTGAAAGGAAGTTGGCCTTATATAAAGGTTAACCTCAGCTACCAAGGTCCTATGGCTTAGATGTTTTTCGATTATATCATTAGGTTTTGCATAGTGAATTGTTATATATTAGAATGAGTGTAAAACTTATGTGATAACAATTAATTATACTATTTTTATTCACATGCCATGTATAAGACAATTTAGATGGTTATAGTTGGTGTCAGACCTTTATATGGACTGAGGAGAGGAATGAGGCTGATCTCAAAGTGCAAGGATGTTCTTCAAACTTATCATTAGTCCTTAACCACCCACACCCAATTTGAAGAGGCATTACTTACTCTCTTTGTGGTTCATTGGAAATAAAGAACCAAATTACCTTAAAATTCCCAAAATTACCTTAGTTTCTATAAGAAGGTAGGTTGAGACTGCAATTAGGCCTTCCAACTTGATTTTCATGATTACAATCATTCAAAGTTTGGGAATTTTGGCCTAGTGAATGGACTCACTAGCATCACTCTAGAGTGCACCCTATTTGAACATGTGCAAGTCACACCTTCTCTTTAGCTAATATAATTAGAACTTCTTAGAGTGTGGGTGACTCTATACTAAGAAGAACCTCTATATAGGGTTGGTTCCCTTAATATTTATCTATTAAAACTAAATTACTACTATTTTGGGATGAAAAGGGGAAGGGGAAACTGAAGTGAAATCCTATCTAATGGGGTGATGCACCTAAATTATTTATATCCTATGGAAGCTATTGAAACTAATGCATGCATATAAATCAATAAAAATTATTATATTGCCTATCAAGGGATCTGTAGCTCTACCAATTATAGCACAATTGATTACTATCTTATATGCAATTAAACACGGAATTATACCAGAATGATAAAGTAGCTAGAAACTTGAGACAACAAAGAATTTGAGAGACAATACACACTCTTTGTATTAGATATTACTAGAAGAAAATACAATAAGGAAGATGCCACTTCTTCCTCCACCTCAAAGGCTTGCCACACCTCAAGACCTTCTTCCCTCTCTCTCTCTTGCTCAACACAACAACTCTAAAGCCTGAGTTGCTATCCCTCCTTGAATGCTTCAACTGATCTCTTTGACCTTACACCTGTAGATCTCCTTGACCTTGCTAGCTTCAATGCTTTTACTTGCCTTAGAATTATTTTACAATACATGCCTTATGGGTCTATAAATAAGATCCCATGCTTAAAAAAATAGAAGTCTAACTACTAAAATTAGACACATAGCTCATGACTTAAATTAGCCCCTTAGCATGCAAACACTCGGTTCAACTAACTGACTGTTCATCAATAGCAGTTCTGAAAATACACAGGCGACTGACATCAGTCCCTGTTGGTCTAGTGCTGCCAACATCGGCCAACTTCCTACCGTCACCGGTCTCCTTCTCCACTGCACTTGACTGACGTCGGTCATACTGCCGACGTCGGTGGCTCTGGTTCTTCAGCATCCTTCCTTCTAGTGTCTGCAAACAGTTGACGCTTTTAGCTCCACACCACAACAATCTCCCACTTGGAGATAAACAATTGCAACTTGTACCTATACCTATACACCATCTATTTTGTTCTTTAGGCACTGTATCCCTCTTCAATGTCACTCTTGAAGATCAACCACCACGCAAACCTGTGATGCAATCCATGTATCTTATGCCACAAGAATTTTGCTACTCCCAAATTCTCCATGACATACTTCTGAACCAACTCTACCCTTAGCTCAGAAAACTCCATATATATGAAACCCTGCAACAAGTAACACAATACAGTAACAGGATAATGTAGCTAATAGTATCCAACCTAGTAAAGATAAAATAGAATGGTCAAACCTCCATTATTCTACAGCATAATCAAGACCATATACCATAGCCTTCTGTCTCATGTATCCATCCACTCTCTTCTCTAAAAAGGGAATCCATCCCTCTATCCAGTGCTTCCTTCCAGCTGACAACACTACCAACAAATACCTGTTTGGTTCTCTAAGGACTCACACTCCTCATCCATGCCAAGCTCCCACTGCTTCTGGATTCTACCTACATTGCTTCTTCCATCTTCCTAGTTCATGACTATCAGTAAGCAATATAAAGAAGGTGAACAATGAATATGAGGTTCACATACCTTTTCTGACCTCTACATGGGTGTTTGAGACTTAGTAATTCACCCAACATCCATTCCAGTGACCGATCTAGGCCATCTCCCAGTCTGCTTCTGACCGATGTCGATTCCCTGCATTGATCCTGACTACCGACATCGCTTCCCTGGCCAATGCTGGTGTCCCTCCTGCTGACATCGGTCCTTATGACCGACATTGGACTTCTCCTGTCTGACCTACCAACCCTGCTGGTCTGCACATGATCGATGTCGGTACCTGGATGACTGACGTCAGTGCCAAGCTACCGACATCGGTGTCTGTGTGTTCCTGTAAGTGATGAAATTTTCATCCACGAGCTCTTCTTGGATCATACCTCTGTCCATGCTGCCCTGCTCAGATTTATTCAGCCCCTATGACTAATCTCTATCCTTCATCTCCTCCATAAACACCAAGGCTTCTTTGTTCCTGTCAAAAGAATCAAACTTCCTCCTTCTGCAATGAACTATATCTATGCTTTCCAAATTTGAACGCATACCTTTTGAATCAAGAACTTCCATTCCCTTCCTGTTCTTGTGACCAAGCCTATTAGGCCACATCTTTGAATCTACACCAGAAGTGGAATCAGTAATACAAGTAGACAAATAAAGAGTATCTACTTTCTTACCTCTTGCTAGAACAATTGCTCCCTTGGTAACCTTCCAAGAATCTGCTGTGAGGGTTATTGTGCATCCCTCATCTCCCAACCTTCCTACAAAAATTAGACTCTGCTTCAGAATCAGAACATGCATGACCTCTTTCAACACCCATGTGTTGTCAATCTGCAATCTCAGCTGCACTTTCCCTTTGCCAACTATCTGACAAGGCATACCATCCCCTAAATAAATAACTCCAAAGTCTCCCTGTTCATACTTGTAGAACAAATCTCTATTTGGGGATGCATGAAAAGATGAACCATAATCTAAAATCCATGATCTTACTTGACTATCTGAAGAAAGTATGAGAGCATCCTGCATCACAATATTTGCATCCTTTGCTTCTCCCATACCTGCATGTTGATTCTCTTTATCTCTCAACCAACACTCCTTCTTTGTATGTCCTTTCTTTCCACAAAACTAGCAGGTAATACCTTTGGACTCGGATCTCCTTCCTGACCTTGATTTCCCTTGCTCAACCTTCTCCCTTTGCCTTTCCCTGCTTTCTACACTTAGAGCATTCCCTAATGATTCACCTATGCTTCTCCTACGTATTTCCTCATTCAAGATCACACTCACAACATCATTAACTTTTAAGATTTTAGAAGCAGATGCAGAATTACTTACTGCCATAACCATATCATCCCAACTTTTAGGCAAAGAACATAAAATCAAGAGAGCCTTTACCTCATCATCAAAAACAATATTGACTTAAGCTAATTGGTTTACCAAACCATGGAAATCATTGAGATGAGTATGTACCGATCCACCTTCCTGCATTTGCAAAGTAAATAGCTGCTTCGTAAGATATACCTTATTAGAAGCCGAGGGCTTTTTGTATAATTTTTCCAAGGACTTTATCAACTCTTCTATTGTCTTGCACTGTGATAAGCTAAAAATCACAGATGATGCAAGGCTCAACCTTATGGAACCAAGAGCCTTCCGATCAAGAACATTCCATTCTTCATCCTTCATATCTGTGGGCTTGCATGCAACCCCACCCAATGGTACGTACAAATCCTTTTGATACAGATAGTCCTCAATCTGCATCCTCCAATGTTGATAATTCTTGCCGTTAAATTTCTCCATTCGTAGCCTGCTTTCTTCTGCCATTGCTGAACTCCCACTCAACTAAAAAACCCTGTGAATGACCTGTAATCAAAAACAATACCCTGCTTCTTGCAAACCATAGCTCCGATACCACTTATCAAGGGATCTGTAGCTCTACCAATTAGAGCACAATTGATTACTATCTTATATGCAATTAAACATGAAATTATACCAGAATGATAAAGTAGCTAGAAACTTGAGATAGCAAAGAGTTTGAGAGACAATACACACTCTTTGTATTAGATATTACTAGAAGAAAATACAATAAGGAAGATGCCACTTCTTCCTCCACCTCAAAGGCTTGCCACACCTCAAGACCTTCTTCCCTCTCTCTCTCTTGCTCAGCACAACAACTCTAAAGCCTGAGTTGTTATCCCTCCTTGAATGCTTCAGCTGATCTCTTTGACCTTACACCTGTAGATCTCCTTGACCTTGCTAGCTTCAATGCTTTTACTTGCCTTAGAATTATTTTACAATACATGCCTTATGGGTCTATAAATAAGATCCCATGCTTACAAAAATATAAGTCTAACTACTAAAATTAGACACACAGCTTGTGACTTAAATTAGCCCCTTAGCATGCAAACACTCGGTTCAACTAACTGACTGTTCATCAACAGTAGTTCTGAAAATACACAGGCGACCGACGTCGGTCCCTACTGGTATGGTGCTGCCGACGTCGGCTGACTTCCTGTCGTCACCAGTCTCCTTCTCCACTGCACTTGACCGACATCGGTCATATAGCCGATGCCGGTGGCTCTAGTTCTTCAGCATCCTTCCTTCTAGTGTTTGCAAACAATTGAAGCTTTTAGCTCCACACCACAACATTTCCCCCAAGCATAAGTATTTTATATGAAGGATTGAAATAATTTGGATTACAAAATTCCTTTTTATACCTCTTTAAATGACTTGCAGAAGGTGAGGTAGAAAGAAATAGGTGAGGAAGGGACCTATCCAAAGGGGATATAATCCCACTTATGTGTTTATAAAAAATCAATTCCACTCTATTATCTATAAAAACTCATATACAAAATTAAAAAAATCTTCTTTACTGATGTATGGTCTAGAATACAATTTCTTCTTCAGCTCTAGAAATAATAAAAAATCACTTGAAAAAGCTAATATATATGTCTAAAAACTAATTTACAAACAATGTGGAATTGAAATGGAAGAAGGATTAGTCTTGGTTAGTTAACCAAAAACTAACTCCTTTTAAAATATTCAATCAATTCTCAAAAATCCTTGAAATCCATAAAGCATGCATGGAATTTCAAACTTTGGCATAGGAATAAGGTAGTGGGCCCATGTCAACAAGTAAAATATTCCTCCATGCATGATGTAACACCAAAATTAAAAAGGTGACTCCAATTGAAGTGTTAGGAAGCTAATTTGGAACATGATAATGTCCCGTCTGCATGGTAATCAAGGAAGATGAATTATAAGATTTGACTAGTCAATTCTAACGAACTCCATATTTCATGAAAAGGGACCTTAAATGTTGAATATGCGCATGAATATACATTAAATATTATTAAACTGGCATGAAAACTCATTTTTAACTCCTTGTCATCTTATTTCAACACCAAACTTCAAATTGACCATTGACCAACTAGGCCTATTATACCAAAAAGGCCTAAAGGCTAATATGTGCACTTTGACACCATGAAACCTAAAATAAGAAGACATGAAACCTTAAAAAAATTAATTAGACTTTTAACAACTTTCCTCATCATAATATAAGTGATTTTTATGAGAAAACACTTGCCATTTAGTCAATAAGGTTGACTAGGCCTATTTTGCTCCATTTTCCTACAGACTTGCCATTTTGATCAAATTGGTAGGAATAATTCAAGGATTATTTATGATGAACTAAAGATTTTATGATGAATAAAAATTCTTATTCTTTGATTTCCATTAATTATATTTCATTAAACTACCCTGTACCTCATTTCACATGATTTTTTCCATTAAAAACATGATTTATGCCATCATAAGTACAAATCCATACATGAAATTGATATTGATGGAATTTTATTTTATTTTACCTAATTTTTTAATAGTTCTTAGGTTTATCCATGATGATTTAATGGAAATAAAATTCATTTTTCTCAAAACTAGTTTTTTAGGGGTTTAGGAGGGGTTTTAAGATGAATCTTCAAAATGATGATTCATGAAGTGTAGACCTCAAAATTACAAAATAATTATATTTATGTGTATAATACTTACCCTCATAACATCCCTAAGTATATTTGGTTCCCATGCAAAATATATGAAATGCCATCATGTGGAGGAAAATTGTATGTAAGGTTTAACTTTCGTTTTAGGCTACCTACACTCTTAACAATTGTTAATAAATCATAGCCCCTCAACTAGTCTCAATTTTTCATTAGTTATAATTACATATGGGTCCTCAAAACATACTAATATTGTTTGGCCAAACTCCATGTTAAGCATGGGATATACTGAGAGGGGGGTGAATCAGTATATCATATATCTTATAAATATTTTACTTAATCAAATTCCACTTAACCATTCATTCGAGATATGCAATAAAATTGAAATAAATATGCACCACAGGAAAGAGAGAGAGAGAGAGAGAGAGAGAGAGAGAGAGAGAGAGAGAGAGAGAGACCATATTTTTATGTGGAAACCCAAAATGGGAAAACCACAAAGAACAATCTCAAGTATATGAAAGAGAACCAACTCAAAATACAAAATTTACAAGCACCAACTTGCAGGAGCACCAATCTCTTGAAAATATTTGTGAGCACCAACCCACATGAGTACCAAATATTTTACTTAATCAAATTCCACTTAACCATTCATTCAAGATATGCAAAAAAACTAAAAGAAATATGCACCACACAAGAGAGAGAGAGAGAGAGAGAGAGAGAGAGAGAGAGAGAGAGAGAGAGAGAGAGAGAGAGAGAGAGAGAGAGAGAGAGAGAGAGAGAGAGAGAGAGAGAGAGAGAGAGAGAGAGAGCATATTTTTATGTGAAAACTCAAAATGGGAAAAACCACAAAGAACAATCTCAAGTATATGAAAGAACACCAACTCAAATTACAAAGTTCACAAGCACCAACTTGCAGGAGCACCAATCCCTTGAAAATATTTGTGAGCGCCAACCCACATAAGTACCAACCCCTCTTTTGTATAAAACACAACTATCTTTCAATGTTTCTTACTCAAAAAATGATAAAACTCTACAATATATCTTTTTATTCTCTCCTCTTTTCTTATATAAAACAAATAAAAACCATGAACTCTCTTGCATATAACAAATGGATTCTCAAGCCTTTATTTATATCTTTCCAAATTACCTTTGGTATTCACCCTTTTAATCCCTTTAATCTTCATGGAAAATGGTGCCAAACTTATATGACCCTTTGTATCCTTGTATTTGAAAAGTCACATGGTGACCCTTCATGAGAAAATGCATCCTTTACCCTTTTATCTCTAGCTTGGAGACCTTTCAAATTATTTAAGTTGACTCTTCATGGAAAAATGCACCATACCCTCTTTTTATCTTCACTTGGTGACTCTTCAAATTCCTCAAGATGACTCTTCATGGGAAAATGCATCTCATTCCTCTTTTGTCTTTACCCCATGACTCTTTGACTTCTCCATGGGCCCTCTTTTAAATTTTATACAACCAAAAATATATTCATTAATATTAAATAAATATCAACACACATTAGCCAAGATATACATATTAAAAACACCATTAAATGTTATGGGGCCTTTATCATCAATGCTAAACCTTTGACATCAATGACAATATTTCCAACAATATTCCCCTTTTCTATTGATAACAACCTCAAACTAAAACTACCATACCTTGAAACTTGTACTGTACATGCCAACCTACACATACTACCATTTGAAAAACATACAATAACTCCCCCTTATTGTAACAACCTATACATGTTCCTTGTACCTATTTATGCACCTATTTCTATACCTATTCTTGTACTTATTTTTGTTCTTTTCCCCCTTTGACATCAATGTCAAAGGGCTTATCCTAGAGCTAACACTTAGCTCCCCCTCAACTGATGTTGATCTTCAATGGGAGGAAGTAAAAGAAATTACTCCCAACTTCACCTATAGATACTCAAATGTGTCTTCTGGTAGTGCCTTTGTGAAAATATCTACAATCTATTTTATAGTACTGATATATTCCATATTAACCTATTGATTTACAACTTGTTCTCTCAAGAAGTGATATCTGATATGAATATGTTTTGTTCTTGAATGTATCACTAGATTCTTAGAAATATTAATAGCATTTGTGATGTCAAAAAATAGAAATAGGTTCATCATATTTTACCTTAATATATTCTAAAGTTTTCTTCATCCAAAGCACTTGAGTATAACAAAATACCAATACAATATATTCTACTTCAGCTATAGAAAGTGATACTAAATTTTGTGTTTTTCTTAGCCATGATACTAAGCTATCACTGAAGAAGAAAGCTCCTCCACTTATACTCTTTTTGTCATCCAAGAAACCTACCCAATCTAAATCTATATAAGCAACCAAAGTGAAATCTCTACCTATGGGATACCATAATCCATAATCCAATGTCCCTTTGATATATCTAAATATTCTCTTCACCAACTGAACATGACTCTCCTTTGGGGTTGCCTAATATCTTGCAACCATGCCTACTGCATGCATAAAGTCTAGCCTCAATGCTATCAAATATAGAAGACTAAAAATAATAAATCTATACAAATTAATGGGTGAATCTTCATCCTTACTCACCTTGTTCTCTATACCCATCGATGTTCCAAGTGGTGCACAATCCTCAAAACCAAACTTTTTCAACATTTCTTTGGCATATTTACTTTGAGATATGAAAATTCCTTTATCTGACAAAAAAAATTGCAACCCTAAGAAAAATGACAATTTTCCAAGCTTAGATATCTCAAATTCCTTTTGCTTATTGTCAAAAAAGTTCTTTTATCATCTTTTCAATGTTACCTCTAAATACTATGTCATCAATATATACCACAACAATCAACTGATTCTCATGTTTTATTTTGATGTAGATATTACTTTCAACAAATCCTTTATTGAAACCTTGATCTTGTAGGTATTTATCAAGTCTTGCATACCAAGCTCTGGGAGCTTGTTTCAATCCATATAGTGCTTTCTTTAATCTACATACATGGTTACTATCATTTGAGATAATAAATCCCTCTGGCTACTCAATGTAGACCTCCTCTTCTAGATTCCCATTTAGGAAAGTAGACTTGACATCCATATAAAACACTTTGAAAATTTTAAACACTACATATGCAAGAAACATTATAATAGACACTAGCCTTGCTATTGGTGCAAAAGTTTTTTTCAAAATATATTCCCTCATTATGAGAATATATTTTACATATTAATATTTGTTTATTCCTTGTCATTTCTCCATTTTCATTCAAATTATTTCTATAAATCCATTTTGTTCATATCACATTGTGATATTTTGGTCTAGGCACTAATTCCCAAGTATCATTATTTTATATTTATTTAATTCTTCATCCATTGCTTAACCCAATTCTTATCATGTTTAGCTTCTGAAAAAGTTCTAGGCTAAATTTTGGGTAACAAAGAGAAATTAACTTGCTCAAATTCACTTACCATCATTTTTCTAGTGTGAATTCCTTCATTTATGTACTTGATGATGTCACTTTCATTATGATTTCTCTGGACATATTTGGATGGGGTTTTAGTGTCTTTTTTCTCCTTCTTCTCATCTTCATCTGATTCATTAAAATATTCCTCTTCAATGATTTCAAGAATATCTACTAGATCACTAATTCTTTGTGATCCATCTTATTCTATTTTGACACTTGCACTTTCAACTATTTTCTTGGATTTTTTTTTTATAATATTTATAAGTTTAATTTTTAAAGAATAAACAAGAAATATACCTTCATCTACTCTATATTCAAACTTACCTAGTTTTTCATTAGTTCTCTTTATGAACCATCTACTACCAAGAACTATGAAATAATCAATTGTAGCTGATTTATCTTTCCATAGCTCATAAGGAGTCTTGTCACTGTTGACTCTCAATAATGCTCTATTATACATATGCACACTTGTACCTACTACCTCTCTCTAATGTTTATCTATTGTTTTGGATTTATTTAGCATTGTCCTTTCCATCTCTTTAACTATTATGTTTCTCTGTTCAACTACTCCATTTTGTTGTGGAGTTCTAGCTATTGAATAATTTCTCTTTATTTCATGGTCTTCACAATAATCAATAAACTAATTTGACATGAATTCTACTCCTTAATCTGATCTTAGGCACTTAATCTTCATATTGGTTTCATTCTCAACTAATGCTTTGAATGCTTTGAAATGTCTGAAAGCTTCTGATTTTTTCTTTGAAAACATTACACAAGTCACACATGAAAAATCATCAATAAGCAACATGAAATATTTCTCACTCTGAGTACTTTGAGTTCTCATAGGTCCACACAAATTAGTGGGAACAAGATCTAACATCTGAGTGGTTGAGTATTCTTTTGTTTTGAACAACCTTCTGACCTACTACCGATACTGATAAGGTTCATAAAGTATGCTGGATGGCTTTGTAATCTTTGAAAGATTTTTGACTGCTTATTTCTTGCTGATGTTGACAAGATTATTAAAATTTATGTGTCCCATTCTCTTGTGCCATATCTAAGTTTTTAAAATATGACTCAAACAACATTATTGACCTTTGATGTCTGATGACATATATAAATTATTACCTATTCTCTGAGCATCTACAACCAATACATCTGAATCTTTTCTCCTAATTTCACAACCTTCTACATAAAAATTTAGTGTGTTTCCCTAATCATACATTTGACTTACACTCAGAATATTATTCTTAAGACCTTCTACATATAAAACATTTTTAGTTTTAGTTTCACCATTATCCAAACTTAGTGTACCTTTTCTAACAATTCTAGCAGTAGTATTATCTTTAAATTTCACTATGCCACCATTGATCTTCTTCAAGGTTATGAACTTGATCTTGTATCTTGTCACGTGCCTCAAACATCTGCTATCAACGAACCATAGATTTTCTTCATTTCTTGCATGAAAATTTGTCTGGACTAACATAGAATCTTCAAGTTGTTTCTTCTACCATGTTCCTATCTAAACTTTCTTCTTAATGAATAGAGCCTTGAAAATTTGGTCTTTCTTAACTGACTCAAACATGCTTCTATAGTACTTAGCTATGTGTCTAGAATTATTGTACTTGTAACATATTATAGCCTCTTCATCAAACTTGATAGAGGAACAAAAGAATTATGGCTTCTGTTGGACTCTGCATGAGTTTCTTTTTTCTTATTTATGAGATTGTTAGCCTTTTTTTGACATTTTATTTTCTTATGACTATATCTTTTGAAATAAAAGTATTAACCATAAAAATAGAACCTATTTATGTACCTTTGACCTGATTATCTTTTGTAGCTATATTCCTTCCAGCCTTCTTTGTTTGAGATGTCCTCTATATTCTTAACTTCTTCCTTTTTTGTTTCCTCTTTTGTAAGAGCTTCAGCATAACTCTTTTTATTTTCAAATATAATACCTATCTTATATGATATTGATTTTTTGCTATATAATATCTTATTCAATATATCAATGCTTTTTTCAAATTTTGAATTATTGGTTACTTTATTTGTTTTCTTCAGATCTGTTATTAAAGAAGAAATTTCAATAACACACATTTCACATTCTTCACTTACTTTTTGAAACTATACCATTAGATATTTTTATTCTTCTTCACTTATTCAAAGTGTGCTTGTAGATCTTCAATTATTTCCTTTGACTCCTTTTCATTTTTCTTGAGTTGGAGCTTCAATCTTCGATTCTTCTTCTCAAGAGATTTTGACTCTTCTAAGGCACAAATGAGTTCTCCTTCTAGATTCACTTCAATTCATCATGTTCTTCTTCTTGATCATCTATAATTTTTCTTGTAGACGCATCTTTATGAATGGCCATGAATATAATCTCTTCTTCTAAATCATTGACTCCACCATCTTCGACTGAGCTAGGATCTTTAGAATATAAACTCTTCTTCTAAATCCCTTCTTGAATTTTCCTTTGAAATTCTTATTATATGTAGAATTTACTTCTTAATTTTCACCATTAACCTTATATGGGCACTTCGTTATAAAATTTGCAATCTTTCCATAATCAAAACAATTAAAAGTTAATTTTCCTTGATATTTACCTATGCCCTTTTTTATCTTGAAAATGAATAGAGATCTGTTGTCATTTTCATCATCATTAGAGTTGTCACTTGATTCTTGAATCTTAGCCTTCTCTTTATTTGATGTCTTGAAATTAACTTCTCTCTATGAGGGTTTCTCTTATTCAGTCCATATCTTATATGCTGAAAGAATACCATGTAGCTCGTCCTTATTTATCTTGGATAAATTCTTCACCTCTTCAATTGCTAAGACTTTTACAACATATCTCAATGGTATAGATCTCAAAAAAAATTTCACCACCACTGATTCTTCTATAATTTTTCCAAGACCTTGAATATGATTAACTATTTGATTAACCTACAAAATATAACTTGATATATGTTCTTCCTCTTCCATCTTCAAGCTTTCAAACTATCTTTTGAAAGTCTAAAGCTTAGCTTGCTGAACCTTTCCATCACCTTTTATAAATATTCTCAAGATTTACTCAAGTTTCATGAGTATATTTACATTTCATAACTTTAACAAATTTTGATTCACATAAACCACATAAAATAACATTTAAATCTTTAGCATTATTTTCACTTGTCTTTTCTTCCATCAGAGTAGTTAGAAGTATCTATGGCTCTTCATATTCTTCCACTACTACTTACAAATGTTGAATCCAAGGGCCATCAAATAAGTACTCATCATTATGCTCTAAAAATCATAATTCATCCCATCAAACAAAGGTTCCTTATTTGTAGAAAAACATTCATGTGATCTATCCATTGTGCTTTCCCTGATCTACCTTCAAGTTGTAAAACTTTTTCAAAAAGAACCTACTCTGATACCAATTGTTAAGCACAAGATATACTAAGAGCAGGGGGGTAGATCAGTATATCATATATCTTATAAATATTTTACTTAATCAAATTCCACTTAACCATTCATTCAAGATATGCAATAAAATTAAAAATAATATGCACCACATGTGTGTGTGTGTGTGTGTGTGTGTGTGAGTGAGAGAGAGAGAGAGAGAGAGAGAGAGAGAGAGAGAGAGAGAGAGAGAGAGAGAGAGAGAGAGAGAGAGAGAGAGAGAGAGAGAGAGAGAGAGAGAGAGAGACCATATTTTTACATGGAAACCCAAAATGGTAAAAACCATGAAGAACAATCTCAAGTATATGAAAGAGTACCAACTTAAATTACAAATTTTGCATAAACCAACTTATAGGAGCACCAACCCACAAGAGCACCAAAACCTCTTGTGTATAAAATACAACTATCTCTCAATGTTTCTTACTCAACAAAAGATATAACTCTACAATATATCTTTCTATTCACTTCTCTTTTCTTATATAAAATAAATACAAATGATGCATTCTCTTACATACAACAAATGACTTCTCAAGCCTTTATTTATATCTTTCCAAATGACCTTTGGATTTCACCTTTTGTGTCCCTTCAATACTCATGTAAAATGGTGCCAAACTTGTATGAACCTTTGTATCCTTGTATTTAAAAAGTCACATGTTGACCCTTCATGAGCAAATGCATCCTTTCCCCTTTTGTCTTTATCTTGGTGACCTTTCAAATTCCTTAAGGTGTTTATTCATGGAAAAATGCACCATACCCTCTTTTGTCTTCACTTGGTGACTCGTGGAATTCCTCAAGATGATTCTTCATGGGAAAATGCATCCCATTCCTCTTTTGTCTTTACCTCGTGACTCTTTCACTTCTCCATGGGCCCTCTTTTGACTTTTATGTAACCAAAAATATATTCATTAATATTAAATAAATATCAACACACATTAGCCAAGATATGAATATTAAAAATACCATTGAATGTTATGTGTCATTTATCACCAATGCTAAACCTTTGACATCAATTAAAATATTTACAACACTTCACACATGGTGAAAGATACAATCATATGAATAGGAGGCTTAAAAGAGTGTCTAGAACTACAAAAAGTGAAAAACCTCACCAAGATGAAAATTACTCCCCCTACTTAAAAATTATTAAAAAAATCATCATGGTACCTATACCATGTTATCAAAACACTCTAAAATCACATCTTTCTTGAAAAGTAAAAAAACACCTTTTGTCATATATGCCTATTTACTTGTAAAAACCTATATCAACATGGTTTGTATAAAATTTGGAGTTTTTACACTCTTTAAAGTTATGATGATGATTTAAAAACATCATCCCATTATTTTCAAACTTTTACTTGGACTTTGAAACATTTGTGTAACTCCATAACACTGCATACTCCAATGGTGATCTCAAATGGATAGGCTAAGGTATTATAAAAAATATAAACTATATCCACTCATAAAATGGAAATAAACATTTTTAAAAATATTCCTAAACTCATGATGACGATTTTTACCAAATTTCAATTCTTGAATCCACCTGTAGCTCCCAAAAACTTCAATTTTCTCTCAAAATTGACCCCTATGCATGTACTATCTGTATATTTGACTGAGTTTTGGATACTTCAAAGTGTTTTCATGGATTATAGATATTTTTAAGGTAAAAAATATCTTCAATTATCTCAATATCCCTTTCAAGAGTTTGTAAAACTCCTCTACCCCTATTTTAAGCATGTTTGAGCCTTTTAAAGGTTTTAGGACTCATACAGTCAAGTTTTGTACATATGATGTACTATAATATTAATTAATTATTACTAATTATTTCATGAATTTAATAATTATTTTAAGATATTATTAATCTTTAATTACTTATACCATCCACTACTTGATTGGATAAGGTTATTGAGAGAAACTTGTTTGCCTATAACCTATGAGAGAGAAACTAGACCATGCCTTAACTATGTTCACAAAATTTTTGAAGTGATTCATATATGTTTGGTGATTTATAATTATTATTATTATATTAATTATGATCTCATATTATATTGTCTCTAGTACCATTCTATTCCTCATGAAGTATAAACATCTTCTTACATAAAGCCATCTTCCTCCTTACAAAATATAAGTGTTCATTATTCTTAGGTTTGTATAACTGTGTTCATGATCCTATGAGTCTAGATAATAATTTTAATATTCATCATCATCCCCTTGAAACATTTAATATCATCTTGAACCACTTCTCATCTAAATCCTTACCATTTTGATAGTATGACTATGACTTTAACCTATAGGTAGTCATTACTAGGGATTATAACCTTAGGCTTTAATCAACTCCATAACTATTACCCATTTAGTTCTATTGATACTGAGGTATTTTGATACCAATGCACCTTAGTGAATTAAAAAACTCCCTAAAGCTTTAGGAAATCTCATCATGCTATCAATTTGTCTTGTTTTTAAAGGTACAGGCATGTAGGTTATCTTCATTTTGCTTATACCTTACTTTCATGATGTCAAGAGTAGATGAACCTACTCTATTTCCACATACTATCTCATACATACCAAATTTTCACCTTAAGCTTAAACCATGAGAAAATTATACTTTTTATACACCTAGTTTGTTGTAAGTGCCCTTTTTGATGAATGTAAGTACCTTAAAAGTGACTCTAGGTTCCTCTTTTTATCCTTCTAAAACCCTCATTGGTACTTGGGATGCTTTTGATGACCTCACTCTTGGTAATTTATGATATTTGATGTATTATATGATACATTAAGATGTTTTCCAAACCTTTGATTGAAGCATTCTCACATTCCTTGGAAGTTTTATTAGTGACCAAACCTTTGCAACTGTAGGTGTCCATAGAGTGGCCTATAGGTGCACTTTTGATGAATGTAGGGTGAAATTTGAATGAAAATTATCTTTCTTCCTTACTCTACCACCTACTGAGGGTAATCCTCCTTAATTTGTATTCCCTATAAATAGTTCCTTAGGTTTCCTTGAGGCTTATGAAGGGTTCATAATGACCCTACCCTAACTGTAAATAATAACCCAAAAAGGAGCCTATATGGTTTGATTAGGAATTATAACTAATTTTTTACATGTTAACCCATATATAGTTTCCAAATTATCCTTATAATAAGACCACCCACCTTACTATTTATAGTCAACAAAAAATTAACCAATAGAGTCCTCATTGACCTATTGACTATTATCACAACTTGACTCTGCTTAAAACCATTAAGTAAGCCTATAGGAGTCTTTTCTTGATTTTAGGCTCATTTGAAATTTTACAATCCTTATTCCTCCATGATTATTTATATAAGTCTCTTTAAGAACAAAACTATTCTTTCTAGCCTAAACTTACTTCAAAATAAAACTGCCTCAAGATCCAAATCTCATACAATTAGACCTCCCTACAAGGCATGGGCCTATAGGTCCTTATTATGGATATAGGTATGTTTGATTTAGGGTTTAAAAACCTTAAAAACCTAAATTTTAATTTTACTCCTCAAGTATTGAAAATTTCCCTTTGAACCTTGGATTGATTATCCAACTTTAGACCATGTTTTGTGACTTTGATAACCATCCTCTAAGGTGACTATGTTTAACCTTGCTATAGGAATTTATAGATTTAGAATTCTTGGATCATTGAAAAAGGGTAAAAATAGGTACAAAACCTCTTTATATGTCAAAATATTTCAAAATAACCTCAAAAAAATATCTTTTTATGCAATGTTCTAAATCCCTATGTCATCACAAGGATTAGTCATCTAGCTTGACTATAAGTACCTCTTTATGAGTTGAAGGTGACATTTGGGTGGATGAAGATGATATTTTATTAGATTTTGTATCTCTTAATCCCCCTAAGGTGACATATTCCTTAAAAAGTATTTCCACATATATTCCAAGTAATATTCATGTTTCCTAAAACTCAATTATGCTTAGAAGAGTCCTTAAACATGTCAAGCAGGCCTTCCTTGAGAAAAGATAGGCCTATAAGTGTAGTTTTGTATATAAGGATATTGAAAAGGTCTTATAGAGGTCATCATAATGAACTAAATCATTGATAAGCTCCCTTACTTTCTTTATCAATTCATTAACAAACATAAACCATATGAGATATCTCACTACCGACTTAACTTGATGCATATCATGAACAACATGACTATATTCCTCTTTTTGTTATAGGTGTGATTGTTTACATAGTGTTAATATTTAGGTTCAATACACCTACCTTCATCTCCATGTTTATTTTTCACCCATATATGGGTTGCTTGATATCTTCATATCTTCAAGAAAACTTCCCTGACCTTGATGCTTTATTGGATTATATTAACATACCCTAACTTTATCTTACTACCTAATTTAGGTCCTCATCCATGACTGTATATGATTATTAATTGGACACTACTCCCTTAATCATGATTTATTGATAATCATTTGTCAACCTTGACACTCTTGGGATGAAACTAGGTGATGGAAGGGTGGATATAAGGGTGATATGACATGAATGAAGGATGGAAACATGATGGAGGGTTTACAAAAGATTAAAGACCATGGGAAATGATTGATATATGGTAGTGATATGGGGTAAGTGAGATGGAAGTGGGAAAGAGCATGAAGGAACATGACAAAGGTTACCTAAATCATCTTATGAAAACACAAACCAATGATCATGACATCCACATGATTTAGAGGCCCTTATAGGAGGGAAAGAGACTGTAGTATCCCTTTCTTAGGGTTTCCTATTTTTAACAAAAGCTTTGATACCACTGTAATATCCCCAACCAATAGGGACTATAAAAATACAAATAGCTCTGATACCACTGTAATATCCCCAACCAATAGGGACTATGAAAAGACAAACAGCTCTGATACCACTGTAATATCCCCAACCAATAGGGAATATAGAAAGACAAATGCTCTGAACAAAGATATGATTTTGCAAAATAAATTCAATTAAATAAATAGACAGTAGTATAATATATCAACTGTCTAATCAGTGCTCTTATTATTCTTCAGAATGATTACAATAATGAATCTCTATCATGCAATAAATAATATAAATATTGTCTTCTAAAAACCTAGTTCTTCTAGCAAACTGGTAAATAACTTGCAATTTGGACTGCTCAGGTTTGTTGTGTCGACACATAGTCACCGACGTTGGTTATAAGGCCATCGTCAGTTGATAAACTATCATCATCAGTCTCTATCAGTCGGCTTCTCTATCGACATTGGTCTATAGACAGCTGATGTCGATCTTTGTGATCCCTGGGGTACTGTCAAGCCTGCGGTAGAACAGTACAAATTTACATGGATATGTATGGATTATGTATAGGAGAAAATAGAATCTAGTGCAGCTTGAATGCTGAATCCATGATCTAAAGATTTCTATCTGTATAATTTTCTAAATCAAAAACTAATGAAATAAATACATGAAATCCTTGTGATAAGTTCTATGTGAAGTTATCTCCCAAACCTATAAACCTCTGTGATAACTTTTGTATGAAGCTATCTCTCAAATTGGTAATAGATCAGCTGATATTTCACAGCCTCTAAATCACACACACTAAAGAGTGGACGTTCTCGAATGCAAATGGAATCTTGGAACCCTTGGCTCAGTCTTCACAAAGAATTCTTAGCAATAATCAATATCAATAATCAATGGATAATTCTAATGGTCTCCCATGAGAAACCCTTATACCCTCAAAAGATGTGCTTGCCCTAATTAGGGTTTCTTAAATTAGAATTAGGGTTTCTTAAATTAGAATTAGGGTTGCACAGTTAAAATATGCTAAATAATTAATATTTAATTAAATCAATCAAATATTAATATCTCCCTCAATACATGTTCGATCGAGCCCAAACAAAATCCAACTAAAAAAATTTTGCTAAATGAAGCCAAGCCAATCTCCATCAAGACCCTCTAACCATCCTATCATCCTACGAGGGTTGCATAATAAGCTAACCATCAACTCTGAACATGTCTAACTAAAAAGGGGACATGACAATCCACCCCTCTTGAAATTGCTTGCCCTCAAGCAATCGCTAAATGATAAACCAATCAATCCACCTAGATCCCAAATGTAGTCATGATCTCCACCACTGTCAATCAATACAAACTCCATGCCATGTCCATTACAACTCTCATCTAATGGCATCACATCATCCCTAGTACTTAGATAAGAATCCTAACTTCCAATCCATAAATGAAAATCAACTGGTAACTCAAGTAAACTCGTTACCTGAATAATATCTAAATCTAGAATATGAATGCTAGACATACTCATATCATCATCAACCTATGACCCATCTGTAAAAGAAAGCTGAGTCCCTGCCACATGTGCTATCTCCAAAACTGAACTCACCCTAAGACAAGGCTCGTCCACATGTCTCTCCTATGTTGGTGCCAATGTGCACTCGGTAGCGCACTCTATCATGTCATGTTGTATGAGCCTCTCCATTGAATGAAAAACATATATTTGAAGCTACTGCCCCGTATTGCCTTAATAATATGTGTCTTCCCATCAACATCAAAGCAAACCTCCATGTCCTTGAGACGAAGAGTAACTTGCTCAAATGAATGAAGCCACTTCATACCCAAGACTAAGTCTATATCCCCCATGTTCACCACATAATAATTAGCATTGAACTCATAGTTGTTCAAGCGCAATGGGAGGTCTCTAATCATACACTCACACCTAAGAGTGTGACCATCAGCTACCTTAACTCTAATGCCCTTAAAATATTTGGTAGTGAGTCCACGCTTCTCCAAAAATCTAGCATCTATAAAATTATGTGTGGCTCCTGTATCAAGAAGGCTGATGACCTTCTGTCCTGCCAAAACTCCACGGAGTCTGAATGATTCATCTGACTGAATGTTGGAAAGGCATGCCTCCTGTATATGAAGCTTTAAACATGCCTCTACCTTAGGCTCTGAAGCCTCTGCCTGCTCAGAACCATCCTACTATTTGGAATCCTCTAAATTTGAATCCTCATAATACGCCCACATCACATGATTTGCCTTGCCCTTAGGCCTCAAAGGACAATCATGATTGGCATCATAGGGACCTTTGCAATAGAAGTAAAGCTTCTTCTTATGTAGATCATTAAGAGCCTCTTAATCCAAAGGTGGTGCTACAGGATTTGCCTTAGAATCATTCTTAAAACCTGATTTATCTATGTTAAAATCCAGTCTCTCTCTATTACCGTTGAAGCACTTATGGTCCCTAGATGAAGAAGTACCTCCTGAGTTAGATTTACTAGATGGGGCTGCCATCTCCATACTACGCACCTTCTTCATAGCCATCTATAATGAAGGAGGATCAAAGGCTTTGATCCAACCTCTCAATGGTTCTATCAATCCCTCCATGAAGAGAACTACCAATCTACGCTCTGAAATATTTGGCACCATGACTGCCAATCACTAAAACTCACCAATGAAGGACTCCAAGTTACCTGTTTGTTTCAACTGTGCCAGATCTCAAAAGTAAACCTTGAGATCTTTCTTGTCAAACCTCTCAACAAATCTATCCATGAAGTCCTGGTACTCTGTCACCTGGTTATGCTGAAGTGTTACCATACCATGGTACCACCAATCATGTGCTACTCCATCCAAGTGCAAAGTGGCGTATTTGATGGCCTCTATCTCTATCATTGGCCTTAATGCCAAGAATGTATCAAGCTTATGAACCCAAGCTTGCACTGCCATCTTGCTGTTGCCATCAAAAGTAGTTAAAGAAAGCTTGCCAGTAGCCTTCTTCAGCTCACTAAGTTGACCTCTAGGCCTCCTATCCTATCTAACTAATCTATAGTGCTCTCTCCTTAGATTAACAAAATGATCAAAGGACATCCCCTCCTAAACATGAGGAGCTAATAAGTCCCACTCATCATTTGCAGCCATGAAAACATTTGAAAATAGTGAATCTCCTATCTCCTCCTCTGTTGGAGCCTCTGGTTCCTCTTGAACAAACATAGGATGTGTAGGTCTATCAGTTATTCTAGAGTGGACCTGCTATGGTCACTAATTAATAGTATCACTCCTTTTATCTCCTTGCTTCCCACTTTGTGTTGTGGACCCTTTAACAATGGATGCAATACTCTATGTTAATTTTTCTTCAAATGTAGGGTCTCAAAGAATTTCATTCATCCTCTTATGAGTTTTAACCAACATATTCAAACTTTGTTTTAGATTCTTCATATCCTTGTCCCACTATTTTTGAGTACTGGAGGTAATCATGGGTACTTAGCTGATTCAATGACCAAACTACCCAAACTACCCAAATCGGAAATAGATCAGCTGATATTTCACAGCCTCTAAATCACACACACTGAAGAGTGGACGTTCTCCAATGTAAATGGAATCCTGGAACCCTTGGCTCAGTCTCTCAAATCAGCAATAGATCAACTAATATTTCATAGCCTCTAAATCACACACACTAAAGAGTGGACGTTCTCCAATTCAAATGGAATTCTAGAACCCTTGGCTTAGTCTTCACAGAAGAATTCTTAGCAACAATCAATATCAATAATCAATGGATAATTCTAATGGCCTCCCATGAGAAACCCTTATACCCTCAAAAGATGTGCTTTCCCTAATTAGGGTTTCTTAAATTAAAATTAAGGTTTCTTAAATTAGAATTAGGGTTGCATAATTAAAATATGCTAAATAATTAATATTTAATTAAATCAATCAAATATTAATATCTCCCTCAATACATGTCCAATCGAGCCCAAACGAAAGCCAACTAAAAAAATTTTGCTAAACGAAGCCAAGCCAATCTCCATCAAGACCCTCTAACCATCCTATCAGCCTACAAGGGTCGTATAATAAGCTAACCATCAACTCTGAATATGTCAACTAAAAAGGGGACATGACAGAGACTAAAATTGAATCATGATTTTATCCAAAAAACTTAAAATTTGCAAAATTCCTTAAAGAATGCTAAACTAGCTTCCTTTGAGACACTTGAAAGTATGGAGGTGACTTCTTGAACATGAAACCTAGTGAAACTCTAAAAAATATGCTTTGAAATCATGAAAACATGATTAAAACCTTGCAAACACAAATTTATTAAAAATTGAGGCTTCCTTCCTCTTTCATGATAGTACAACTCACCTTTGAAGCCCATACTACACTACAGATTGACTAGCTAAATTTATGACCATTGTTTAACCTTTAATTGGATGAAAAATATATGAAAAGATATGGAGAGCTATAAAAAGTCACAAGATTTTTTAATAATTTTATTATCTTTGAAACTTTTCCCTAGTGAGGAGAAACTAAAGAAAACTGATTGCCTTTCTAGTTGTAAGCTACAAAAATTAGCCTGTATTAAATTAAATGGTTCATAATCCTAGATAATCCAATTGAGGATACACTTATAACATTAATAATCCCTCTAATTATAGGTTTTTCACCCCAAGTTTTAGACATGTACCCTTCCTTAGTAGACTGTGCCATCAGAAAACCTATAGGTAGGTCCCTTTGTGCCAACAATTAAAGTCCTAAAAGATGACTAATTTTGGGCCTATATGACCATGAATCACCATAAAAATCCTATGGAAGCTTGGATATTTCATAAAAATTATAAACCCTACTTTGGATGTACAAAATTTGTATGAATTTCGTACCATTGCTTGAAAATGAAGGGAAAAGAGCCATATCTTGCCTTTTAAAACCAAATAAGGATATTCACCATTTGAAATAGATATTTTCATTAGGATTACGTGTTATATCATGAAAATTAGCATGAAAAATTATACCTTTTAACCTTTTCTGTGTTTCAAACTTGCATACTTGGCATGTGTGGTGTAAAAAGGGGCCCTTTTTGGCTTATATGACATATCAAATGACCTTTTTATGACTAGAAACTTTAAGCATAGGCGATTTTCATGATTTTGAACATGATAAAAGATAAATTTGACAATTTAATAACCTTTTATAATCCATTTTTGATGTTTTTTTTACCAAAATTAATGCCTTTAGGCCATAAATGATCAGTTTGACTAGCTGCAAAGGGCTAATGACCAGTTTTAGGAAAGTTTCAATTGATAAGGGTAGTAATTTGGACTTGAAATGTTAAATTACTAACAATCACCTATTTACCACTATATATAACTTATGTATACCCTATTAGATCATATAAAAAGCTTGTCTCTTAAGGTTGTAGCCATGACTGTTGTAGGTTCTTATTTAGACTGAATTTCAACCTCTTCCATCAACTAGGCCATCAATTGCTTTCAACCATCTAGACCTCCATGGGGGTTTCCATTAGTTTTATGTGTTATTTAAGTGTCTCTCAAGTCTCCTAATCTCCATGACACCTTGAATACTCTCTACATCTATCTCATCTTACTCTTCACCATTGAATTCATGCCTCTATCTAATTGCTTTGGGAGACTTGACTAAGTTCTCATTACTATGTGGAGAGTCCTCTTGATTTTTCCTTTTAGGACTCTCTTACTTGACTTATTTGATGTTTAATTAGAATAACTTACATATTAAGTGGTAAAAAACTATTCTTTTTTGAAATTATTTGGTCCTTCAACATTATACACCCCTATTTATGATGATTGGTACAGATGAAATTATAGATTTACCTTCATAGAGAGCTTATAGAAGTTATTGTGCTTGGTGATGAACTAAAAAATGGATTTGGGAGTTATATAATACATGACATATGTTAATATACTGATCAAACACTTTAAACATCATCATCCTTTTCCATTAAGTGCACCAAAAGACCCTATAACTTGAGAAATTTAGCCCATGCTATGAAAATAGAAGAAATCTTGGAATTTACTTGCCTTTAACACTCCCACACATGAAATATATGGGTGTGTGTGATATATATAGTATAATGGGGTCCTTATAAACACACAACCAACATCAAGTTGTAGAAAGACTCATAAAATGGGCTAAAACCATTGCAATTTTCAAACCCTACATAGATGGATAAGCTCATGAGAGTGACCAAATTGTTAGCCATTGTTCATCAATTAAAAGAGATGGATTTGTATAAAAATTCATTGGATTAGATATTTTATGGACCCCCTTCCTTTTTCCAAAATTTTAGACACTGATCTTCTCTCTCTTATCCATACTGAATGAAAACTTGAAGGCTATTTAAGCTTTCCAAGGAAAATGATGGAATCATGAAATAGGTTTTTGAATGTTGGGACCTTGAAACTTATCCAAAACCTATATATACACTTAGGGTGGATATATACATCCATGGATCACTTGGAATAAATTTACTTCAAGTACACCTATATAGACTTGGTGAAAACACCCGATTTTGGCCTAAAAATACCACATTTGCCTTGGATATTGATGGAAGATGGATAACAAGTGATCCTATAGCTGATACATGTATGTAAAATATTTGAATTATATTTAAATAATCTTATTTTCTCTCCAATGTGCCATTTCATGCAAAAACCTCCTTTTGAATGTCATATAAAGGGCAATAAAATACATAAATAGTGAGATGTACGTTATAATTTGACTCTTCCACCTTTTGGGGGAGTGGTAATAAATATAATAGGTTTAGTATGACTTAAATATTACATTAAATAACCAATATGATCCTTTATACCACTTAAACCACTTTAACCTTCTTAATCAACTTTCATAAATGCCAAGAATAACACTAGGTTTCAAATGGCATTCACCTTAAATTTTCCAAATGAACCTTAAATAATGATAATAAGAATAAAATGGCCACTTGTATGACATATCAAGGCATTGAAAGATTGTGACAAGGTCAATTTTTCAAATATATGGGTGACCATTTTAACCTAGGGATCAAAATTGGTCAACATTACTTGTGACTCCTAGGGGTGACCAGCTTGCTAGTCAAGAGAACCTAGTGGCTCAAGTATGACTCATGACATGAAAGACCACATTCATGGAATTTAAAACTAATATAGTAATAAAGGAAACTTATTGGAATATATTTAATTACAATACACACAAAGACAAGTAAATAAATAACACTTACACCTAAGAGACACACCTAACACCTAAGAAGCAAATCAAGTAAGACACTAAAACAATAAGACAACTATATAAAAACTTGTGTGACACACTTTTTAACCATGAAAACAAATAATAAAAAAATAACTAAATCATACCTCAATTCTCCTCTAGGATCAAAAGGAAAAATTCTTTGACAAAGTTTGCTTCATGAGGTCATTTTGGATCATGATGATACGAGTGAAATCATGTACTGCCTACTACATGGAGGCTTCCTCTTGTAGTTGAAGACACTATCATACTCATGGCCTCTCAAGAAGGAAAATGGATCTTCTTGATCAACTCTTAGGTGTATGTATTGGTTGGATGAATTAATCACCCAATCATACTCTTCCCACACTCATCATCCTTGCATGAACACCATGAATTCTACCTCAGTTATATACTACTCTTAATAAGGTTGAGTAGTTTGAAGTGAGTATTGTAATATATCTAGATGGATTCCTTCAAGATTAGGTAGATATTTTTTGATGGTCTCTTGAGGCCACGTAAGCTCATTTTTATCCTACAATAGTGAAGAGGTGTTTGCATGTGAGAGAAGGGGTTGGTAACCTTGTTTGAAAACATCAAACCAGTCATCTCTACATAGGGAAACTTCTTGAAGGTTCATGATTAAAGGGTTGTTCCCTCCTTGTTTGGTGACATTAGACTATTCAACTTGGACCAGCTCATAGCACAATTTAAGGAGATTGCAACCTACCCATATAATGTCAAATAAATCACTTGAATAATCCTTTTAAACTCTTTCATTTTCAACAAACACTTGATGAACTTGAAAGATCTTAGATTTTTCTTATTCTCTATCCTTATTAGTTGGTATACAAGTTTCTCACACAACTGCTAAAAACTCTTGAGTATTGCCATGACTAAGGGTAGTTTCCATATCATCAATGAGGTCCTAGACGTCATCTTCATCATTTCAAATGAAATAATCTCTCTCATGTGGTTCATCATACTCCTGTAACTCATCTTCTTCTACATCTTTTAATATTGAATGGCATCCTTCCTTATAAAAGAGTGTTCCAAGGACAAGATCCTCTTCAATATTTGATAAGTCATCATAATAAGATACAAATACAACCTAATTTTCATGGTTTACCTCTTTAAGGAGTGGCATAGGATATTCTTGGAGTGACCTCAAGAGGGACGACATGTATGCCACATTTTCTTCATTCATTTGTTTGTTTTAAATAACCATGCTTTCCTCCTTCTTTGCATTGCTCTAGATGGATTTCCATGAAGTAAATGGCTTAAACTATTGAATTAATTTGGGTTTGCTTTATTTCTCCTCTTTCTCCTTTGGTTATAGTACTTAGTTCCAAGATGGAAACTTAGGCTTAGGAGTTTCTTTTATTGAGTGTACTTCTATTTGGGGCTTGAATAGAGGTATGTGTAGATGAGATAGTACAAATTCTATGGATTTATGTAAATGTTGGTTTATAACCACAATTTTATTAGTAAGGTAGGATTCAAAATCAAGAATTGATTAATCATGGTGACTAGTTCCTTCAATGCATAATTTCCTCTCCTCTTGTACTCTCTTTTGAACATAATTCCATGATGGAAATGTTGGTAGGGTTTGTGAAAGATTTGGAGGACTTTGACACTCAATTTTGGGAAGTTTTTGAGGGGTGGTGGTTAGTTCAATATGAGATTGACATGGGGTGAAGGGATAGGATGTGGATGTTGGTAAACCTAATACCTTTCATACACTATCAATCTATCCTCAACTTTGGAAATAAAATTCTCTATATTCAACATATCATTATTTCCCCTTAGATTAACCTCATTCATGAAAAATGACCACTCTCCTTTGGCCTTTGTAATGAAATTCTAATACCCTCAATGACATGTTTTGGGATCTCTTGCACATACCCTTTCAATGTGTCAATGTTTACCTATGCCTCTCATGGTCCAATAGGTTTTGTTTTAGCATCAATTTTCACCCTTGGAGAGGTTTATTTAGGCTCTCTCAAATTTATCTACACTATGGGAATAACCCCAAGCCATGGGTCACCTATGGTGGGGTTGGACCTTTAGAGAAGGCCAAATTCTTCTTGATGGATCACCTATACTAATGTTTTCATTATGAAAAGGGTTAGAAATGGGGTAAAGGGTCACTAAAAAGGATAAAAGTGTGATGCACCAAATTTAAATGAGAACTCACATAAGCATGAATTAAACACTAAAGAAGCATAAGACAATACTAGCTCACACAATCTCATACAACTAGCTAGTTACATAAGTGTTTCATAAATGAGGTTCATGAAGCAATGAATGAAAATAAATAGGAGTTATAAGACGCACTAATAGCCTACATTAATGGTATAAAGAACACTAATCTAGACCTAAAAATAACTTGAAAACACCTAAAAATAGGCAAGAAATAATGATAATGGGAATGGAATATTATCCTTCATAATGCCATCATGCACAAGCTTTGATAAAAATAATCCAGAGGGGAGAGATAAGTAAAGAAACTATTTATTACATCAAGAGGTATTTCATAAATTTTTTATAGGGGATATCCTTATCAAATGAAAATCTCTAGTCTTCAATAATTGAGAGAGAATTTCTTATCAAAAGTGAGAGAGCTTCTTCTTCTAAAAATTAAGAGAGAGAGAGCCTTACAATGTCTCATAAAATTAAATATATAGATAAAGGGTAAGGAGAGAGTGAGAAATCCATCTTAGATCATTAAATGAGGTCTAATCACTTGGATGGGGTCCCAACCACTTTGGATATATTAGCATTAATTCTACCTCCAAACTAGCCATTCATTAGCTCCAAATAACTTCAAGCCCCTCATTGGCTTTAAAAGAAATACTAGAAGACAAGAACTTGTTGGAGGTGATGATCCATGATCTATGTTTATAAAGACAAAACTTTAAAGGATTTGAAAAAGACTTGAATTCTCCACTTTTACTTCTCCAATCCCCAAAATTGTTTCTTTAACTTCTATGCCACCTCTTACTTATCTTTACTATAAGGATAAAGTCTTCATACTTTGAATCTAGACAGAGCCATGAAATGTCTACTTTGAGTAGATATAAGTTCTTATTTGTCAAAAATATGACCATGTCGATAGACAAGACACTCCTTTTAATCAAATATCTTCCCCTACTATAAAATTTGAGCATAGGTATATAATATAGATTGCATACCAATCCATTAAAGATCAATTTAAAAAAATACTACAACCCCAAAATATGACCTATGTACATTCTAAATCTCTAAACCAAAGGTCGAGACTAATCTTTAATGGCAATGAAACTTTAACATTAGCAACCTTAACTACATGACTATGTTTACTTATAACATTCAACTGAGCTCTAATGGAGATATAAACATTTGAATAATTTTATTTTATTAAACCTAAGTCAAATTTGACTTCAATTTAAAGTCCCTTAGCTTTCAACTTTTAATATTGACTATCGATTAGTTTGTTTGCATACTATTGGATATGCTTTCTTAGCTTACACATGCATCATTGATTTTATTATATATGAATGGATATGAGATATAGATATTCTTATAGTTTAATGTGGTTGAGACAATTATAACCTACATATTTTTCTTCAAGATTCACTAACCTTTTGACCCATCACTCACTATTAGATCTGCTTTATAAGATGGATCATGCACCATCGATCTACTTGGGCCCAATAGCTTTGTCAGTCACCATGCACCATAAGATCTCTATTTATCTACTTGAGATATTAACACTTATCATTGATGCGTTCAATCTCAAGTACTCTAAGCTTTTGACTTGATGCTCACCATTGATCTTAAGTGCATAATTAAATGCACTCTATTGGATTTTTGGGAGTATCCTCACTTGCTCACCATTGGATCTTCATGGTATGACTGAATGCTAACCATTTATCTTGGAACATTTTAATTTAAAAATATATTTTAAAAGGCCAAAATTTGATGTCTACACACATGTCTTACTTTTCAAGTATTTTTAAATCCCAATGGTTAATTGCCATAGCTTTAACTTGACATCCATGTGCATGTTTCATTCTACTTGTTCAACTTTAAAGACTTATATCTTGAAATAGACAATTCATCAAGACATTAAATTTGTATATAATGTTTATAGGACCAAAAAAATCATGTATATAAATTCCTTTGGCTCTGGTTGACCTCTCAAGTGTACTTATTAAATGCATATTCAAGCTAACCCATTCACTTCTATGTGATGTGCTTGTGATGGTCTGGTTCTTATGGACTTATACAAAGAAATATTATCTATTTATAAGGATCCAATATAATCATAAGAATGTTTTAAACCTGATTCATTCCCCTAAATGCCTTAAAACACAATGAAAACCTAATGGTCTTCTTCACTTTACAATCCTAGACCTATTTTTAAGCCTACTATTCAAGGATTAACAAATTACACTTTACACTTATTTAAAGTGTTTAAAAAGATTTGTAAGAAATATGTGACCTTTGGACCACTCATTCCATCTATAAATTTATTCAATTAATCACTCCACACCAAGACCCCTATAAACTGATCCATCTGGGCAAATTTCCATATGTAGGCCACAATTGGCCAACATTTCAGGTGACATCCTTGGGTTGTATGTTTGTTGTGCAAATATTAATGGTCTTACACTAATCCATTGGGAATATAGAGTCATAGTATTTTCTCTTAGATATCATGAAATTGTCTCAAGGCTAACCCCTTTCTAGGAAACCCCATCTTGAATAAAAAAGGAACAAAAGAGCAAAACAAAAAATTGTGCCCTAAACACTTATTGAAAAGGAAACACACAAATGAATGGAAATGAAAATAAATAAATTAGAGAAAAGAATATAAACTACTATAATATTTTAAAATATCATATAATATATATAAAATCTTCTAATAACAAGGATTTAAGTGAATTTTATTGACTGGGATGGGTAATACCTATCCATCTAGTAGGCTAAGCTAAAAAGCATTATGTTGTTTGCATCTATAGATCAAATAAGGACCACTCCACAAGCTATAAAAATTGGTGTGGTTCATATGTTGGCCTTATTTGAGTCCCATTTGAGGACTATGTCCCCTTTCTTGAAGTCTCTTGATGTAGTTGTATTATCAAAGGCTTTTTTAACTTGAGCTTGGTGTGACTCTAATATCTTCATTACAAGGTCCCTAGTTTATTCAAGCTCTATGAGATCTATCATATTCATGCTCATATGCTCACTCTGCATCAACTCAACCTAATGGGATAACTCCAAGGTAGGAATTTCAAGAGAAATGAGTAGTTTGGCTTCCCTTCCATTTATAAGGACATATAGAGAATTGTCAATGGTAGCTTTGGGAGTCACTCTGTTAGCTCATACGACTATCTTTGGCTTTGTATGCCATGTTATTTGATTTTTATCCATGATCCTCTTGATAATCCTTATCAATTTATTATTTGTGAACTCTATAATTCCATTGAATTGGGGGTAGTAATTGGAGGATGTGATAAAGTAGATTCCCAACTTGAGTGCCCATTCACTTGTCTTCATTCTCATAAATGTTAAGGCATTATCTAAAATTATAGTATTTGGGACACCAAACCTAGTCATTATGTTGTCATAGAAGTCCTTAACTATTATATTATTAGCTTCTTTCAAGGAAATTTCTTCCACCCACTTGGTAAAGTGGTCATTTATAGTGAGCACCCATTTATGCCCTACACTTAAAGGTGGATTTATCATCCCTATGAAGTCCAATACCCATTGCATGAAGGGTTGCTCCACCTAAGTTGGGTTGAGTGGAAGAGTTGTTAATGTTTGTTTTCCTAAAAATAGTGTACACTTTTAACATTTATTGACCCATGCATAGACATCTTTGAAGAGGCTAGGAAAGTAATAACCATCTCTTATTACCTTTTGTATTACTTTTCTTGGAGCAAAATGGCTTCCTATAGGTCTATCATGAAATTTTTGTAAGAGTTTTGTCACTTGATTATCATAAATACACCTAATAAATACCCCATTGAGGTCCCTTCTAGAAATAACACCATCAACTAATGCATAAGGTATAGAATAAAGTCTAAAATACCTTATTTTTTATCTGTCCAAACCTTGGGGGCATTCTCTTATTACCAAGAAATGTGTCATATCTTGGAGCCAACTATTGTGAGGTGGAGGTGCATCTACTTATTATTTGTCTTGTGTCACCAAAACAACTTCTTTTTCCTCTTGAAGATCATCTACCATATGCTCACACAAGACTCTACCTCTTACCATCTTGGTGAATTTGATCTCCACATCATACTCTGTGACCTTGGTAATCTAGTTATCTCTTTTCTCATTCAAATCCTTAATGAGGAGAAACTTTCTCAATCTAGAATGAGACACCATAAGATGAAGTTTGTTGTTGGAAAGAATTGGCCTAAAATTTTTGAGGATTCTCAAAGCTGTAAGTGCCTACTTTTCATGTACTTCACCTCATATCAATGTAGCCCTTGACTAAAAAATTAATAGGTTACTTAAGTCCTTCACCATTCTTCTATATCATCATAGATGATAGGTTATCAAAATTGGTAAAGGTGTACAATATGAAATCTTTTGAGAAATTAGGATTCAAGAGTGGGGGTGCTTGGGCAATGGCTTGCTTTATGGCCTCAAATTTTATTTTATCTTCATTTGACCAAGAAAAAAATTGGCTCTTCTTCAACATGGTGGTGATGGGTTTGACCAAGTTTGCAAAGCCAGTTATAAACCTTTTCAAAAAAAATATTATCCCAAGGAAACTATGGATTTATTTCTTGTGTTTGGGTAGAGATAGTGATAAGATATCACTTATTATATTAGGGTTAATGGATAATACCTCCTTTGAGACAATGTGACCCAAAAATTTGCCTTCATGAACATCAAACACATATCTATTAGGATTTAAATATATTCCATACTCTGTGCATCTTTGAAAGATCAACCTTAGATGGTCCATATGCTCACTAGCCTTCTTGGAGAAAACTATGATGTCATCTGGGTAAACTAGTACCATCTAATTTAGAAACCCTTGGAATTCCATGTCTATGGCTCTTTGGAAAGTGGCCCCAATATTTGAAAATCCAAAAGGTATCTTTTGGTAAGCATATGTGCCACACTTTATGGTGAAGGTAGTCTTATACTGATCTTCCTCCCTTGTCTGAACTTAGTTTTAACCTGAATACCCATCCAAAAGGGGAAAATATTTTTAACTATCAACTATCTAAAGGAGTTTCTCTATGGATGGCAAAGAATAGTGATCTTTTTGATGTGGTTTTTATACACACCACAACTATAATGAGGTAGCCTCTAATGTTTTAGGATCTCAATAGAGATAAACTCCACTTTAAGGCATGAGTTATAGGTATGTAGTGTTTGACAACATATTGATGGAATATTTGGTATGATATGTAGGTTGTTAAAAGGGATTTTTGATGGAGGCATGGTTCTCTAATAGAGTGAAATCCTATGTGAGTTGGATGGGTTGTTGGATTCTATTCTAGAGTGGGTAGATCTCAATAATAAAACACAAAAAAGAGGGTAAGGTAGGGAAGAAAATAAATATTTGTGGGTCTTAGAAATTACTTCCTTGGTTGGTTTATAGATAGACTTGTGTTTCCTTAAAACCAACACCAATTGTTAGAATCAATTGTACACATGCAAATAGGAATGGCTTAGAAGTTTAAGAGAATAAAGATGTAGTGAGTCCACTAAAATAAAACAAAGGTTTCTCCTATCGGGTATTCTATTTCACACCCTTAAATCAAGATATTATGGTTTATACTAATGAATTATCTAACACAATGATAGTATACACTTAGAAAACTACACCAAGAAAACATAAATACACATCTAGAAATATGTTTCAATATAACTTGAATATTGTAGTCAACATATTTACCAATATTCAATGTCTATTACACATATAGGATTAACATATAAATAAAATTAGTCCAAAATTTATTCATAGCATTAGCCCACTAAATATTTATTGAAACAAACAACCATATAAATAACAACTAATATCACAACAGTGGAAATAAAATACTCAAACACTTTGCTTGATGACAAAAATGGCTCATTACTTCTATTCCAAAATTATCTATCTCAAAAGAGTGGGTGGTATAATTTTATTTTTATATCATGGGGTGGGGTCACCTAATCCTCTAATTCTATGCATGATTGTTACATGTGGTAGTTAGAACATTCAGTCCTAACCATGATCAAAACCATTTAAGCTAAAAATCTATAAATAGACAAATTACCTTTACAAAAGTATACAATGTGTGCATGAGAAAATAAAAAATCAATCTTATAATGATTTTTTAATTTAATAAGGAATATAAATATAATTGTATCTAGGATTTGTACATGCATACATCTAAGGATGTGTTGATCAAAATGTTGCATGGGCTTTAGTTAGAGTTAAAGTTGGAGTAGAAAATAAAGATGTAGCTCCACTACTAGAAGCTTACTTCTTCTTTGCCTCATTATCCTTGTATACTTTGGGTTCCACCTCATGTTTGTGATGAATAATATCTAATTTAATAAATTAAGGTTGATGGAGTCTCTTAGTTATCCCGAGGAGTCATGCATGTTCATCCTTAGTAAGTTGGAACTTGCTTTTAAAAATATCCACTTTAGTCACCTTCCTTCTCACTTTACTTAGTTTTACTTGTATTATCTCTACCACCAAACCTTGTATTCTTTGATTGAAGTTATCAGTGGCCTCTTAGACAATTTTTTCAAAATTGATTCTAATAATCAATTTTCCTATAAAATCCCTTGCTTTAGATAGTTTTAATTCATTCAAAATTTGGAGGAGTTGGGTCTCATGAGCTTGGTACTCCGGTATTAAGGTTGTAACTACATTCAACCACTCCTTGACCTATTAATTTATACTGACCACCAATTTCAAGGCATTAGTTGCCTAAAATGTAGTCATTAGATCAGGATGGTTATGCAATGAGTTGCCTATGTAGGCAACTAGCATTTTAAGCCTAGTATTATGCTAAGCTAAAGAGCCACAAAGTTGATTTTCTTAGATCATGTGAGGTGCCATCTTGACCTTAATGAATTCTATGGACTTTAGATAATTGTATAATTTTTAGGTAGACTCATTTACCTTAGCTTTGATACTTGTAGGAATGTGTACTGTAGTAGATTATTCTTTCAGTTGTTCAATTTGTGCTCTCAATTCCTACACTTCCTCTTCTAGCTCCTACCAATCTAACTCTATACCTTCATAGATGGAAACCACCAAATCCTTATGTGATTGATCTAGGTCTATGATATTTACTTCATATATAAACTCTATTGACTACCTATTCTACCTCTTTATGAGGGAGAAAACTAGTTGTCATTATTTAAGGATAATACTTACTCCCTAGTCATCCTCAAATTTTATTTTCTTAACTCTTTATATTGAACCATTTGAGGGGTCAAATAAAGTGGACATGGATGGGAGTTCAATGACATTATAATCTAGAATTTATGCCCTTAATTCAATATCCAAATGTGGAATGTTGAGGGGTGCCTCAGTAGTTATAACAATAATTTCTTGCTCAGCCTCCTCTTCTTCTCTCTTTTACTTCTTACCGGCTTTGGTCAATACATCAAGAAAGGAAGGCCATATTATTTTTGACTATTCTACTCCTCCAATTTGATGAAGTGGGTGGACTACAACAATGTGAGGTTTTGTCTTCCTCCCCCTACATAGCCTGGTTATTGTAGTTTCTTCAATAGAAGTGGAAGTGGAGAGTGGAAGGGAGTGTTATGTGGATTAGACATGAAGTTGGGGAGTTTCCAGAGTGGTCTACACCTTCCTGGATGCTTTATTTTTTTGAATTATCATAGTATAAGTATTACTAGGCATAGAGGGAATGGCCTCAATAAATTTTTTGGTAGTGATGGTGGAGGGATCAATGGTGGTTGTGGGAATGGAAGGGGTGGATGATATAGAGGGAATTCCATAGAAGAGATAGGTGTTGAATCAATAATGTAAATTAAAGATAAAGGAAAAGTGTAAAAGGCCTAAATACCTATAAGCTAAAGTTTAATAGGGTCCCTTTGAAGGCTTAGAACCTTAACCTCTTCCAATTTAACCTCCTCATCTATATCATCCACTAGGTCTTTGATGATGGCTTCATCTCTTCTTGATTTTTGTGATCTTAGAGGTAGAATGCGCAAGCCTTAAGACATATGCATAGTACGGCTACTTATAGGAGTCCTTGAATTCCTAGTGTAAACCAAGGGGGTCCTTTCCTAAATGGGAGAGTTGTGAGAGGTAGTTGTTATTACTTGTGTATTATCTACCCTAATAGATGAAATAACATATACATTAGGAGTAGTCATAAGAACTTGAATGGTGTTAGCATTAGGAATATCTTCCTCATTAGAGTCCAAATTGATAGGATCTAATCTTTCCCCTCTTATTTGTGTATTAGGCTCAAGGAGCCCATGTTCCCTCTTGATCAATTTAAACTTCAACTTTAATAGATGTCCTTGAGATGATAAAGATTATTTCTCTCTAGATTGCCTTTTTTAGAAGTTTGAATGTTGCCATCCATTGAAAAGAGCTCTTTGGCTATCCAATTCCCTAGTAGAGATACTAGGTTTGGTTTGGATCATTCTCAATTTATATTCCTGTAGTGCAAAAATTTGTGCTCACTCCTTCACTTCTTCATTAGATGCAACATTTAATAAAATGAAGTCATAGCAATAAGTTTGATGGTAGTAAGGAATGTTCAACCCATGAATATACTATTGGATACACCCCTGGGGGTCCCAATCTCTTTGTGCCATTTTATGGAAGCCATAATGATCTCTCTTGCTTCCAACATCCCTTGAATGTTTCCTTATTTGGTATACCATCCTACCAATTGAGATTAGGTTTCCAAAGAATAAGCCTTTCTTCTACCTGATTAAATCTTCTTTAATGTTATTCCATAATTGGAAAGAAATTTATTATTCTACCAGTGCATTAGATACATATTTGGGGAGACATAGGTGCTCCACCTTATTCCACCAAATCACAATAACTGTAAAGTTTGGATATAATAAGTAATCTCCCTTTTCACTTAAATTCTTCAAAATATTCTCCCCAATATGAAGCATGGGTGAGCCATGGATGATTTTCCATACTTATGGATAAACATCCTCACATATTTTGACCATATTATTCTAATAATAATATATGTTCATGAATTAAAAATGGTCACATATTCTATTATTTATGCAATCCATGACCAAAGACCATAGATTGCCCAAGTATTTGTAATATGTCCCCATAACTACATCAACCAAATATGACATCATAAAAAATTCTCCCATGGGAGTGGGGTGTTTATCCTTATCTATAATATATTATCTTAATCTCAATCTAATTACCTCCCCTAAGGCATAAGCAACATCATTTGATAACATCATATACAATAAAGGCACCCAATCCAAACTTATGAAATAGATGTTGGGAATCCCATATAACCTATTGAATAGAGCCATACCTATCTATATTCCCATTATAAATTTGTTGATTGGGATTGCTCCCTTTGGCTTCATTCTATTCTAGGTGATAGTCTATCATGGGATCAACCATGAAGAGATCAACTTTGTGATTTAAGTTTTAGCGTTGAATTAGACCCAAGTGTGCTTGTCATAGTATGCATTTAGGATACTAAGAGATAGATATCTTTAATTTTTTTTTCTAGAGATGCATGTGAATACTATATCTCCATGAAAATGAAACAAGTAGGCATTTTATGATATCTTAACAACAAAGAATAAATCCCTGAGAAGGTTAATACATGGTTTGACTTCTGGCTTTACCACAACAACCTGTAATGTTTATCACTTCTAGGCTAAAAATTCTTTAAAAAAATAACCTTATTAATAGTATTATCTCATCATATGATGAAAACATATAAATTGAATCAATTGCATCCCAAAGTTATGAATAATTGTGATACTTATCTTCAAATACCCCTACATCAAAGATGATATCCTTGAATTCTATAGAGTCTTTGATTGAAAATGTAGATGGGGGATTAGTTCCTCAGGATGACATTGATGAGTAATCCATAGATATATGATCATTCCTATATATTGTTCAAAATGTTTCAAATTGTGTATACCTATATATTAATGTGATTGACTCATCTCTATCTTGTTTATTGTTCATTGCATACTCTTCAAAGTAGAAACTAGGGATCTCAATCGCTATTTAGAAATGAAGATACTTTGTTTTCAAGATAACTTGAATGCAAATGATGACTTCAATGGTTTCATATCATTTATTTAAGATCCTACATTTAATATCAATTTGTGTGATATTGAATACGTAATGTTCACTTTTCAAATCTATCAGCTTGGGTTGGCAAGGACTCTTAACATTTATCAAATAAGAAATATTTCATCTTTACTAAGTATGGAATTAATATAAATAATGTTCTTCATAATAAATCACTAAAAGGTATAACATCCAAAAGGTGATTTTAGTTTAATGTTCATGGATAATTCATTTAGGGAAATTATTTTGGAAAAAATGTATGTGGCTACTATTCTAAAAGACCTTGAACAAAAGTCTCAAAGTAATTCTTTTAGAGGGATATTTCATGGTTAAAGGGTACTTCCAAACTTTTTGAATGGTAGTTTTGGTCTGAAGGGTCCACTTTATAGGGTATTTTGTCTATTACAAAAGTATTGAAGGGTCTAATTCATAAATGTTGAAGGGAACTTCTAAAATTCCTGAAGGGTAGTTTAAAGGGTTGAAGGGCACCTTTGATTTTTCAAGGGAATGTTCATAAAGCTAAGGGTCATCTCAAAGGACTTGAAGGGAAAGTTTGAAAACACTTGAAGGGTATGTGCCCTTAACTTATAGGGTAGGTTCAGGATGTTTAAAAGGCATGTGCCCTTTGGAAGAATTCTTTTAGGGATTTTACATTGATCAAAATGCCCAAAATAGAAATCTAATAGAAATGGATTATATAGTAAAAGGTCCTAAGATAGAAGTCCTAAAGGGTATGTTGGAAAGGGCACTTAGATATTCTATAAAGGTCAAAATTTCCTTTTCAAAATATTTTAAGGGTAGGTGGCCACTTGAAAAAGGGCACACAACTTAGGACAAAAATATGCTAGGCTAGGTTCAACCAAATCCAAAGGGTAGGTTCATGGAGATTAGTCCAAAACACAAGGGGCAGGTAAAACAATCAGAAGGGTATTTCCCAAAGGATAAAGGGGTTGAAACAATAGTTCTAAAGGGTTTTCATGCACAAAAACTGAATGGCAAGTGCTCTAAAATAAATGGTCAAGAGGGGGAAAATGGTTAATTTGACAAAAGCTTGAAGGGATAATTCGAAGGGTCATAAGGGGTAGTTATAAGGAAGCTAAAGGGTCTACTTCAGGGATTATGTTTCCCAAAGTTTATACTTTATAAAGGCCAAAGGGTAATTTTAAAATTCCCAAAGGGTACTTTCATACATCTGAAGGTTATTCTGAGTCTAAAGGATAAGCTGAAGAGGGTCAAAGAGATAATCCATTGGGAATTTGTTTTAGGGAAAATGTATGTGGTTTGAAATCCTTGAGCAATTCAAAGGTTGTCATGATGAATTCTATCAAAATAATTATTTAAGATAAGGAGCCCAAAATAATTTCTTGATAAGATTATGCTCTTAAAAGAGTAATCTTGAAGGAAGCAGGACCAAAAATTTCATGAAATAATACATCTAAAATATATTTTTACACAAAAAACCAAAGAAATTAGACTGAAGAATTCATCTACTGTACACAAGTTAGTCTCATAAAAACAATAATCATAATGTCAATACCACCCACCAAAAGAGTGAAAAGTCCTATATTTCCCCAAATTTTACATAAAACATATGAAAAGGATTCCTCACTAGGATTGTATTTCTAAAAGGTGGGTCCCCATTTCTTACCATAAAAGCGGGGTGTTGGGTACACCAAATGAAAACTTATATGGGGAACACTCTTGAGTATTCAAGAACCCAAAACTTTGGTTTAAAATCTAAAATCATTCATGAACTATGCCACAAAAAATTACTTAAATCAAAAACATGAAAGAGACTCCTAAGTTAATTCACACAACATACTTGACTTCTAATTTTTGGATATGTGTGTGTGTCAAAACGTGTAGTTTATTTACCCATTATTATGATAAGTGTTCTTAGGTTTTGATGAGGTTGAAAAATTCATTGTAGTATCTAGAAAAATAATTAAAACAAAGAGAGCTTAGGCATTATTCTAATACTAGCCAGGCATCCATAGCCTTGATAGAGATACCTTGGGCTCCTTCCCTTCTCCTTCCATTGCTTTCTTTTAACCATGATGCATGGTACATTGACCTTATTTCATCATATGAGCCTTTTTATTTTAATTTTATTTGGAGATTCTTTTTCTATTTTAAAATCATTGATTCTTTTCTTTATTCTTTTTTTAGTTTAGATCGGTGAAAAAGAGAGAGAAAGAACCCAAGTGAGCTAGTATAATTAAAAAAACAAACCATTACTAAGATGTCCTTACCAGCCATATCTTGACCCAAAATTATCATTTCTAGCAAGTATTATGTTGATAAGTACATTTTATCTAATGAAACAAGAAAAATTTATAAATTTGTATGAATAATGTGAGAGTAGCTTCCATATCCTTGATAAAAGTATTTAATTGCAACACTATCCAAGATAATCTCTAATTTCCTACTTTCATTCTAAAGGACTCAAAACATATAAATATACCCAGACTATATACTAATCTCCAAATGTGTTAATATTTTCATTTTCCCCCTTTTTAAAAGTACCCACATTCAATTTTTTTGGATTAATTTTGGTAATAACTAGGGCAAACATAATCCTAGTCATCAGAGAAAAAAATTGATCTAGAAAGCAGGGAACTGCTCAAGAAAGAAAAATACTAAAATCAAGAAAGATTAATCTAGGAAAACTCTTGAAATCTATTCTAGAAAACATGGAAATCTAATCTAGAAAGCATGAAATCTAATCTATCCCTATATCTAAGCTTATCTAAATCCTCTCAATTAGTAATATCCATAGATGAAGCATCTCTAAAGTAATGCTTCATGAATTCTCCATTAATTAGATATGTAAACTCATTATATTGGAGGTCTTTTAGACAAAATGTTTTATTTCCCATGATCTCTAAAATATGATATGGTCTGATCCATAATGGGGAAAACTTGTCATGTTGTAATTTACTTTCATGAGATTTATCCCATAATAACATGAGATTTGAAATCCTAAATGCTTTGATTTTTTATCTTTTATCAAAACACCTTTTAACTACATCCTAGTGTTTGTTGAATGTCTATAGAGTTTTTGTTATTGAATTATCCATCTCTTTTATATCAAGGAGTCTTGACTCAGCTTTGTCATTGGGATCCATGTAATCTTGTATAAATTGATAAGTAGGTAACTTCAAGGAGATAGGAAAAATTGGTCTATGTCCATACACTATCAGGTAAGGTGAAGATTTTAAGGCTTACTTGTATCTTATTCAGTCTACCCAAAGAGCATACTTCAAAGTTTGTGCCAATCTTTAGGCTTGTCTCTTGATAACTTTTTGGTTGCTTTAATTATTTGTTGACTCAGCTAATCCATTCCCCTAAGGGTAGTGGTTATAAGCTAATCTGATTATATTTTGATTATCATGTGTCCACTCATTTAATTTACTAATATAAATGTTGATCCATTATCACATACTAGGGAAATGGGCATGTTGAATCTAGTAGTAATATGTTCCTCCAAAACCCGAATCACATAATATGCTCTATTATTCTTTGTGGTAACTTATTCTATCCATCTAGTATAATAATCAGTAGCTGTCAACAAAAAATTATGACTAGAAAAATAATTTAGATTGATTACTACAATGAAGTCTAAGCCCCACTATGCAAATAGTTTTCCCTCAATCATTGGCTATAGATTCATGGTGGCATGAACCTCCCTTTAATCCAATGTTTAACATTCATGGAATGCTTTAACATGTATGCATCCTTGAAAATGGTTGGCCAATATTATCCCAACCTCAAATTTTTATGGACTGTGGTATTCCTTACAGAATGACCACTACCTATCTTTTGATGCAAATTTTCCATGATCTCCTTGGAGTCCTTTATTCATACACATATAAGATACATACCATCATATTTACTTCTATAAAGAATTAAATTTTTTATCATGAAATGAGAAAAATTGATCCTTAAATCTCTCTTCTTTTCTCTATTGTATTTTAGGGGACAAGTTCTTATAAGTAAGTACTAAATTATATCTACAAACCGCTTACCTTTAGAAACTTGTGCTTCACATACCTCTTTAATAGTGATTCAAGGGTCTGACTCAATCATGAGTTAAACAATTCATTGTCCTCTGATGATATTTATAGGTTTGATTTCTATGTCAAACTCTTGGAGTTTAGCCATCTACTTCACTCAATATTCCCCTAGCTCATTCTGTGATAGGGTGAGTTTAATGGCAAGGTTTAGGAAAATAACAATGGTTTTATTCCACAAAATGTAATGTCTAAATTTATTCACTACTTTAACAAGGGAAAATATATCCTTTTTAATTATCAAGTATTTGAGATTTACATCCATCATATTTGAACTCATAAAGGCGATCAGATGTTTTATCTCATCTTTCATCTATGTGATTATAGTAGTGATTGTGTGTTTCGAAGCAAAAGAATATAAATATAAATCCTTGGTAAAATCTAGAATAATCAATACTGGAGCTTGTGATATTACATCCTTGATGTCTTAAAAAGACTTTTTGGATTTAACTATCCATTCTATCTTAACATCTTACTTTAACATGACATTTAGAGGAATTAGAATCTTAGGAAACCTTGAGATAAACTTTCTTATGAAGTTAATTTTTCCAAAGAATGATTTTAGCCCCTTTTTATTGTTTGGTGGTTAAATATTTAAAATTACCTAGATTCTATCAAGATCAATGGTAATCCCATCCTTAGTGATGATGTGCCCCAATAGTTTGCCTTTAGTGATTCTAAATATGTTTTTCGTTGAATTTAATGAAACACTGAATCTTATACACCATTAAAATATGGACTATAGGTGGGCTATACAGTCCTTTCTATTATTTGAAAATACCATGAGATCATCTATATAAATAATTATACATTTCCCAATCAATATATTGAAGGCATGATCCATGGCATGTTGAAAGGTAGATCTTACATTGATTAGACTGAATTACATCCTTTTGTAAGCATAAGTTCCCCATTTCATGGTAAATGCAGTCTTCATTTGATCTTCAACTTTCACTAATACTTGATTGTAACTTGAAAATCCATCTAAAAATGGCATCATTTCAGAACCGTTTACTATTTGTATTACCTTATCTAGGGACAATATAGCATAATTATCCTTTTCAAAAGCTTTGTTTAGGTTTTTTAAATCTATGCATACCTAATTTGGCCATTATTCTTCCTTACTAGGACCAAAATAACCACCCATATGGAGTGTCATATGGGGAAAATAATTTTGGCACTTAATAACTTCTCCACTTATCTTTGAATAAGAGGAGCTAAGATTAGATTCATGTGCTTGTGCCTCTATCTAAATGGTTTATGATCTTTCTTGAGGGGTGTGGTTGATGAGCTGGGGGTCATACACTCATAAGTCCTCATATGTCTAGGTGATAACATCCCTGTACTAAGAGATTAGATCCTTCATTTGTTGCCTTTCCTCAAGAGTACAGTTAAGATGAATATTGAAATAACGTGGATTATGTTCATCTCCTAGATTTTCTTTTTTGAAGTCTGATTTGTTGACCTTGGGATACTTGAGTTGCTATGCCTAGGAATCCAAGTCAAATGACCTTTTTAGGGAGACTAATACAACTAGTATTTGATTCTACTTAAGCTGGAGAATGCCTTCTTTATCTATATCTTCTTGACAAAGGTGATTGACATCCTTGCCATCTATGATTTGGAACCTAAAATCACTTGAATTAGTCAAAAAATTGATGATCTATTAGTCATCATAAGAAATCTAGAAGTTTTACACATTATCTAGAATAGAAGGACAAGGAACCAATTCAATAGAAAATCATTTTACCTCAGATTCTTGTAATGGTCCCATATTAGCAACAATAGTAACTAGTGAATCAATAGCTTGATTTTGGTCTCTCAGGAGTGCTACTATATTAAAATCTTCAAATATTTCAATTAGATCCAATGCTCTATGAATTTACCTTTTTAAATAAGACAATTTTCACTAGTATTTATTTCTTATCTAGTGGACTATCAGCTTTGAGTCCCTAAACAATTTTATCTATTTTACATTATTCTTTAGTGCAACTTGTAGTCCTAAGATTAGATCCTCATACTTGGCTCTATTATTTGTATACAAAAACTATAATCTATAGGTGGCCAAGAAATTATTACCTTGAGGATAAATTAGCCCAATCCCCACACCCGATCCTTTCTTAGACTTGGCTCCATCAAAATATATTGTCCGTAGCTAGTTTGATCTTTCAAGCTCTGTGTTCTATAATGAATTGTGAGTGGTAAAAGTATAGATGCCTAATGAGGGGGAATAATATTTTACCTCTTCATTATTGACATTGTATTTAGTGATGGGATTATTCATCCTAAGATATCTATCAATTTGGATCTAATTTTCAAATCCTCTCCATGGTAGCCAAATATGTGAGAAATATGTGGAAAGATATCCTTTAAGCATTTTGGACAAGTCTCTACTTAGCAATAATCTATATCCTTCTAGTATGTCCACTACTAAGATGTCGATGGTCATCTAGAATCTTGACTCCAATGCTACCTAAATGTGTACATCATTCAGTTCTTCCACTATTGGCACCACCATCTTATCTAGATGAGAGATAAATCTTTTTGAAGGGCTAGGAGTAAGACCAAGCTTCTTACATATAGAGGTAGGCATAACAATTACATATGCTCTAGAATTAACCACACAATTATAAACATCATTAACAATTATTTTATGATTAGAAAGAATGGAAGCACTTTGGGTTTACTCTTATAGATGACATTAGTATCAGCCACTTTCACTTCTTTCATTTTGTCTAAAGTTGTGCTAGTTTTCTCCACAAGCATTTTTATAGTGATAGACTTCCCTAATAGCTCCTGTTCAGTGATTTGGGATAACTCATGCAATGTGATATTTGTTTTGATTTTATTTATATCTTCCATGATGTTGTATCCTCCAATTTTTTTGATTCCTCCTTGATTGGTAGTGGATCATTCCCCTTTGGAGGGGGTGGATTATTACCTAATCTAATATTGGGTGGAATTGTTGTAGTGTTTTGAGGACTTGATGTGGTCAAAGGAATCTAGTTCCTCAATTTGTATTCACCTTTCTAAAACTATTGAAAGGCATGAACTTTTTCCATATTATCCTCTAGTTCATTGTCATCCTCTCCTAGGAATGGAAATTTGTGAGTCTCAAAGAACATGTCTATGCTAGAAGCTTCAGGGCCCTGATGAGATTCTAGTAGATTATTCATTTGATCCTACCTAGTCACTTCCATCTAAAAGATATCAAACATAGTATAAAACTCAACACAATCAAGCTTGTCATGCTAAGGTTTATTATGTATTCTACACCAATTGGGGAGAGCTATTTTAGTAATGTTGATTTCTAGAAGTCTACCAGATTACTCCATATTATTCATGGGCCTATTAAAGGGCTTGTTATATCTTTGGAACCCATTCTTCCGATTTCCCATTTGAGCATTGGTATTGCCTAGCTTTCTTTACATGTTCAAAAAATTATTACTCAATTTTTGAACCATCTTCTAGATAGAATCCAATTCAGCTTTCATGGAATCCATGCCTTGTAAAAGGGTCATAAGAAGTGTAGTTGCATATTGGTTTGATTTTTAACTATTTCTCATTATGTGATTATTTAGATAGTTAAGGTTCACTTGTATTATTTACATCAATGGAAGAAGTGTGTATGGCTGATTTTGTTTATATACTAAAACATTTTGCTTCACATGTGGTATCAAGTTAAGTGATAAGATTCCATTTATGAGGTTAGGTGTCCTATCTGTCTATAGATTGAGTTTTCTATCGATTCTAATGGCTTCTTCAAATGTTAGTTCCAAAGTATTAGTTGCAAGTTCTCTTCTTAGGAACATAGTATCAGAGTTGTTGCCAAAATCTGGATAATGCAAATGCAATGGAGACGTGATCACACGAGATGAAACAAGTGCACACCACATAGATGCTAAAGCAATTTGAAATTATAGAAGAAGATAAATTACACAAGACAAAATAGAGAAAACTAAAATCTGATTAACATGAGATGGCCAAAGTGAAAAATACATATAGGATAGCATGTAAGTAACTCCTCCATAAAAGGTGGCCAAGGCACCCCAAGAATAGACTGTAACTCCTCCATGAAAGGTGGTGACAAGGTGCTAAGAATAGAGAAGTAACTCCCATCAAGGGAGTTACTTATGACATTCTTATGACACCTATGACACACATTTCCACATAAGCTAGCATATCCCACAAATGTAGGAAAACTCCATATATGCACAAAAAAACAATTTCCCTAATTAAAAAATAGGGAAAAATAAAAACCTACACTAATACCCCCCATAAGCGTAGCTTAGGTGGGCAGTGTGGAAATAAAAAATGGGTCCTAAAAACTAGGCTTGATGAGGTACCCATGTACAAATGAAATCTCCTATAAGATAGAGAAAAGGAGAAAACCTCGTAGGAAAAAACTCCCCACCAAAAGAGAGACATAAAAGAAAGAAGAGGCTAGTGGCCCCCCCAAAGATGATGCTAATGCAAATGTGGACCACACCCCAAGAAGAGTTTGTAGATGAATGAACTTGCTCTTAGTGAAAGGTTTGGTGAAGATGTCTACAACCTACTCTGAATACTAGCAAAATATCAAGTCAATGATCTGACTATGAATAAGCTCCCAAATGAAATGCATGTGAATCTCTATGTGCTTGGTTCATTGGTGCTTAACTAGAATCCTATAAATCTAAATGGTACTCTGGTTATCATAATAAATGATGGTGGGCTGCCTGATAGGAATGTCAAACTCAGAAAGTATCCCATGAAGCCAAATAGCCTCAGTAATTGCATTAATAGCTCCCTTGTACTCTGCCTTTGTGGATGATATAGCAATAGCATTCTACTTCTTGATAGACCAATTGATAAGACCAAAACCTAGAGAGAAACTATAACCAGAAGTGGACTTGCCAGTCTATGAATTGCTATCCCAATCTAAATTTGTATATCTAACCAAGTCAACCTCTATGCCAAATTTGTAATGAATCCCATATCTCTATGAACCCTATATGTAATGCAAGATCCTCTTAGCTACTTTCCAATGTAGCTCATGAGGTTCCTACATAAATTTGGAGACAAGTCCCACTATATATGATATGTCAAGCCTAGTTTGAGTCAAGTAGATGAGACTACCAACAAGTTGCCGATATCGAGTGGCATCAACCAATGGTGAAAAACTATCAGCCTTAAGCTTGACTCCTGATAGAAAGAGAGTTAGAGATGGATTGCAATCAGCCATGTGAAACTAAGCCAATAAGTCAAGAGCATACTTAGGCTATGCAAGAAAAATCCCTGAATCTGACTGTGAGATCTTGATGCTAAGGAAGTAGTGCAACAAACCCAAGTTTGTCATGTCAAATCTATCCTAGAGAGATGCCTTCACCACTATAATAGTTGATGAAGAACTCCTAGTGATCAAAAGGTCATCAACATATAGAACCAAAATTAGGAGCGAATCATCCTACCGCAAGAAGTAGACATTGGGGTCAGAATGGCACCTAGTGAAGCCCACTATGAGAAGGAAGGAATCCATCTTGGCATACCAAGCCTGAGGGGCCTATTTGAGGCCATAGATAAATTTCCTAAGTCTGCATACTACGCAAGAATCTTAAACAAATCCTGGAAGCTACTCCATGTAGATCTCCTCCTCTAGATCTCTATGAAGAAAGACACTCTTCACATCCATCTGGTGCACATCTCAACCATGTGTTACAGTAATAGCTAAGGTGAGTCAGATAGAAGTCATCTTTGCAACAGGTGTAAAGGTCTCTAAGTAGTTAATGCCTGCCACTTGTGAGAAACCCTTGGTGACCAGTCATGCCTTGTACTTATCAACTGACCCATCTGCTACAAACTTGGTCTAATATATCCACCTACATCAAACCATCTTTCTTCCCTTAGGAAGTGAAGTCAAATCCCAAGTGTGATTTTTTATTAAGGAAGAATATTCTTCCTCTATAGCACTATCCCACTCAGGTACCCAAGATGCCTCTCAAAAAGTTTGTGGATCTAAAACTAAAGAAAAGTAGGCATGTGGATCTCTCTAAAAATCCCCCTAGTATGTCTATCATCTGTGGGATCTCCTACCCAAGTGGCAACACTCTCAAGTGTTTGTCTAGCCCAAAGTGGATCAGAAAGTGGGTAAGTCAGGTGCTAACTCCTCATCCTCTGATTGACTAGAGTTGGATGACTCTGCATCACTATCCTCACTATTTGAACTAGAAGAAGAAGAAGATGTCTCTAGCTCAACAACCTACTATGGATGATCTAAATTTGATGAGGAATCATCATGAAGAAGTAGATCTAATGAGGGATAAGAGGTGTCAAGTGTTGAGTCTCTAAGACTCTCCTGAAAATGGACACTTCTCTCGATGAACAACTCATGAGTGACTAGATCTAGAAGGCGATACCCCTTAATACCATTTGGATATCCTACAAAGATGCAAGGCTTAGATTGATGTTCCATAGCTTTGTGTTTCTTTTCCAGAATGCGGGCCATGGCTAGGGATCTAAAAACACTAAGGTGCTCAACATCAGGTTTCCTTTTATGCCAAGCTTCAAAAGGTGTTATCCCTTTCAAAGCTTTGTAAGGAACCCTATTTTGAATGTAACAAGCAAAATTGATGGCTTTAGCCTAGTACTGTGGTACTAAGGATTTGGAGTGAATCATACAGCTACCCATATCTTTTAAGAACCTATTTTTGCATTCAACAACTCCATTTTGTGAAGGACTGTAATTGACTATGCACTACAAATCAATCCCCTCTATGGTGAAAAATTGCTCAAACCTGTTGTTGACATACTCCCCTCCATTATCAATTCAAATAAATTTGATGGATTTCTCACTCCATTTCTCAATAAGAGCCTTGAAGTCTAGAAAATTTTCAAACACTTCAAACTTTTATTTGAGAAAATATATCCAAGTGTACCTAGAAAAATCATCAATGAAAGTGAGGATGTACTTGGCCCTTGTGAAAGATGGTTTGGGAAAGGGTCCTGATACATCACTGTGGACTAACTCCAAAGGTTGTGAAGCCCTCCAAGCTTTACCTTTGTAGAATTTTGCTTCAAGATGCTTCCCAAGGGAGCACCCCTCGCAAACTCCTTTTGAGAATTGGACACGAGGCAAGCTAATGACCATGTCATTTTTTCAAAGTTGTTTAAGGTAGCAGTAGTTAAGGTGGCCAAACCGCTCATGCCACAATTTGCTAACTTCATCTGAATGAGTCATCAATCCTATTGGATAAGAATCTGGTGCAAAATGTGAGAAAGTGTATAACCTTTCTTGGTGATCTACCCTACCCACTGCCACTGTAGTATCACTATGCAACTCCCTTATAACCATTGAATCTGGTGAAAACTCAACTCTCATGCCCTGACCAATGTGAGTGATTTTGTGCACTGATACAAGATTGGTTGAAAGAGAAGGAACACTTAGAACATTATTGAATGTTCCTCCTTCCATTTCAACTAACCCTTTCCCTGCAATAGAAACTAATGTGTCATCACCCAAACTAATTGAAGTCATGCTACAAGGCTCTAAAGATGAAAACTCAACTAATGAAGAGCCCATGTGATGAGAAACACCCGAATCAATGACCCATGATGTTGTAGAAGCTGTAGTAGCTACAAGAGCCTTACCCTTTTCTTTCTCCTTACCCTTGCCTTTTGCTTTGGTAGAATCTTGGGTAGATGAATTCTGCTTGATGGACTCAGGAACACCTATGTTGTGCTTCTCTAGAAGATAAGTTAGGTGATCTATTTGTTTCTTCATGAATTTGTGTTCATCATGCCATATCTTTTTACAATAGGCACACTTAACCTTCCCCTTCTTAGGTTTAGCATTGGAGGAAGAAGACTCAATGTTGTTTTTGGCAGGATTGTTGTTTTCTTTCTTCTTCTCTTGGTCCTTGTTCTTTTTCTTCTTCTCCTTTGTTGAAGTCTTATCCTTACCATTTCTAGATATCAAAGCTTGGGGTTGAGTAGACTTCATTATAACCATTTGAAATATCTTATCTTACTCCCTATTCAAGTCGGTAATGAATGAATCCAAAGAAGGCATTTTCCATGTAGTGCCAAGGGCACTTTTTATGGCATGAAAAGTGAAGACAAAGACTGAATAGCTTGGACCTAAATTTGCAAGAATAGAAAGGATGAGTTGATCATATTTCTTCTCTATCCCACATTATTTTATTGCAATCTAAGGGCCTTAAACTTAGTGAAAAAGTCCTGTAGGGTGTCAAAGTTGCTAGGACTTAGACTTATGAGTTCGTTTTCAAGCTCATGTCCTCTCATCTCATCAAGCTTCCCAAATAAGTGTTCTAAAGTATCCAATATATCTTTGGGAGTCTTGGAGGTTTATAAATGGAAGAGAAGTTCTAGAGACACAAAATATCTTAGTAATCCATAGGCTTCATCACTACGGTTGTACCACTTGACCTTTTCAGCATCAGTGTTGGGTTCTACTTCAATACCCATGGTGATCCTATACAACCCTTTGCTTCTAAAAATAATTGAAATTTTAACCTTCCATTCATGATAGTTGAAGGGTGTTAGGGGTTTAAGTTGAAAAGAATTCATTTTAATCTGAATTTAGGTGAAGTTGTGTTGATTGCAAGTTGTGAAATTATGTAGAAAGAAGAATGAAAGCAGAGATTTGCAAGTTGTGAAAATAAATCACAGCCCCCCAAAATGTTGAGCCCCCCACCCAGAATATGAAAGTGCATAGTCAAAAGACATTAGGCTCAGTTGAGAATGCATCTTAGAGAAATTAGTGCAAGACTTTAAGCAAACAAGACGTTGGACTCAGCTGAAAATGCATCCTGGGAGACCCAAATTTTTGGCACTTTATAAACTAGTGCATTTTTAACAAATAACAAGCCTACACTATGTATAATTTAATTAAAAACACTTTTACAAAAGATGGCACCTAAAACTGAGCTACCGTTTGCAAGATATTAAAGATTCAATTTCTCGTAAACTAGTGTTTTTGCAAAAAAATAACACTAAAACATTAAAAAAATGCCTATTTTGAGAGAGAAAGTGGCCTTCCAACCACTCATTAGATTTGTCATGGAGTGAGGAATCCAAAGGAGGTATTTGTGAGGGGGTATTAGCCTCCTTTCAACCTGAGCCTCACCCTTCATCTTCGACAGGCGAAGATACAAGTTTAAATCTAAACCCCCAAATTATCAAATTGTCTAAAAAACTTAATATTCAATTAAATTGACTATTTTTTTTTGAAAAGTCAATTTAAATAAAAAATTAAAGTTGAAGATAGAATTAACAGAATGGCCAAGTATCTAAGGGTCCACATGGGATGCCAAACAAGAAAAAAACACCATTTTCAAAAAAACTACTGGCAAAATTCTCTCACCAAGAAAAAGGGCACAGTTCTGATTTGTTGGGCAAAGAAAGTTATGAATCTATAGATTTCAATGCATAGTAGGTCTAGCATGTAGAATAAGGTGCCATTTTTAGAAAAAGATAGTCCTAATTTTTCTCACTACACACTTGCACGTTGGACGCTGTACAACTGCTTGGCATGGCTGATGCTGCTCCTCCCTCTGCTCACAACAATGGCGCCCAAGCTGAAGTATAAAAAAGAGGTGCAAAAACTTGCAGTCAAGCAGGCCGTTGCTACCAAGCTGATTGCTAAACCATTCGCTACAAAGAAGGTTGCCAGAAGGCCTACAAGGACTGAAGAGAAGATAACCAAGACACCCAAAGGCCAAGGATCCCAAGGAAAAGATACAAGAAATGATATTGAAAGTTTTTTAAATTTTAGATCAGATCTAGAAATTAAAAAAATAAAGAAAACTCCACTCCTTTTGATTTCAAAATAAACTAATAGCATAACCAGACACACGATTACCTGGTTAGCTCTGATACCATATCGGAGTTGTTGCCATAATCTAGATAATGCGAATGCAATGGAGAGGTGATCACACGAGATGAAGCAAGTGCACACCACATAGATGCTAAAGCAATTTGAAATTATATAAGAAGATAAAATACACAAGGAAAAATGGAGAAAACCAAAAGCTGATTAACATGAGATGGCCAAAGTGAAGAATACATATAGGAGAGCACATAATTAACTCCTCCACAAAAGGTGGCCAAGGCACCCCAAGAATAGATTGTAACTCCTCCATGAAAGGTGGTGACAAGGTGCTAAAAATAGAGAAGTAACTCCCATCAAGGGAGTTACTTATGACATTCTTATGACACCTATGACACACATCTCCACATAAGCTATCATATCCCACAAATGTAGGAAAACTCCATGTATGCACAAAAAAACAATTTCCCTAATAAAGAAATAGGGAAAAATAAAAATCTACACTAATACATGGTAGTAATGAGATCTAAGGCATTTTTATACATCTCCAATGTTAATGTTGGTTGTGGTTTATACCCAAGGATCAACCAATTGTACATCTTATGCCATCTTACATTGAAAGAATAGATGGGCTCATTGGGTTCTCTCTTCATGTTAAAGTGTTGATATACCAATCTAGGATTGGTGAACTATCTAAACTACACAATAAAAGCCATTTGATAATTTTCTCAATTATTGATGGAGTTTTCTATTAGATTCAAATACCAATCATGAGTATCATTCATTAAAGTAAAAGGGAATAATCAACATGTAACATCCTCATTAACTACATTCATCAATCTCAAAGTAGCTTTAAAATTTTTAATATGCTCTTATACGGTCCTTAGCCTTGAAGGAGAAAAATATGGTAGATATTTTTTGGGGTTTTGAGGTAAATCATGCACATCCCCTAAGATGGTAATGGTAGATCCAACTAACCATGGCTATTTCTAGGCCATTTTTTTATTATTAATCAAAGGTTTCCTTATAGGTGAAGGGTGCCTTAATAGAAGTGGATTGTTCAGAACCAGAGCTATTGGCATAACTCTAGGTCTCATATGGCTTACCAAGGGTAATAATAATAAATCATCTTAAGATTTAGAATTTGTCCCTCTTTTAGGTGATTCTAGTTTATATCTAAACAAGTACTAACCTCTATTATTGGGAGGAAATTTGTCCCTCCTTCTAGCACCAGTGAAACTATTGATGTGGTTTTTATGTACACCATAGCTATAATGAGGTAGCCTCTAACATTTTAAAATATCAATGGTGATAAAATCCACTCTAGGGCACAATTTTAAAGTATGTGATCTTTGAAAACCTATTGATGGAATAGATGGTAGGGTATGCAGGTTATTAACAAGGTTTTTAGATGGAGGTATGGTTCTCTAATAGAGTGAAATCCTACATGATTTGTATTGGTGGATGGCTTCTATTCTAGAGTGGGAAGATCTCAATAATAAAAGATAAAAAAAAGAGGGTAAGGTAGGGATACAAATAAATATTTTTGGATCTTAGGAATTACTTCTTTGGCTGGTTTTTAGACAGACCTATGTTTCCTTAAAACCAATGCTAGTTGTTAGTAGCAATTACACACACAAACATCAATGGCTCAAAAGTCTAAGGGAATAGAGATGTAGGTATTCCACTAACCTCAAAAAAGGTTGCTCTTATTGGGGTTTTTTTTCACACCCTTCAATCAGGAGATTATGGGTTGGTCTAATGAATTATCTAAGTCAGCGGTAGCACACACTCATAAAACTACACCAAGAAAACACAAATACACATCCAAAAATATGTTTCAGTATAACTTGATTATTTTAGTGAACACATTTACCAATATTAAATAGATATTAAACATATAGGATTAGCATATCAATCAAATTAGTCTAAAATCTATTCATAGCATTAGCATAATAAAGATTTATTGAAACAAACAACCATATAAATAAAAACTAATATCATAACAATGGAAAGAAAATACTCAAACACTTTGATTGATGACCAAAATAAATCACTAATTATATTTAAAAATTCTCTCTCTCAAAAAATTGGGTGGTAAAATTATATTTTTAGATATTAGGGAGGGGTCACCTCATCCTCCAAGTCTATGCATGATTGTTACACGTGGTAGTTAGAACATGTAGTCCCAACTACAGTCAAAACTATTTAAGCTAAAAATATATAAATAAACAAATTCCATTTACAAAATCATGAAACATGTGAATGATAAAATACAAAATCAATATTACAATGATTTATCTATTTTACAAAGAATCTAAATATAAGTTCCACCAAGATTTGTACACAGATACATCTAAGGTTGCATTGGATAGAGTGTTACATGGGCTTTAGTTAGAGTTGAATTCAAAGTAGAAACTAAGGATGTAGCTCTACTACTAGAATCATGATTCTTATTCACCTCATTATCCTTGTATATTTTTTTTGCCACCTCATGCTAATAATGAATAATATCCAAGTTAAGTAGTGAAGGTCGATGGAGCCTCTTAGTTATCCCGAGGAGTCATGAATGTTCATCCTTAGTAACTTGGAACTTCTAAAAATATCCACTTTAATAACGTTCCTTCTCACCTTACATAATTCTAATTCTATGATCTCCATTGCCAATACTTGTATGCTTTGCTTGAAGTTATCAATGGCCTCCTAGATAATTTTGTCAAAATTGATTCTACTAATCAATTTTATTATAGAATCCTTTACTTTAGATAGTTTTAGTTCATTCAAAATTTGGATGAGTTAGGTCCATGAGCTTGTTACTCTGGTATTAAGGTTTTAACTTCCTTTAACCACTCCTTGACCTCCTCATGTCTATTGAACACTAATTTAAAGGCATTAGATACCTCAAATGTAGTCATTAGATCAAGATGGTTGTACAATGAGTTTCTTGTGTAAGCAACTAGCATTTTAAGCATGATACTATCTTGAGATAAAGAGCCATAGAGTTTATTTTTTTAGATCATGTGAGGAACCATCTTGGCCTTCATGAATTCCATTGCCTATATATAATTGTAGAATTTTTAGATAGCCTCCTTTACCTCAGTTTTGATACTTGCAAGAACTTGTATTATACTAGATTGTTCTAGTAGTTGTTCAATTTATTTCTGTAGTTCCTACACTTCCTACTCTAGATCTTATCGAGATTACTCTATACCTTTGTGGATGGACACCATTACATCCTTGTGTGATTGAGATAGGTATAAGATATTTTATTCATATATAGACTCCCCTAGCTACCTATTCTACCTCTTTATGAGGGAGAGCACTAGTTTTTGCTCTTCAAGGATGATACTCACTCCTTGGTCATCCTCAAATTTTTCTTCTTAACTCTCTGGATTGAACCAGTTAAAGGATCAAACAAAGTGGACACAAATGGGAGCTTAGTGACCTTATAATCTAGCATTTGTGCCCTTAAATCAATATCCTAAGGCATAATGTTGACGGGTGCCTTAATAGTTTCTACCAAAATTTCTTGCTCAATTTCCTCTTCTTTATTTTGCTTATTAGTAGCTTTGGTCAATATATTAGCCAAGGAAGCCCATATTATTTTTGACCAATCCACTCCTCTAACTTGAAGAAGTGGGTAGACTACAAAAATTTGAGGTTTTACCTTCTTTCCCCTGCTTGTGTTGGTTATTGTAGTTTCTTCAGTAGAAATGGAAGTGGGGAGTGGAAGGGAGAGTTGTGTGGATTGGACATGAAGTTGAGGAGTAGCTAGAGTGGTCTACACCTTCTTGGTTGCTTTCTTTTTTTATGAATTCTCATAGTAGAAGTACTAATATGCATAGAGGGAATGGCCATGGGAAATGGTGTGGTAGTGATGGTGAAGGGATCAATGGTGGTTATGGGAATTGAATGGGTTGATGAGGTAGAGGAAAATTCCATATAAGAGAGGTTTTGAATCAATAATAGAAATTAAAGATAAGGGAAAAGTGGAGAAGGCATAGGTACCTTGAAGCTAAAGTTTAATAGTGCCCCCATTAATTATTATATCCTTAGTCTCTTCCAATTTAACCTCCTCAACTAAACCATCCACCAAGTATTTGAAGATGACATCATCTCTTCCTAATTTTTGTGAGCTTGAAGGTAGAATGGACAAGCCTTGAGACATATGCATAATGGGGCTGCTTGTAGGATTCCTTGGCTTCTTGGTGTAAACCAAGGGGATCCTTCCCTGAATGGGAGATTTTTGAGAGGTAGATGCGTTGCTTATGTAGTAGATACCCCAATAAATGAAATAATAGACACAGTAGGGGTAGTCATAAGGACTTGAATGGTGTTGGTGGTAGGTATCTCTTCCTCATTAGATTCCAAACTAATAGGATATCCTCTTTCCCCTCCTCTTTAAGAACTAGGCTCAGGGATCCTAAGTTCACTCTTGAGCAATTTAAACTTCAAATTTAATGGAAGTCTCTAAGATGAGGAAGCCTCCTACTCTCCACATTACCCTTTTAAAAGTTTGAATGTTTCTATCCCTTAAAAAGAGCTCTTTGACTATCCAGTTACTTACTAGAGATACTAGGTTTAGTTTGGATCATTCTTAAATAATATTCTTATAGCCTGTCAATTTATGCTTGCTCTATCACTTCTTAATCAAATTCAACATTCAATGAAAAAAACTCATAGTAATAAGGTTGATGGCAATAAGGAATGTTGAACTTGCAAATATAATATTAGATATGCCCATAGGGGTCCCAATCTCTTTATGCCATTATAGGGAAGCCATAATAACCCCTCTTACTTCCAAAATCCCACATATGTTTCCTTATTTGATATACCATCCTTCCAATTGAGATTAGGCTTCTAAAGAATAAGACTTTATTCTACCTGGCTAAATCTTCTTCAATGTTATTCAATAATTGGAAACCAATTTCTTGTTGCACCAACTTATCAGGTATGTACTTGGGGAGATATAGGGGATCCACCTTATTCACTTAGATCACAATGAGTGTAACATCTACATATAATAATTAATCTCCCTTACCACTCAAATTATTCAAAATATTCTCCCCAATACAAGGCATTGACAAGCCATGGATGGTTTTCCATACTTGTAGATAAACATCCTCGCATATTCTAACCATATGCTTCTAATAAGCATATATGTGCATGAATTGAAAATGGTCAAATATTCTATTATTTATGAAATCCATGGCTAGAGCCCATAGATTTCCCAAGACTTAATAACCTATCCCCATAACTGCATCAACCAAATATGACATAATAAAAAAGTCTCCTATGGGAGTGGGGAATTTATCCTTGTGTAAAATGTGTTCTCTTAATCTCAAGATAATTACCTCCCCCAAGGCATAAGAAGCATCATATGATAACATCATATGTAATAAATTCACCCAATATAAATTTATGAAATGTATGCTAAGTATCCCATATAGCCTATTAAGTAGAGCCATACCCATTCAGATTCCCATTCTAAATTTGTCAATTGGGATTGCACCCTTTGGCTTCATTCCTTACCAGGTGATGGTATGTCTTGGGAGCAAACATGAAGAGAGTTCCTTTGTGATTAAATTTTCAGCCTTGAATTGGACCCAAATGTGCTTGTTATAGTATGAATATGGGATGCTAAGATATAGATATCTTTGGAAGTTGCTTCTAGAGATGGATGTGACTACTATATCTCCATGAATTTGCAACAAGTAGGCATCCTATTATATCTTACTAGCAAAGAATAAATCCCTGAGAAGGTCAATACATGGCATGACTTCTAGCTTTACCATGATGAATTGTAATCTTTATTACTGGTAGGCTGATAATTCTTAAACAAAAAACCTTTGAATAATTATGATACTTATCTTCAAATACCCTTGCATCAAAGATGGTATCTTTGAATTATATAGAGTCTTTGATTTAAAATAAAGATGAGGGATTAGTTCCTTAGGATGACCTTGATGAGTAGGCCATAGCTACGTGTTTGTGTATGTATCTTTTTCAATGTGTTATGCATTGTGTATACCTATATATTAATGTGAATGACTTGGCTCTAGCTTGGTTATTGTTCATTGTATACTATTTAAAGTAGAAACTAGGGCTATTGATCACTATTTAGAGATGAGGATACTTCATTATCAAGATAAATTGAATATAAATCATGACTTTAATGGTTGTTTATTGTTTATATATGATCTTACATTAAATATTAGTTGATTCGATATTGAATATGTAATCTTCACTTTTTAAATATTTTATCTTGGTTTGGTATATCTCTTAACATTTATCAAATTTGAAATATGTTATCTTTACTATGGCATTAATATCAATAATGTCCTTTGTAATAAATCACTAAAAGGTGTAACATCCAAAAGTTGTTTTTAGGTCAATGTTCATATATAATTCCTTAAATGGAATTCTTTCAGACAAAATGTCTATGACTATTATTTAAAAAGACCTTGAGCAAAATTTTTGAAGCAATTATTTCAAAGGGCTATTTAGTGGGTAAAGGGTACTTCCAGACTTTCTAAATAGTAGCTTCAATCTAAAGGGTCCACTTCATAGGGAATTTTGTCCATGACAAAAGTTTTGGAGGGTCTACTTTGTAAATGTTGAAGGGCACTTCTAAAATTCTTGAAGGGTAGTTTAGAGGGTTGAAGGGCACCTTTGATTTCCAAAGGTCACTTTTGTATGGTTAAGGTTCATCTCAAAGGTCTTGAAGGGAAAGATTAACAACACCTAAATGGTATATACCCTTAACTTAGAGGGTAGGTTTAGGATGTTCAAAAGGCATGTACCCTTTAGAGGAATTCTTTTGGGGATTTTGCATTAGATGAAATGCCTAAAAAAGAAATCTGAAGGTAATGGTTATTAGTAAAATGTCCCAAGATAGAAGTCTTAAAGGGTAGTTAGAAATGGCACTTGGATATTCCATAAAGGCCAAAAGGTCATTTTCAAAGGATCTGAAGGGTATGTGGTCACTTGGAAAAGGACACACAATTTAGGATAAATATCTATTATGGTAGGTTTAACCAAATTCAAAGGGGAGGTCCATGACAATTAGTCCAAAATACAAGGGTTAGGTAAAATAATTTGAAGGGTATTTCCAAATGGATAAAGGGGCTAAAGCAATAGTTCTAAATGGTCTACCTACACAAAACCTGAAGGGTATATGCCTTAAAATAAGTGGTCAAGAGGGCACAAATGGTCAATTTGACAAAAGTCTAAAGAGATAGTTGGAAGGGTCCCGAAGGTTAGGTGGAAAGAACATGAAGGGTATACTTTGGGGAATAATTTTCCCAAAGGATCTACTTTCCAAAGGATAAAGGGTGCTTTGAAAATTCCTAAAAGGTGCTTCGATATGCCTGAGGGTCATTTTGAGAGTTCAAAAGGATAATATGGAGAGGGTTAAAGGGATAATCCATCAAGAATTTATTTTCAAGAAAATGTAGGTTCTCTAAAATTCCTAAGCAAGTTAAAGGTCCACAAGCTGAATTTTGTTGGAAGAAGTATTTCAGACAAGGATCTTACAACAATTTCTTCAATAATATTAGACTCTTTAAGGAGTAAGCTTGAAGGATGTAGGACCAAAAATTTCCTGAAATAATACATCTAAACTATAAATTTTCACAAATAACCAAAGGAATTATCTCAAAGAGTTCATCTGTAGTACACAACTTAGTCTCATAAATATAATAATCATAATGCCAATACCACCCACTAAAAAGGTGAAAAGTCCTAGATTTCTCCAAAATTTTCATAAAACATATGAAAAGTATTCCTCACTAGGATTATATTTCAAAAATTTGGGTCCCCATTTCCTACTAGAAAAGGGGGTGTTGGGTACAATAGATCCTTTACATAAACCCTATTCAAATACCTAAAGTTAACACAAAATATAATTTCCCAACTCTTCTTCCTCATAGGCACCAAATTGGCTACCCATGAGGAGTAATTAATGGAAAAGATGATCTTGGATTCAATTAATTTCATCAATTCTTTCCTCATAATCTCTTTAATTTGGGGGTTTATAGGCCTTTGCTTCTCCTTGATAGGCTTGGCATTAGCCTCCAATTTAATAGGATGTTGGGCCAACATGGGATAAAAACCCTTTAGGTCATCATATTCCCAAGAAAATATGTCTACATATTCTCTAAAAATCTCTATGAAATCATGCTTTTCAACTTTAGTTCTTACCTTTCCAAGATTGAGGAGCTTGTCTTTGAAGATAAGGACTCTTTCATAGTTCTCTTCACTTTTTGATATTATTGCCTTGTTTTTTCTCATATGATCTCCTTAATAAAAAATACCTTAAATGGTGATAAGTCCTTTATGAATATTTTTCGATCTCAATTGAACTATTTTCTCCTCATACTGATGTTGAAACATTTCCTAGTTTATAAAGGAGAACTCTACTTCTTGCTACAAGAAACATGCAATTTTATTATCATTAAGATTTACCAATGAAATTCATTATCTAAAACTGATGGCGTTACCACAAATTTTACATGTGGCTACACCTTTATCCTTTTTATCTCCTTTGGGATATAAAATTGAGCTCCCACAACTGCCAATCTGTCAACATCCTGATTTTAGTTCCTTGGCATTTCTTGGATGCTAAAAGCCTCAAAATCCTTAATTAGGTCCCACACTCTATGTTTTTAAGACTTCATCAAGGGATTCTTAGTGATATTATGGCCTCTAACCTAGTACACTATCAACTCACTATACCCATACACTTTTAATTTCTTAATCCCTCTCTTACTATCCCATTGAAGACCATAGATAAGGCCTTCATATTTTGCTTCATTATAAGAGAAACTAAATTGGAACCTATAAGAAGATAAATAATTATAAATTGAGGAGGATACCATCACTTTACTTTCCCCCACTCCATGTTTACACCTTGAACCATCAAATAATAATTTCCATAAGCCACTAAGAACTTCTTTTGGTCTAATGAGGGATGACATGGATTGATTCTCTTCATGTAAGCAGTAAACACCTAGGTCTTTATCCTCAAATCCTTCCAAGGGATTAACCAAATGATTGTCATTATATAGTTCATCCAAGAACATGTCTGATATCTCCTTAGTATGAGTGTTTAATTATTGACCAAATATAATTCATCTTCATCAATGATGGTGTAATTTAGGTTTATGTTATCTAGACCATAAGGCTCTATTTGGATTTATGAAATGGGATTATCCTTAATTGATATATTGGTTATATATATTATTTTTAATGCCATGTATGAAAAATTTATTTCCAAATAACCTCCAAACTTTGCTATGAATTACCTAAATAGGCATAGGGTAAAATAAGGAGGTACATATAGGATCAACACATTTTAAACCACTGAGACACTAAGACAAGCATGCAAGGTCAAGTTGAGATTTATAATTATACCAAATAGCTTGGTGGAAGATCCATCAAGTTATATAACTCATTTATATTAGGGCTCAAATTTAAGATCAAGCTAATACACTATGGACTTTGGCATTACTAAGGTGTTAGCCCCATTGTCTACCAAGTAATTATGCACCAAAGAGTCACCAATGATTATTAAAATGTAGAAGTGAGGAGGTTTGACCACCTTACCTATTTTCCATTCACTAGGTCCTTTGGCTGCATTGGTGAAAACCACATTTTATTTGATTGGTTCCTTCTCAATAACCTTGATTTGTGATAATCCTTCTTGAAGGATATCCATTTATCCAAGCATGGAGAGCATGTCCCATATTGGCATACTCAAATTGGAGTTTTTCATTTGTTCTAAAATGTTAATGGGTATACCACCAACATTTTGTTATGATTTAGGATCCACAACTATAACTTGAGTTTATGACTTTTGAGGGGTAAAGACATTCCCCTAATTTTGATTCCTTAGAGTTATTAGAACTTTTAGAATAGTAACAGGTCCATTTGGCTTTGATATTGAAGGATTAATGGTAGGAATCTCTTTGACTAATTCTTAATTACCATCCATGTTCCTTCTTTTGAACCTTATATTTGTTTCTACTATAATGTATGCTTGACTAGAACTAGCCTATTGATTGAGTTCATAACACTCTTCTTACTCATAATTCACCATTGTAGCACCCAAATAGCTTGGTCCTTGATGAGGGATTTGAATTTATTAAGGCTCATCTAGTTTTATCATCATTTTTACCTCTGTAATCTAAGCCATAAGATCTTGATTGTACCCATAATTGGTAGCATGATGCCATTGATTGTTTAAAGCTTGGTTGAAGTTAATATTTGGGACAATGGATTACCAAAAATATTGATTCTAAGGCATGGTCCCCTTAGCTTCTTGATCAATATTATTTTGAACAAGTATCAAAGTATTAGAAGTGCTTGTAACATTTGGATTATAGTTGTTTTACCTAACACAGCTAGGTTACCCTTGTCCTTGGCTTTGGAAGTTTCCTTTGTGGGGTGGCCTATTTTATTGATAAGATTGTTATTGAGGTTGATATGAGGATCGGTAAGGCTTATTAAAATTTTATTGCCTTTTAACAATCACTAGTTCATTTCTCAAAGATTGGAACATGCTCTTAAGCTCTTAAAAAAAATTATGTTCTTAGGAATCACTAGATTATCTAGTTGAAGCCTTTTCTTACTTTGATGAGGGTATAGTATAAATTTTAGGCATGGGAGGAATGACATCAATGGGAGGAATAGAAACAAGTGGTGGTTTAATATTAAGGAACAAAGGTATTGGTGGTCTAGGTGTAAGCTTGGAAACCTAAACCAGATAATTTTTTGTTCTAGTTTCCACCTCATATGCATTTAGTAATGTGTTTCATCCCATGGACTTGATCATTACTACAATGCCACTATTTGGGGCCTTCAAATAGTAAATAAATATAAAGTTAAGGGTAAGCCTAACAAATACTAGGATCCTATCCCAAGTTTTTTGTAACCTTGTATTTAAGTCTTGCATGAACTCATGAGGGGATCTTCTAATTATGGTTAACTACTCTGAAAGTGACAAATGGTCACTTTTATCCTCAAATATCTTACATAATGCATAGCCTAATTTATTTCATCATGTAATAGAATTAACAACAATGATTATGTAACAATCTAGGGATTTACCTTTGAAATATATGGTTAATAACCTAATTTCTACATTTTCCTCATTGATATCATGAATGTTGCATAAATTGGTTATATCCATGAGGTGTTTAGAAGGGGTTGTAGCTTGGTCTCCAATAAAATAAGGGACACTCTTAAGAGATGTTATTAGAATATGATCATATTGAGGGAGGTACAAAGGAATTTAGCCATTAAAAGCCACAAATGGGAAAGATCTATGCAATATCATGACAATGAAAGGATTTAACAAAGATATTCTTGCAGGGTAGGCCTTAGAATTGACTTAGGAATAAAGTTGATTTTATATGGGTGTGAATTACCAAATCTTAATCTTGTTATTTAGTTTAAAGGTAATTAATGAATTCAAAGGGAATAGCTCTATAATTTTACCTTATGGTCACCTTTGGCATTATATGTAGTCATTAATTTGCTACCAAAATGTTGAATATTCTTTTGGAGTTGCTAGATGTTGTTTCTTAGAAGCTATAACTGCTACAAATTAACCAAACTAGTATCAAATTTGACCAATATTATTTTAATTGAGTCCCACCAAGTGTGAAAAAAAATATTGTAGCATCAATTTTAACCCTTGGAGAGGGTTCTTCAAGATCTCTCCAATTGAGATACACTATGGGAATAACCTTAGGTTGTGGGTCACCTGTGGTGGGGTTGGACCTCCAGAGAAGGTTGACTTTCTCTTGATGGATCACCTATATTGATGATTACATTGGAAAAGGGTTAAAAATGGGGTAAATGGTCACTAATAAGGATAAAATGGTGATGCATGAAATTTAAGTGAGAACTCACATAAGCATGAAGTAATAATTGAAGAAGCATAATATAATATTAGCTCACACAATCTCATAAAACTAGCTAGTTACATAAGTGTTTCATAAATTAGGTTCAAGAAGAAATGAATTAAAATAAAATGGAGTTATAAGACTCACTAAGAGCTTATATCAATGGAATAAATAACACTAATCTAGACTTGAAACTAACTTGAAAACACCTAAAAATAGGCAAGAAAGAAAGACAATGGGTAAGGAAGATTCTCCTTCATAATGCCATCATGCACAAGCTTTCCTAAACACAATTTAGAAGGGAAAGATAGTTAAATAAAGTCTTTATTACTTCAATACATATTTCATAAATTTTTTGATAGGGTCTATTCTTATCAAATGAGAATCTATACTCTTCCAAAATTGAGAGAGAATTTACTATTAAAAGCGAGAAATCTTCTTTTAAAAACTGAGAGAGAGCCTTACAATGTCTCATAAAATGAAAGATATAAATAAAGGGTAAGGAGAGAGTGAGCATGACATCCTATATCATTAAATGAGGTCCAATCACTTGGATGGGTTCCTAAACACTTTTGATCTAGTTGCATTAATTTTGCCTCCCAGCTAGACATTCGTTAGCTCCAAATAACTTCAAACCCCTCATTGGATTTAGAAGACATACTAGAAGATAATAACTTATTAGAGGTGTTGATATATGATCTATATTTATAAAAAAAATACTTTAAAGGCTTTGAAAAAGACAATTCTCCACCTATACTTATCCAATCCCCAAAATTGCTTCTTGAACTTCTATGCCACCTCCCACTTGTCTTCACTATAAGGACAAAGTATTCATACCTTGAATGCAGATAGAGCCATGGTATGTCTACCTTGAGCAACTATAGGTACCTATTTGTTTAAAATATGACCATGTCGATAAACAAGACACTTTTTTATAATCACATATCTAATCCTACTACAAAATTTGAGCACAAGTATTTATTATAGATTGAAAACCAATGCAATTTATTAGTTTTCATATAGTTATCTTATTAATAAAAAAACTATATGTTACATAGCTTCCTTCTTGATCTTTATTAGGTTTAAATAGACCTATTCTACCTCTAAACCTTATGAAAGCTGAGAAATCATTATATACATAGATCTTCTTTAAATATCAATAATCACAATTGTGAAACAATATTGAAACCCCAAAAGATGGGTTTTTTACATTCTAAATCTTTGAACCAGAGGTCAAGACTGATCTTTAATGGTGATGGAACTTTAACATTGACAACATTGAATGCATGACTATGTCTGATTATGACATTAAACTGAAATCTAATGGTGACATAGCTCTTTTAAGAATTTTCTTTTATCTAACCTAAGTTGAATTTGACCTATATTTTAATTCCCTTAGCTTTTTAATTTTAATATTGACCATCAATCATCTTGCTTGCACACCATTTGATCTAATTTCTCAACTTACATGTACACCATTGATTCTATTCTATACAAATAGACATGAGCCATATATATTCTACTAGTTTAATAAGTTTAAGATAGTTATCACCCATGAATTTATCTTTGAGATTAATTAACCTTTTGCCCCATCATTCATCATTATATCTACTTTGTATGATGGATCATACACCATTGATTTACTTGGGCCCACTAGCTTTATCAGTCATTGTGCACCATTAGATATCTATTTAGGTACCTAAGATATTGAAAATTTTCATTAACACATTGAATCTTGGGTTTACTAGCCTTTTTAATTGATGCTCACAATTGATATTAGGTACACAATCAAATGCACTATGTTGGATCTTCAAGACCCACTGACACTATCCTAGCCCACTCACTTTTAGATCTTCATGGTATAATTGAATGTTGACCAATAATATTAGAAAATTTAAATTCAAATGGATATTTTATGAGGCCAAAATTTTATTTCTATGAATATGTATTACTTATCAAGGATTTTTAAATCCCAATGGTTAATTGTCGTAGCTTTCGCTTGATGTCCATACATACGTTTCATTTTTCTTGCTTAATTTTAAGGACTTAGATCTTGAAATAGATAACTCATAAAGACATGAAATTTATATAATATGTTTATGGGAAAAAAATCATCATGTCTATGCATTCCTTTATCTCATGTTGACCTCTCAATTTCACCTATTAAATGTACAATCAAGCTAACTCATTCATTTCTATGTGATGTGCTTGTGATGGTCTAGTTCTTTTGGACTTATGAAAGGAATTTTTATCTCTTTATAAGGCTCTAATGGACTTATAATACTTTATAAAACTTGATTCATGCCCTTGAATGTTTGAAAATAACATCATTTCCTACTAGTATTCTTCACTATACAATCTTAGACCTATTTCCAAGCCTACTTCTTAAGGATTAACAAATTGCACTTTAATCTTGTTTAAAGTATCTCAAAAGATTTGTAAGTATTATGTGACCATTCAACCACTCATTCCATCCAAAACTTTGTTCACATGATCACTCCATATCAAGACCACTAGAAACTAATCCATCTTGGCAAATTTCCATATGTAGCCCAAAATAGGCCAATAGGGTATATTTAAGATCAGATATGGATTAACTTGGGGTATGTGTGGGATGTCCAAGGACGCCATGATGCTTCCATGACTAATAAAATTGGTTATTAGGATACCAAGGAAGTTGATGAGGCTCATAACAGATTTGATATTCTTGGCAATAGGGAAACTTATTATAGGACTAACAAGGGTAAATATAATACTGATAGGGGTTGGAATAGGGTGGGTAGGGATCATGATGAAGTTATAAAGGATCATGGGTATAATCATAGGAGAGTGAAAAACACATTTACACATCATATTCCTCCATTTTTCACCATCAAACAAATGATAATGAATGAGACCATGAATGTTAAACTCTTTTAACCTTGAAGTGACGACTTGTCATGAACTTCATTATTAACTTCTGACTATAAATTCTACTACTAAATATCTTTAGCTTCTAGATGATCTCCAAGGCTACCAAGGATTGATTCAAGGAAATTTAAGCTAATCCCACTAGGTGTGATATAACTATTAGGTGATTAGGTTGCACCCCTATTAAGGAAAAGACTATTCACATCCACCTCAAACCTAGACCAATATTGGAGTGACCTATAGGTTGTGGGTTACCTATTGATTAAGCCAAACATCTATATTTTATTGGGATATCTCCTCTAGTTTAATAACTCTTTGTAATACTTAATCTTATTGGGATTAAAGGGAAGATGGATTCCATAAATGGAACCTACTCTAAAGTGGTGATGCATCAATAGACTCAATTATCCACTCAACTTAAACTCAAATAACATTGATAGATAAAGCATAGAATTGAACCACAATATCTAATAGTTTATAGGCATCAATATTTCATGTATATGTTTATATTGATGACTAAGGTCTAATGGAAATGAAAGAAAGGTCTGATTTTAGACTCTTACCATCAAATATACACTCTTAGACTCAACCATAAAACCTTCTAACACATGACACATCTTGGAAAGAGCACTTGTAGCATCTAGGTGAACTAATTAGACTTAAAAAAAGGAATTTATACCACTTAATAATATCAAAAAATCATACACACTAGAATGTGATAAAAGAGAAGCTGGAAAAATCTATTAACAGTCTAAGAGGTTTCATTGAGTACAAGGTTAGGTAGAGTTTACTCATACCATCCTAAGGGACATAATACAAGGCCTATTTCCCTTAATAAATAGAGGACGTGAGGAGATAATAAGGGGATAATGGCATGGATAAGAGGATATAAGGTCATTTATGACCATTATACACCCAAATGGTAGTTACATTAACTATGCAGTCTTCTTTATAACCTTCTCTATGTGTTAATGCTCCCTTAATGGCCCCTTATGAAAAATATGTAGGGTCAATCCTATTAAAATAAATTACATGACAAAATATTCAACAAATCCTCACATGTGGTGTTACCAAGTGAAAATAGAGTGTAATTAGGCTACATGAGGCATCAAATAGCTCTCTCATCCTTGTGTAAGTGTCAAGCCTTAAAACTACCTCCAATTTCATAATGGTTATTGAAAGTGAATCTACCACACTCAAAACATAATTTACTAGGAATTATACCCTATATTGAATCTCTTCATTATCCCCTCTACACCAAACTTGATATCTCTTATTGACCAAATAGGTCAAACATGTGAATTTGGCCTAATTACCTAGGTGTTGGTGTTGATGATCCATGAGATACCTACTAAAACCTTAAAAACCTATGATAACATAGGATTCATACCTATGAAAACAATTTATACCATGGTATAATCTATTTTTATCAAATAACACCTACAATTTTGTCATAGTAGTTGACTGGGTCACTCTGTCATCCAAGTGTGCAGACTAGCTCTTTAAAAGTGAATTATAGAGGTGTTTTTAGGAAGATACATTGACATTTTATGATTTTAAAAGATGAATCCAATCTTAAAACTCTCTCTCAAATAATTTTTTACCCTCCTTTATGCTTAAAATCCTTCAAAATTATGGATTTATGACACTTCCATACAATGTTTGTAAAACTAAAACCCATGGGTGGAGTTCTCTCTGAGTGTATTTGATATTCCAAGTGTTTTTAATCTATTCCAAGGTGCTAGTATGACAAAATAAAAATATTTATAAAAATAGGTTTACGTAAGGTTTAGAGAGGTTTATAAGTGTTTAGGAGTCTTAGTGATAGTTCATAGTGTACGGATGTCCAAGTCAGGAACAAATACCATGAAACTATATTGTATTAACCACCTTATCTTCCATGAATAAATATGGTTCCCATGCAAAGGGTGTATGGAGATAATAATGTTGGAAGGTGGCACTTAGGTTGTCTACAGACTAGTTTTGAAAAGTTATTTTCTTAAGGATAATTCATAGAGGTTAGCCACCCAATGCCAACCAATCCTTTATGAATATTTATTCCATATGATCTTTGGCCCTGATCCTCTTTGTGATGAAGTAGGTGAGCACTTAAAGTTAGGATTTGAGTTATTTGTATGTAGGGTTGAATGGCTCAAACAAGGTTTTGAATCTATTCATTCCTTTTCCTCACTTATTTCATTTGAAACCTCCTTATCAGGGTTTGGAAAACACTTGCATATCCTCACTAGTCATCTAAATTTTTAGAAGGATCTTAAGTTCTTCAAGATAATAGTAGGGTTTATGAACCATTCTAAATTCTATCTATATTGGTATGTAATCAAGGGCATCTAGTGATAATCTTGGATGTTATCCCTTTTGAGAAGGATTGAGGACCCTTACCATCATGTTATAACAATCCACAACCATTAGTGGGTTAAAACATATTTACAAAACCTTCCAAAACTTGATTTTGCCCATCTAACCCACATATTGATTGTCATAAATAGGGCTTGGTATAAGATAAAATAGTGGGTACACCCACTATTAGTCTAACAAAAATAAGATAATTTTTTATGTTTATCATTGACAATGAAAATTCCTTCCAAATTTGAAGACTTGACTATGCCTACAAAGGCCTTAACTTACCATTTTTCCTTTACTAGCTATAGGCTACTTAAACTGCATGGTTGAGTATCAAGAGTTATAATTTAATTGGTGGTGACTTGATTTATTAAACACTATTACATCTTCCTCCCTAAATTTAATCCATCTTCATCAAATTTTGTGGCTCTATGTCCTTATCAACCCCAAACCTCTCATTATACTCTTATGTTCTTACTCGAGGTTTGGGTATCAAGAACCTAATTTGACCCTATAGGTTTGTAAGTATGCCTTCCTAATGTTTTTGAGTCTAAAATACATTGAATATCCTTAGTACATCTCCATTATTATCTCCTAGGTCTCACCTTATTTAATTCACCCTCTGTCTGTAACCTCTTGGTACTTGACATGCATGTGTATGCTCACGTGAGGCTTCTTGATTGAGTTTTTTATTTAAATGGAATTAATAAATGTGGTTAGGACCTTGAATGGAAATAATAATATATTCAACACTATTTAATACCTCATATTAATGTCTTATACACATTATGATCCTTATATATTTTGTAGAGTAACTTGTACTTTGAGACTCCAGCACATACATTCTCTTTATGGATGATTTGACTAAAAGTGATCTTAGTTTTGAATAGGTTATAGGTACATAAAAATCACCCTTATTTTTGATCTTATATATATTAATTAATTAAAATATTTTACTAAGATCATCTCCTTGACTTGGCATTTGAGCCATTACAACAATTGTGCATTTCCATCCTCTAGTATGTGTTAATGAATAGCCTATATGTGTTTTCCTTGTATTCTTGGCTATGTAAGGGGTAAGCCTTTATACATATGAGTATCTTAAACATATTATGGTAAATTTTAACTTTAAAATTTCCCTATTATCTCAATCTTTCCATAAATTACCTTAAATAATGTCTTCTTTCATATAACTCTAAACAAGCCAAATAGAATGGTTGTAGGTATGCATCAAGAGGAGGGTTTGAAAAATGAAGTACCATCCTAGTTTATTCACTCCATTATGTTATTATGGAGGTTGGCTCATATAACAATAATCATTTTTTCATAATTTCTGACTTAACCTATTTTAACTTAACTTGTTTACAACACAATCAAGAGGCAAGAATGACTGAACTAGAGGCACTTGACTTAGACTAAATTTTAATTATCTACCAGTGAAAGTGAGATGATTAGACCTAGAATAATTCCAAGAAAAAATATTAATTTTTTAAAACTATTAATTATTACCCTTTTATCCTTTAATATTAACTCAAGTACACATAATGATATCTAACTCCTACCCCTTGCAACTTACCTTCCTTTGTTCTCATAGGTTGACTATAGGTCTTGATATGGTGTTGCTATAGGTTTCATTCTAAATTATGATAGAGATAGGCTCCATGTAACTATTTTGGATAGTCTATAACTCATACTTATTTATAAAGTCATTAAAAATATTATCCCACTCATTAACCATCTTGAAATATGATCCTCATTAACTTTCCTTAAGTTAGCTAGATAAGGTGACTGTAGGTGCTTGTTTTATGTTAGGTTTTATTGAGAGAGTTAAGGTCTCCCACATGGATGTGATCAGCCTCCTTGAGAATCATTAATACCTTGAACTCCACATGATAAAATCAAAAAATTTGTTAATCATTAATTCTACTCTTTTTCTTCACATGTTATGGATAAGCTAATTTAAATGGCTATAGGTGGTGTCAGACCTTTATACGAACTAAGGAGAGCCATGGGGATGATTTAAAAATTAAAAGATGGCCTTCAAACTTATCATCAATCCTTGATCACCAAAACCCAACTTGAAGAGGAATTACTAAATTTATTTATGGTTGATTTGAAACAAATAACCAAATTACCTTAAAATCCTAAAATTACCTTAGTTTCTGCTAACAAGGTAGGTTGAGACTATAATTAGGTCCTCCAGCTTGCTTTTCATAATTTCACTCATTCAGGGTTTTATAATTTTTTCCTAGTGAATGGGATCACCTATTACCCTTTATATATCACTTATGTAGACCTTATTCGGTCATACAAACACCTCATCTCTTGAGGTAACATTCATGACTAATGTAGGTTCTTATTTAGATTGAATTTGAACCTCTTCAATCAACTAGGCCATCAACTAATTTCAGCCATATGGACCTCCATAGAGGTTACCATTGGGATCTATGTCATTTAGGTGTCTCTTAATGCTTTCAATAAATATGATACCTTGAATACTCTCTCCATTTGTATCATATTTCTCTTCACCATTGAATTCATTTGATTTGGGAGACTTGACTGAGTTCTCATTATTGTGTGGATAGTATTCTTGATTTTGCCTTTTAGGCATCCATTACGTGAATTATTTGACGTGTAATTGGAAGACCTTTCATATTAAGTGACCAAAAACTATTCCTTTATAGATGTGTTGAGGTCTTTTGACACTGTACACCCTTATTTATGATGACTAGTGTAAGTGAAATTGTAGATTTGCCTTCGTGAAGAGATTATGGAAGTTGTTTTGCTTGGTGATGACTTTCCTAATGTATTTTGAGGAAGAGAAGACATGAGATATGTTAATTTACCAATCAAACATAAAATATCATCAACCTTTTCCATTAAGTGTACCAAAATACCCTACAACTTGAGAAATTTAGCCCATGCTTTACAAATGGAAGAAAACTTAGAGTTTGCTTAACTTTGACATTCCCACATGTGAAATACAAGGGTTTGGGTGATGGAGATAGTATATGGTGTCATTATGAACACAAAACAAAAATCAAGTTGCATAAAGACTCCTAAAATGGGCTAAAAGCATTATAATATTCAAACCCTGCATAGATGGATAAGCTCATGAGAGTGACCAGATTATTATCCATTGTTCATAAATGATGAGTCCACATTATGAATCATTATTTACATGGTATATCATCATTAATAACCTTAAACATGTAATTTTAATTGATAATTTCATTTAGTATTAGGGTTTATAACTAGCCTAAGGTAGAAAATGGATGTTTTTATTTCTATAAGCTCATGTGAGTCTAAGTTAGAATTATTTGCATGATGTTCTAACCATTTGCATGTTTAGTGTTCATATTTTTATATGTACATGTATGAAAAAATATAAATAAGAGATTTTATTTGATCTCAAAAAGATAAGGATGTGTCATGACCAAGAATTGATCATTTGAAGTATAGCTATAGATTCTATTAGTTACCTACAAATTACAACAATTAGCTACGGATTTGGTCAGTCGACTATAGATTACAATAGTATTCTATGGATTATGATAGTGGTGCTTTGGATTCTCATATTTCACTTCAAATTTCGCAAAAACATGTTCTAAAGCATTCCAGAAGCTTTTCCACCTATTTTATGATGATATAAGACTTGTTTTGATACTATATATATATATATATATATATATATATTCTTATTTTTATATAGCTTACCATTTAAGGAAGTTATTTTTACATGCTATTACTCTAGATTCATAAGATATGGATGTATTTTATGTAAAGATTTGGTGGTTAGATATGGACAGACATAGCAGTTGTAATCTCACATGGATGATTCTAATCCCATAAGGATCTTGTTGTAAAACTTTCTCTATTTTGGCTAATCACCCAATCTCTTTGAATATCTTCTTGTTTTAAAATAATTGAGTTGTTTCTTGGTTTATAGGATAGTTTATTTTGCATATAATAAATGGGTAGATCCATGATAGATTTACAAAGACACAAAATGTTCTAAGTTTTATTATTTTAAATACAAGAAGACCTCTTAAAAAATTACTCTTTCATTCTATGTGTTAAAGATAACATTTAAGACTGATTTGATTTAACACTAAATCCAAGGATGAGCAAGGGCCCACTCCCCAAGGAGATAGGAGACATTACTTTTGGTATTTATAAATTCATTTCTTATTTGTTTCAATTGGAATTAATATATATACTCTATGTGATTATACTTATAAATTTAAGGATAGAATAGATGATAATGTGTTTACTTTCATATTGGAATAATCATTTATCATTTTTTTAATTCAAATAACTTTCATTTTCCAACTTAGTTTACAAGTGTGGGTTTGAGATTTGGTTTCAATGTTTTTACTTCACAACATTGTGTGATTGATTTCAAAGTATTTAATTCATTAGTTTGGTGTGTTTACATTCTAAGAAAGAGTGTTTCTTTTCAAAATTAGTTTAGACTCTTAGGAATAGACATTTAGGACAATACAACACAAACCCCCCCCCCCAAATAACACAGTTAGATGAAACCAATAAAGTACCTTAATACAAACAAACTTGGACACTAGCCCTCGTAAGAACTGACACCAACACAGACTGGTTAAATGAAGATGTAAAAATGACTCCCATTATTTTTAACACCATTGATATGGAATTATTAAAAAAATTTAGTAAGGTAAACACTCAAGATAATAGTCAAATTATAAAAAAATAGCATAAATTAATCTCTTGTCAAATACATGTATATGAGTAGGTAAAGGGATTCACAATTAAGTTTTATTCCAAAAAATCCTTATCTTTTATGAAAAAGAATCAAAGTACTTTAAAAAAATATAGAAAGTTTGTAGAAAGAAATAAGTGAGGCTTTTAGAAGTACCTCTTGGGATCTAGAAGAATCTTCCTCTATAAGATTTAAACTTTTAGACACTAAATATCCAAAGGAACTTGAATAATCTCCTCCTCTCAATATAACTCTATTTACAATGGGAAAAGTGTAGGCCATGTAGAAAAACCTCACGATAATCCTCCTGAGAGGACTTTCTCTTATCATATTATCTTTGAGAATGATGACCGAACAACAATGAAAAATATTTCCCCATCTAATATATCTACCTTTAGAGGTTTTTCCACTAAATATTTATATCAATTTATTTTTTATTTCAAAGTCATATTGCAATCCTATGATTACACTTCAGATAATCAAAAGTTGAAGCTCTTTCCTTCTACTCTGAAGGAAGGAGAAATGAGGCAGTTTATGGGACTAGAAGGAAACTCTATTAGCACATGGAGAGAAATGGAAATAGTATTACTAGAAAAATACCAATATTAATGAAGGGTCAATGATATAAAATATTTTTTATTCAAAATCAAGAAAAATGAAGATGAAAACTTTGAATATTACCTAGACTGGTTTGATTTTGCCCACAACAAGTGTGGATATGAGTTATATGTGGAAGTGATCAAAATTATTTTCCTTAAAAGATTTGATGATTCATCCAGGGATTCTTTAAATCTCATGGGGAAGGTAGATATTACCAAACTAGACTTCCAATAAATTACATGATTATGTACCAATTAATCTAAGATAAAACCTAGTAGTAGGAGAGGGAAACTAGGAAAATCTAGTTATGTAAGCCAACTCATGGAGGAAATAGCACACTTAAAAATAGATATACTATTTCAACTAAACAAAACATTAGATTGATTGTAATATAAGGATAAATATAATAGTAAACCAATGTAAATCTATTGTCCATAGTGTAGATTAAAACGTGCATTGAGACTGTCCTCTAGACAAAATAGAAATCTATGGAATATGTGACACTCTGGATTATGACACAAAAAATTGTAGTAACCTTCCTACACTTAAGAACCATTTCAAAAAAATGTAAAAACCATATAATAAATCAAATATGTTCAAATAAAAGGAAATACCTTCCAAAAAAATCAACCATAATAGTTTGGCTTAAGGATTCCTTTTCCACAATGGCATGCACCTCCACAAGTGTGGGAAGTACCACCACAATGGGGCACCTAGGAGTGGATGCCATAATAATGGATGATGTGCTAATCTTTTCAACAAACTTGGATACCCCAAGGTCACTAGAAACCATAGACAAATAAACATTGGAATGTTTGTCCAAACTATAACCAACAACAATAAATAAGGTTTTTATAACAACAAGCATTGATGGCTCCTTAAGGAAATCAAACACCCCTACAAATCAAGTAAATCAACCTCATATACTTGCCCAACCAGTATTAAATCCAAAGAATAGATAGGTTTATGTAAATGAATAAGGTGAAACTATATGCATCTAAATTCACTCACCTACATTATTGTCACTAATATTCCTATTAGTCGACACTAATTCCACCTTTATCTTATTTAATCTTATCATAAAATCAACCCCTTCTAATCATTTATCTAAAATCACCCTTCATTTCTCTTCATTTAAAAATATTATTCCTATCCTAATTCCTCATTAATTATTATAAATTCCCATTATCCCATCCTAATCCCCACTTATCTATTATTTGGGAGTTTTAAATTCCCATGGCCCACCTACTAGCATATTCCTAGGCTCTCCTACACACCTAGTCCCTAATCACCCACTTGATCCCTATCTAATCCTCCATCTAATAATAATTAAAACCTAATAATTATTATATAATTCTCCAATTTTATAATCCTCTCTTTTATCACCCCACCTCTTTAAAATCCTCTAAATCTAGAGGCTTCCAAGGAATTTTAAATTCTTCTTAATTCTCCAGACTTGATCTCCGTAAGCCAACTTTGAATTTTAACCCTTGATTTTTCCCTCAAATTATATTTAAATAAGACCTATCCTCCATTTATCTCATCTCATGAATCCCTAAATCCTTAATTTACACATAATAATAAATCTTATAAGCCCATAACATCTCCAATCTAAATCAATCCATGAATCCATCATCCATAATCATGCCATCATAATGTCAAAATTTTGAGTCTAATGTAATATTAATCCCAATCCTCTCTTTTTTATTATGTTTAATGATGGTTTGGATCATGGTTTGGATCATAATGCTAATTTGAATTTCTAATTCATCTATTGCATTTGTTTCTAAAGGCTTTAGATATTACCAAGGTAGTTTGATGTTTGGGTTGATTAAATTGGATAGTTTAATCAAATAGCTCAAATTTCTACTACATTTTATATACCTCCAATTTGGATGATATTCAATCACTAAGCATATATATTTATCATAATTAGGATGATGAATTCATAATTAATTTTTTACAACCTCTATCTATTGAATATTATTAGAATGGATCTGATTCTACTTTGGATAAACATACTACAACTAGTTTTAGTGATCCTTTTGAGATTTTTGAAGAAACTTTATTCGACATTGAAATTAGGGATCCTAATGAAATTTTTAAGGGTTATTCTACCCATTATCTACTTAATACATCACACAACATTAATCATCCACATCACCTCTATAATCCCCATATCCCACTCCTTGAAGGAAATAAATAAGAACATGCATCATTATATTCCCCTCTGCATTCAACATCATGTGCCACAAATACCAAGGTCTAGAATAATCATTCAAAATTAAATCAAGATAAAATAATTTGTGATCCTATTAGTCAAAATCAAATAAAGTCACATCATAGGCTTAATAAAATAATATCTTCCCCTAGTGAATCCTAATATCAGGAACTAGGGGACCACCAAAGTCAAAATAATCATTATATATCAAGTAAAAAAAATATTTACCCTGGTGAAGCCCAAAATATGGCACCAAGGGGGTGGTTAATATCAAATCTATTCAAAAAATAATTAAAAACTAAGAGTCACATGGTCAACCATCCTATTAATACTTGGATCAAAGAATCATCAAAATAAAAGGTTTTAGATCCCTTAATCTCATGGCACCAATCTAAAGAATTCCCTCCACCATATCCAATAGTGTATGTAATTATACAAACACATTTTCACTCCTAATCTAATCAATTCATCCATCATGATCATATCCCTCATTTATATCCTATAGCTCATCATCATACTCTCAACACACTTTCAACCACATCATATCTCAAATCCTTAGCAACATTTCTCCTCATAGGGGTTACAAATACACTTGGTTAAAATGTTAGGAGGATGTTAAATCAATAATAATCAAAGGTCATGAGGAAATTAATGCATTTAGTAGTGAAAACATGATCACAACATCACACATCTCTAGAATAGGTGTTGGCTAAAAATCCATCTAGTGTCAGCATTCTTGCATCTCATCCTTTTCTAATAAATTGAGATGCCATCCAAAATTCAAAAAAAAAACATTCATCCAATAGTGAAACTAGTATTTTGGAGCCTTGTGAAAGTACCATGATGAAAACTAGTTTCTATCATCATGGTAGAATAATCCATTATCCATATTTTACCTCAAGATTTGGGTACACAATCCATCTATCCATTTATACTTATCTCATCCCATATCAACCTTGTCTATATCACCCATCCATGTCTATTTCATACCTTGGTCCAGCCCATAATCCATCATCATATCATGCATCTTATCTCTCACTCCTTATCTTGACCTTCATAAAGAATGAAAGGTGTCTTCATAAATTTTCTTGAATCATCTTGACATATCCTCCAATGGACACTCAAGTAATTAAACATCTAGTTCCTTCATGATGTGGTCATTGGTAATCCCTAGTCCCTTCACCCTTGGTCCTCACACCCTTTTTCATATCATCCCCATCCTTTTATCACTCATCCATCGTTCCATCCATCCTCATACTAGATTATAGGCTTGTTATTCCATTTTCTAGTAACCCTATTTATATAGTGTATATACATAATCCAAAAATCCATAAAAATTGAAATATTACAGGAACTTTAAAAATCATAAAAGTTGAAAAGCTATAAATAGTCAATGATGTATTATCTTATGCTAAAACCCATAGTCACATCCATATACATCACATCATAACATTCATCTTACTATCCTAAACCAAATCTAATACCCATCCCATATATCTCATTGTCTATATCACCATCCTAAATAAACATCTAATATCCATCTCCTCTTTTTCCAATCATTATCCTTGGACACTATACTTTGTCTTGGAGCCAAATCTTAGTGGTCACCCATCCAAATCTTCCTTATCATCCATTTTGACTAAGTATTATCAACATACACAACCTTGTCAAAGAGTTTAGTCTAGCACCCATCACTTATTTATCATTACCTCTTCATACCTAGCACCCATCCAATAGTTATTTTGCTAGTGTGAAAGGTATTTGATCCCATCATCACCTAATCCTCTTGCTAGACTAGACTCTTACATGTTTTTTTATTTTGGTAACCCTTGGTCATTTTAATCACCTATTTTGGCCACTCTTAGGTTTGATTCTTAGACCTAACTAGTATCCTAAATCCAAATACTCCTTTTCCTATTCTTAATCCAGGTCCCTAAATCCTCTATTCTACATCCATACCCTATCCAACTTATTATCATAATCCAAGTCCAAAATCTATCCTTATCTAAATCCCTATTCAATCCTCATCATCATAATTAGTCTATCCAAAATCCAAGTATATCCTTAGTGTACACCACATCATAATCATTTTATCCTAGTCACTCATCCCATCATTATGCAAGACATTGTGACATTACATGTAGATATTTATGTGTATCAATTATCTATTTTTTTTGGCTTGTTTTCATCTTTTAAGTCTATATTACATTATGTCTCTTTTTATCTATTGGGAAATGAAAAAGGATGTTATGAGATTACCCAAGGATATAATAATGTTCTTAGGTACCATTGAGGATGTAGATTATGTTATTTGCCCACAAACTTTGGTACTATGTCCACTTGGTCATATTTATATCATGGGGCATACTATCAAGTGATATATTTAATGGGTTGCCTCAACTATGATGATCCTTATGATAGTTGTGATGGCTTGATCATCTATACCCTCATAATTTATATAAATATAATCCTCTTGGTCCATTATTTTATCCTCATATCATCATTTGAGTCACATCTTACAATCACTAACATCATCTTCTAATCACTAATCATCTTCATCATCATCTTCTATCCCTAAGTCAAAACTACATCAGCTTGAGGTCTTTTAAGAGTACGTAGACAACACTTGGACACTTTTTAGTGCTTAAAGATAGCTTGGTCACTATCTATTCTCTCTTATATATCCTCAAGTCTTGCATTAGTGAATTTTTTAAAGTTATAATATCAAATCATTCATCAATGAATTGATCAATCACATTATTGTGATTATCTCCCTAATATTTTCCATAAATCACCCATACTTATCGATTAGGACCAACATATCACAACATTTATCTTTTCTTCCATCAATCACTAATTGGTCAATTTATCATCTATTGTTCCCTTACATGTGTATTTTTTAGGGGAGTAATCAATATTAATCACATTAGGGCTCATTTATTTAAATTTTAGTATGATTTTTCTCCTTTGTCTTTTGGTCACTTGATACTATCATTTATTTTATTTCATTTCCTTCATCATATCATTTGACTTTATCTTTGAGCTACACCCATCATTAATATTACCATATCATCATCTTGTATTGGCCTATATATCTCCCTTGCATGATTGCTTTCTTGGGATATGTCTAAATATTGCAACCCTTTAATCCTATCATCATCATGTTATGGTTGATTCCCCCTTGGGATATGTTGATAACTATGACCAAGTCATCTCTACTCCTTTTGCATGTATCTTTGATAGGAGAATCATCAATTTGTAACTCATTACTCAAATTCAAATGCATCTTCTTCATCTTCTATGTAATAATTAGCATCCCATCCCCTATCTATCCATCACATCCCATTCTTCATTTTCTTCTTTCTAGTGGCCATCCATCTCATTCTTCCCTACATGTGCCTTTGAGGGGGCATCATATCCACTAACATCATATCTATTAATAGTCATCTATGAAATTATTTTTCTTTGAAATACCATTACTCCTTCTACTTCAGTCCATTCATAATTCCTTTTAAAAGAGGAGAAAATTGTATGCATCTAAATTCACTCACCTATATTATTGTCACTAATATTCCTATTAGTTGATACTAATTTCACCTTTATCTCATTTAATCCCATCCTAAAATCACCCCCTTATAATCATTTTTCTAACATCCCATTTCATTCCTCCTCATTTAATAACCTTAGTCCTATCCCACTTCTTCATTAATTATTCTAAATCCTTATTATCCCATCCTAATCCCCACTTATCTATTATTTGAGAATTTTAAATTCCCATGGCCCACCTACCAGCCTATTCATAGGCTCTCCTACACCCATAGTCCTTAATCACTCACATAATTCATATCTAATCCCACATATAATCATCATTAACCCCTATGCAAGATTATAGAATTATCTAATTATCTAATCCTCTCTATTCTCACCCCTTCTCTCTATAAGCCTCTAAATCTAGAGGCTTCTAAAGAATTTTAAATTCCTTTTAATTCTCCACCCTTGATCTCCCCAAGCCAACTTTGAATTTCAACCCTTGATTTATCCCTCCACATTATATTTAAATAATACCCATCCTCCATTGATCTCAACTCATAAACTCCTAAAGCCTTGATGTCCACATAAGGAGTAATCTTAGAAGCCCATAACATCTCCATGCTAAATCAATCCATGAATCCATCATCCACAATAATGCCATCATAATGTTAAATTTTTGAGTCCAAGGTAATATTAATCCCAATAATCTTATTTTTATTCTATTTAATCATGGTCTAGAGAATTTAACTTTAAGATCAGAATGCTTATTTGAATTGTGAACTCATCTATTGCATTTGTTTCTAAAGCCTCTAGATTTTACCTAGGTAGTTTGATGTTTGGGTTCATTAGATTGCATAGTTTAATCAAATATATAAAATTCATACTACATAAATCATAGGGGTAACTATTATAGAATATGTAGACATACATCTCAGGTTAGGAAAAGTATTATAAGAACCTCATATCATCATCATAGAAATGCCTCATGAAAAAGCAAGTCAACAGACTCAACCAGAGAAAGAAGAAGAATTAAGAGAGAAACCTAGAAAAATATAGGAAGTCACCATAACTATTATATCTATTAATTTTCAAAAATGATGGAAGTGGAAGATAAAAAAGAATCTGATTTGATTCAAAAAATAAAAAAAACTTAACATAGAAATTCCAATATTATAAGCCATTAGGGACATTCTATAACTAAATAGGGTGATCAAAAGTTTGTGTATTAAGACACCTAGTAGAAAAAGACAATACCCAAAGACCATATAGGTAGATGTCAAGCTTGATGATTTATTAGCGGGTAAGCTACTTTTACCTAAATATGAGGACCTAGGGAGTCCTATCATTTTTTTAAAGATTAGAAAGCAAGGAATACCAAATTTATTGGTGGACTTGGGAGTTGATATTAACATAATGACTATGGTCACCATGAAAAATATCTCTCTAACATATATGTAACCCAATACCAAATTCTTACATATGTTATATCATTCTACTACCAAACCTGAAGGTGTCATTGAGGATATAATGTTGACTATAGAGTCATGGGAATACCCTATTGATTTTATTATCCTTCAACCTAAAAACAAAAAAGTTAGATACACATTGATTATAGGAAGGCCTTTGTTATCAGTAGTAGAAACATTGATTGATTATAGATCAGGGGATATGACCATCTCAAATGGTCTTAAAACAAAATGCATTTATTTATATCCACCTACTCAACCATTAAACAATCTTGTCAAATAGTTATGGGTCTATAAATCTAAATAAAAATGTGATAATATCTCCTCTATAAATATGGAAAAAATCATGGATCATGTTTAAGAATTAGAGGATTAGTTATCAATAAGTATCAAAAATATTATGGATATTCATAATTCAGATCTAGATCTTGACAATCTAGCTATGGATCTTGATAGTCTATCTACAAATCTTATCAGTCTAGCTATGGATTTTGATAGAGGATCCTATCATGATGGAAATTCAAGTCCTTATGAAAACCTATAATTTTCCACCTCTTATATCATACTTTGTTACCATAAATATAACCATAAAGACATTCAAAATAGTGTTATGTAGTGGGCACAAGAAGGTAAAAATTCATTTTTAATAGCCTTCCATTATGCTTTAGCTGGAGTGATTTCTATAGGAGAAAAATTTATAAAAGATACTGTCACATTCCATACATTTTACCACATCCCTATCCTCTCAAATATTTTATGATTTAATTCAAATAAATAGATTCTTCCCATCCAAGCACTAAACAAATCATAATAACACCAGGGAAGACACTCAACATAAATAGTTGGTTGGTAGATGATTAGGAAGTCAAAATATTTAATGTAATCAAAGATCATAATTAAGATTTATATTAGGATTATCAATACATGAAGGTAATATATCCAAGTGTATGTACACATGATATTTACACAAATAACATTAAACCATTAAGACAACCTCAAAGAGGAATTAATTCTAACTTAAGAGACATGATGAAAATTGAAATAGAAAAATTTCTAGAAGTGGGATTCATTTATCCTATTTATAATAGGCAATGGGTATCCTTTGTTTATTATTAATAATAAAAATGGTAAATGGAGAGTATAGGGAATTAAACAAAGCAACCATGAGAGATTACTTCCCTTTACCCTTTATTGACCAAGTGTTTGACAACTTGGCAGGGAAAAGATATTTTTATTTATTGGATGGCTTTAGTGGGTCAAAATAGATACAAATGGCACATAAAGACCAGGACAAAAAAACCTTCAATTTTTTGTGGGGTAAATTTACATATAGGGCATTTCCCTTTGGTTTATGCAATGTACCTACTACTTTATAATGAGCAGTCCTAGCCATATTTTCAAATTTAAGCAATGACTAGGTGGAGGTTTACATGGATGGTTTTACTGTTCATGGAGAATCCTTTGATTAAAGTTTAATAAATCTTAAAAAAATACTAAAAATATGTGAGGAATACCATCTATATTTAAGTCATGAAAAACATTTGATCATGATCATATTTTTGTAAAAGGAATCTAAGTAGATAAAAAGAAAATTGAGGTCATTTAAAACTTACTTATCCCTCAAAATAAGACTAATTTCAAAATATTCTTAGGCATTTTAGGATATTATATAATTTTTATAGAAGACTATATAAAAATTGTTGCTCCAATTTTTTCTTTGCTGACAAAATAAAGTGAGTTTGTTTGGAGTCCAGACTACCAACAAGCCTTTGAGACTATCAAAGAAAAACTGATTTCTACTTCAGTTCTAAGAGGACCTAATTGGTCACAACCCTTACATATTTATACTAATGCATATAATCATGCTATGGGAGTTATACTAGGATAAAAAGATGAAGATGGACAAATGTATGCCATATACTATATTAGTAAGAACATGACTTCAGCTGAAAGAAACTACACAACCATTGATAAAGAATTCCTTATGATTTATGACATAAATAAGTTTAGACACTATGTTAATGGTTATAAAATCATTGTATATATTGATCATGTAGCTATCATATAATTTACCTAGTTTATATAATAATTGTTGATAAAATAGGTAAATTCAATGTGGTTGCTGATTTTCTTTCTAGATTGAATAATGCAGATGAAGAAGAACCTGTAGAAGAGAGTTTCCCATATGAAAAACTATTTGATGTTAAAACACAATCACTTTAGTTTTTTGATATATCAAACTTTTTGGCTACAAGTAAGTTTCCTTTTTAGTTTACCAAAAAGGAAAAGAAACATTTGATTAAAGTTAGTTCCTATTTTAAGTGGTTTAATGGTATATTGCTTAAACTTGGACCAGATCATGTTTTCCATATGTGTGTAAAGGAGAATGAAATGTATGACATCATTTGTGCTTATCATGATGAACCTAGTGGAGGACACTAGTCAATTAAAAGGACAATACATAAGATCCTTGGGGCTGATTACATTTGGCCAACTCTTTATAAGCATGTCAAGATATACATTTGATAATGTGATCCATGTTAGAGAATGGGTAAAATTACACTATCTTATGAGATTCCCCTCCATCATGAGATGCCCCTCCATCATCAAGTAGTTCTAAAACCTTTCAATAAGTGGGGTATGGACTTTGTTAGGCCCATAGATCCACCTTATCAAGGCAAGGAGTACTTGCTAGTGTGTATGGATTATGTGAACAAATGGGTTGAATTTAAAGTTCTTTACTTTATAATGAAAGAGATAATAGTATATTTTTTATATTATAAGATCATGTAGCATTTTGGAGTACTGAGAGAGATAGTTTCTGATCAAGGACCTTAGTTCATGTCTAAAATGATCTAAGCATTCATAGAGATCTACCAAGTTATCCATGGAAAGTCTTATCCATACCACCCTCAAGCAAATGGATAGGTAGATGTTACCAAATAATAATTAAAAAATATCCCTACTAAAATAGTTAGTAGTAGTAGAAAGAATTGGGTAGCCAAACTTTTAGAAGCTGTATGGGCATACAACACCATGTAGAAGACTACCATTATATTTTTACCATATGAATTGATATTTAGTAAGAAACCTCTCCTTTCAATAGAATTTGAGATGCATACTTTGATGACTAAACTAGAATTAAGAATTGACTTGGATGAAGCATAAAGAGAGATAGTTTTATAATTGAATGAGTTGGATGAGATGAGAAAAAATATTTATAGCAGATATAGATGATTTAATACCAAAGGAAAAAATGACATGATTTGCACATGAAGGAAAGATAGTATAAATAAGGAAACTGGGAACTTTTATATGATTATAAGTATCAAAACTTTAAAGGTAAGTTAAGAACCAGATAGAAAGGACCATTTTAGATTAGAAAATATTTTTTTGTAATGCTTCAGTACAATTACTACATATATACGGTAATCAAAAGACACTCCTTATTAATGGACATCAGTTGAACCTATACCAGAAGCCTTTTAGTAAAGAAGAATTCATCCAACTAGTACAAAAATGAGTTTGGCCCCATGGAATAACTTAAAGCTTCCATGGATATTTACCTTTGAAGGAAAGATGGCCTTAATAAAGGAATAAGACCCACCTCTTCTCTAAAAATTAAACAAATAAAAATAAATAAAAAATAAAATAAAAATTCAACAATGAAAATCCTTAGGGACATTATTGACAGTCATGACTAGAAAATGAGCTTGCTAGTTGTTCATCTATTACATGATGAGCCTTGATAAAAAAACTAGTAAATGGTTGGTCAAGGGAAAAAAATAAAAAAGAATCAGAAAAATGAGTTTAAAAATTCAAGATTAATGATTGATTCTCCTTGATCCAAAGTAATAAACATTGATGTTATTATGTTTTATATTATTCATTAAAACTAATTCATACAATTTCCTTTGTTAGAATAGGTGAAGAAGGTCAAACAAAGACACTATCATGGGTTTGTAAGGTATTATATCTATTCTTTTACTAAAAGTTAGTTTTTGAATTTTTGAGTCTGCACGTATATGCTCATAACACACCCAGTGGGAATCTTTAGAAAAAATTCCCATAAATGTTATATTAAGAATATTCCCACCACATTAGTAGGGAATTTTTTCAAAAAATTCACCTTTTGAAAACTTGATTACATGCTATAGACACTATCCTATCAAGTTATAAAACATTATATGATGACTTGTCTTTGTCATCATATTACGTTCATATGGATAAGCAACTATTAGATATTTGACAACATAAAAATTACAAATAAATAAAAATGGCAAATTTAGTAATGATTATTACTTTTTGACATGATCATTTGGCATTGTCATTATCACTTGACACATTTGAAAGCTCTAGGTTTTGTTTGTAGTAATTAACCTAAATAAATATCATGTTATCCATTAATTTCCAACAAAGTTTCATTTCCTTCTTGATAAAATCTATGGATTGACTATGTTTTGTGTAAAATTAGAATTCATAATGGGGTAGAAAAACCTGAATCCATTAATCATGAAATATAATGAGAGGTGGGTTGAATCAGTATATTATATATCTTTTTACTTAATCTAATTTATTTTCTTTAACCACTTAATCACACATTCAAGATATGTAATAAAAACGAAACAATAATTTTCACCACACAAGAGAGAGAGAGAGAGAGAGAGAGAGAGAGAGAGAGAGAGAGCATATTTTATGTGGAAACCCAAAGTGGGAAAAATCATAGAGAACAATATCAAGTGTATGAATGAACACCAACTCAGAATACAAATTTTGTAAGCACCAACCCTTTTATCGAGTACCAACCCACACGACTACCAACCCACAGGAGAACCAACCCCTCTTGTGTATAAAATACAACTATATCTCAATGTTGCTTACTAAACAAATGATATAACTCTACAATATCTCCTTGTTTTCTCTCTTTGAAAAAAATACAAACCATGAAATCTCTTGCATATTAAAAATAGCTTCTCAAGCCTTTATTTATAGCTTTCCAAATGACTTTTGGCATTCACCCTTTTTGACCCTTCAATACTCATGGAAAATGGCACCATAATTGTATGACCCTTCATATCCTTACATTTGAAAAGTCATATGGTGACCCTTCATAAGCAAAAGCATCCTTTCCACTTTTGTCTTTATCTTGGTGACTTTTCATATTCCTTAAAGAGTCCCTTCATGGAAAAAAATTGCCATACCTCTTTTCTCTTCACATGGTGACTCTTGGAATTCCTCAAGATGACTCTTCATGAGAAAATGCATCCCATTCCTCTTTCATCTTTTACTCCATGACTCTTTGACGTATCTATGGGCCCTCTTTTGACTTATATGCAACCAAAAATATATTAAATAATATTAAATAAATATTAACACATGTTAGCCAAGATATGAATATTAAAAACACCATTAAATGCAATGGGGTCTTTATCATTAATAATGTTAGACCTTTGACATTAATAATAATATTTCCAAGAATCCCCCCTTTGTCATTGATGAAAAAATCAAATCAAAACTACCACATCTTGACATTTGCACATACTACTATTTGAAAAACATATAATAACTCCCCCTTATACTACCACCCTATACCTATTCCCTGTACCTATTTTTGCACATATACCTATACCTATTATTCTCCCCCATTGACATAAATGTCAAAGGGCCTACCTAGAGCTAACACTTAGCTCCCCCTCAACTGATGCTGAGCCTCAATGGCAGTACGTAAAATAAATTACTCCTAACTTCTCTCATAGATACTCAAATGTGTCTTTTGGTAGTGCCTTTGTGAAAATATATGCAATTTACTCTATAGTATTGATATACTCCATCTTAACCTATTGATTTGAAACCTCTTCTCTCAAGAATTGATATCTAATGTAAATATGTTTTATTATTAAATGCATCATTAGATTCTTCAAAATATTAATAGCACTTGTGTTATCACAAAATATAGAAATAGGTTCATCATACTTTACCTTGATATCTTCCAAAGTTTGCTTCATCTAAAGCACTTGAGTACAACACAATACTGCTACAATAAATAATGCTTCAGCTATAGAAATTGATACTAAATTCTACTTTTAACTTAGCCATGATACTAAGCTATCACCAAGGAAGAAATATCCTCCACTTATACTCTTTTTATCATCCAAGCACCCTACCTAATCTAAATCTATGTAAGCAATCAAAGTGAAATATCTACTTGTGGGATACCATAATCCATAATCTAATGTCCCCTTGATGTATTTGAATATTCTCTTCACCAACTGAACATGACTATCTTTTGGAGATGACTTATATCTTACAAGCATACCTACTACATGCATGATGTCTAGCCTTGATGTTGTCAAATATAAAAGACTACCAATCATAGATATATACAAATATTGATCTATAATAGGTGAATCTTCATCCTTGCTCATTTTATTTCATATACACATTGGTGTGCCAATTGGTGCACAATCCTCAAAACTAAATTTATTCAACATTTCCTTGGTATATTTACTTTAAGATATGAAAATTCCTTTATCTGATTGAAATATTTGCAATCCTAATAAAAATGACAATTCTCCAAGCATAGACATCTCAAATTATTTTTGCATATTATCAAAAAATTATTTTGTCATATTTTCAATATTTCCTCTAAAAATGATATCATCAACATATACCACAACAATCATTTAATGTTGACTTTCTATTTTGATGTAGATATTACTATCAACAAATCCTCTCTTAAAACATTGATCCTATAGGTACTTATTAAGTATTGTATACCAAGCTATGGGAGCTTGTTTCAATCCATACAATGCTTTCTATAATCTGCATGCATGGCTACTAATATTTAGAGAATAAATATCTCAAGCTACTCAATGTAGACCTTTTATTCTAGATTCCCATTTAGGAAGGCAAATTTGACATCCATCTGAAACACTCTAAAATTTTTAAATACTACATATGCAAGAAATATTATAATAGCCTCTAACCTTGCCACTGGTGCAAAATTTTCTTCAAAATCTATTCCCTTAATCTAAGCATATCCTTTACATACTAATCTTGTGTTAAGTACGAAATATACTGAGAGGGGGGGTGAATCAATATATTATATATCTTATAAAACTTTCCCTTAATCAAATTTACTTAATCAAACATTAAAGATATGCAATAAAACTCAAAAAATAAACATCACACAAGAAAGAGAGAGACACCAGATATAACATGGAAACCCAATGTGGGAAGAATGATGAAGAACAATCTCAAGTATATGAATGAGCACCAACCCAAACAATATTCACAAGCCAAACATATAGGAGCATCATACCCCTTTGTTGAGCACCAACTTAGCTACTATTCATGAGCACCATAACCCTTTACCGAGCACCAACCCAGCTATTATTTTTGAGCACCAACCCATTTATGTATACCACACACCTATCTCTCAATGTCGCTATATCAACAAATGATAGTTCAATACAACATCTCTTTCCTCTCTCACCTTTGCTCTTCTAAGCTAGATATAACAAATACAAATCATATTCAACTCTCACAATTGCTCTTCTAAGCTAGATAATACAATATCAAATCAACCTCTTTCTTTTATATTTACAAATGGCTTCTCAAGCCTTTATTTATAGCTTTCCAAATGACCTTTGGCCTTCCCCCTTTGTTACCCTTCAATCCTCATGGAAAATGGTGCCAAACTTGTATGAACCTTCATATTCAAGCCTTTGAAAAGTCATGTGGTGACCCTTCATGACCAAAAACGTCCTTCCATCTTTTGTCCTCATCTTGGTGACTTTTTGTATTCCTTAAAGTGTCCCTTCATGAGAAATTGTTCCCTTACTATTTTATCTTCACTTGGTGACTCTTGGTATTCCCCAAGATGACTCTTCATGGGAAAATGCATCCCATCCTTCTTTTGTCTTTACCCCGTGGCTCTTTGACTTCTCCATGGGCCCTTCTTTTGTCTCATATGTAACCAAAAATATATTCGTTAATATTAAATAAATATTAACTCACATTAATCCAAGATAAAGAACATTAAATGCAATGGAGCCTTTATCACCAATAATTTTAGACCTTTGACATCAATGATAATATTTCCAACAATCTCCCCCTTTGTCATTGATGGCAACCTCAATCTTAAAACTGCCACATCCTATCACCTACACATACTATCATCTAAAAACATACAATAACTCCCCCTTACTATAGCAATTTGTACCTATTCCCTGTACCTGTACCTGTTATTCTCCCCCTTTGACATCAATGGCAAAGGGCCTACCTAGAGATAACACTTAGCTCCCCCTCAACTAATGTTAAATCTCAATGGCAAGAAGTAAAGGAAATTATTCCCAACTTCTCTCGTAGATACTCAAATGTGTCTTTTGGTAGTGCCTTTGTGAAAATATCTACAATCTACTCTATAGTACTAATATATTCCATCTTAACCTGTTGATCTGCAACCTACTCTATCAAGAAGTGATATCTAATGGGAATATGTTTTGTTCTTGAATGCATTATTGTATTTTTCAAAATATTTATAACACTTATGTTATCAAAAAAAATAGAAATAGGTTCATCATACTTTACCTTGATATATTCCAAAGTTTTCTTCATCCAAAGCACTTGAGTACAACATAATACTACTACAATATATTCTACTTCATCTATAGAAAGTGATACTGAGTTTTGCTTCTTGCTTACCCATGATACTAAGCTATCACCAAGGAAGAAATCTCCTCCACTTGTACTCTTTCTATCATCTAAGCATTCTACCCAATCTAAATCTATATAAGCAACTAAAGTGAAATATTTACCTATGGGATACCATAATCCATAATCCAATGTCCCCTTGATATATCTAAATATTCTTTTCACCAACTGAACATGACTATCTCTTGGATATGACTGATATCTTGCAACCATACCTACTACATGCATGATGTCTAGTCTTGATGCTGTCAAATATAAAAGACTACCAATCATAGATCTATATGAAGATTGATCTGTAACAAGTGAATCTTCATCCTTGCTCACCTTATTTCCTATACACATAGGTGTGCCAACTGGTACACAATCCTCAAAACCAAACTTCTTCAACATTTCCTTGGCATATTTACTTTGAGATATAAAAATTCCTTTATTTGATTGAAATATTTGTAATCCTAAGAAAAATGATAATTCTCCAAGCATAGACATCTCAAATTCTTTTTGCATTCTATCAAAAAATCCTTTTGTCATCTTTTCAATATTTCCTCCAAAAATGATATCATCAACATATACCACAACAATTAATTGATGCTCACCTTTTGTTTTGATGTAAAGATTACTATCAGCAAATCCTCTCTTGAATCCTTGATCTTGCAGGTACTTATCAAGTCTTGCATACCAAGCTCTAGGAGCTTGTTTTAATCCATACAATGCTTTCTTCAATCTTCATACATGATTACTAATATTCAAGAGAATAAACCCCTTAGGATTCTTAATGTAGACCTCTTCTTCAAGATTCCTATTTAGGAAGGCAAATTTGACATCCATCTGAAATACTTTGAAATTTTTAAATACTACATATGAAAGAAACATTATAATAGCCTCTAACCTTGCTACTGGTGTAAAAGTTTCTTCAAAATATATTCCCTCAATCTGAGTATATCCTTTTCATACTAATCTTGCTTTATTTTTGGTTACTTCTCCATTTTCATTCAACTTATTTCTATAAACCCATTTTGTTCCTATCACATTGTGATCTTTTGGTCTAGGCACTAATTCCCAAGTATCATTATTTTCTATCTGATCTAATTCTTCATCCATAGCCTTAACCCAATGCTCATCATGTCTAGCTTCTAAAAAATTTCTAGGCTAAATTTTAGATAACAAAGAGAAATTAACTTGTTCATATTCACTTACCATCATTCTTCTCATGCAAATTCCTTCTTTTATATCCCCAATGATGTCACTTTCATTATGATTTTTCTGAACATATTTGGATGGAGTCTTGGTGTCTTTTTTCTCCTTCTCCTTTTCCTCATCTTCATCTGATTCTTCAAAGCCTTCCTCTTCAATGATTTCAAGAATGTCTACTGGATCATTGATCTTTTGTGTTCCATCTTCTTCTATCCGGACACTTGCACTTTCAACAATTTTCTTGGTTCTTTTGTTATAACATTTATAAGCTTTAATTTTTCAAGAATAACCAAGAAATATACCTTCATCTACTCTGGATTCGAACTTACCAAGTTTTTCATTGGTTCTCTTTATGAAGCATTTGCTACTAAAAACTCTGAAATAATCAACTGTTATTGGTTTGTCTTTCCATGGCTCATAAGGAGTCTTGTTACTATTGACTCTTAATAAAGCTCTATTCTAAATATACACTACTGTACCAACTACCTCTCTCTAATATTTATTTGCTATCTTGGATTCATTTAGCATTGTCTTCTCCATCTTCTGAACTATTTTATTTTTCTGTTCAACTACTCCATTTTGTTTTGGAGTTTTGGCTGCTGAATACTGTCTCTTTATTCCATGATCTTTACAAAACTCAATAAATTGATTTGACATGAATTCTCCTCCTCAATCTGATCTTAAACACTTAATCTTTAGATTAGTTTCATTCTCAACTAATGCTTTGAATACTTTGAATTGTCTAAAAGCTTTTAATTTTTTCTTTAAAAACATTATCCAAGTCATACGTGAAAAATCATCAATAAGCAACATGAAATATTTATCACCTTGAGTAATTTAAGTCCTCATAGGTCCACATAGATCAGTGTGAACAAGTTCTATCTTTTGAGTGGTTGAGTACTCTTTTGTTTTGAACCACCTTCTAGCCTTCTTCCCATGCTGACAAGGTCCACAAAGCATGTTGTATGGCTTTGTGATTTTTGGAACATTCTTGACTGCTTGCTTTTTGCAAATTTTGACAAGATTGTCAAAATATATGTGCCCCATTCTCTTTTTCCATAGCCAAATTTATTCAATCTAACTCAAACAACATTTTTGACCTTTGATGTCTGATAGTATATATAAGTTATTACCTGTTCTCTGAGCATCTGCAATCAATACATCTGAATCATTTCTTCTAATTTCACAACCTTCTACATAAAACTTTAGTGTGTGTCCTTGATCACACATTTGACTTACGCTCAAAATATTATTCTTAAGACCTTCTACATGTAAAGCATTTTTAGTTTTAGTTCTACCATTATCTAAACTTAGTGTACCTTTTCTAGCAATTCTGGCAGTAATATTGTCCCCAAATTTCACTGTGCCACCATTGATCTTCTTCAAGGTTATGAACTTGCTCTTGTCTCCTTTTATGTGCCTTGAACATCCACTATCAATAAACCATGGCTTTTCTTCATTTCTTTCATGCAAAGCTATCTGGACTAACATAGAACCTTCATATTGTTTCTTCTGCCATGTCTGAATATTTTTCTTGATGAATGGAGCCCTGAAACTCTGGTCCTTCTTGACTAATTCAAACATGCTTCTACAATACCAATCTATGTGTCTGAAGTTGTTACACTTGTAACAAATTATGGTCTCTTCATCAAATCTTGATAGAGGAGCAAAAGAGTTATAACTTTTTCTTGACTCTACATGACGTTCTTTTTCCTTACTTTTGAGATTGTTAGCTCTTTTTCTACATTCTAATTTCTTATGACTATATCCATTAAAATAAAAATAGCAACCATAAAAATAAGACCTATTTGTGAATCTCTGACTTGATTTCCTTTTATATCTTTGTTCCTTCCAACCTTCTTTGTCCTCTATATTATTCACTCCTTCCCTTCCTGTTTCTTTATTTGTAAGAGCTTCAACATAGCTCTTCTTCTTTTCAAAATTGATACCTATCTTATTTGATATTGCCTTCTAGATTTCTAATATCTTATTCAACATATTAGTTCTATTCTCAAATTTTGAATCATTGACTATTTTATTATTGACTGCTTTCTCAATCTCTTATTTTAAAGAGGCAATTTTAGTAACATACCTTTCACATTCTTTTCTTGATATTTCCAATTGTGCCATTAGATCTTCTTAATTTTTCTTGGATTCTTCAAAGTTCACTTGTAGATCTTCAATTATCTCCTTTGAATCCTTTACATTTTTCTAGATTTGATGATTCAATCTTCAATTTTTATTTTCAACAATTTTCAACTCTTTTACAGCACACATGAGTTCTCCTTCCATATTCACTTTGGCTTCATCCTCCTCTTCTTCTTGATCAACTATTCTTTTGCTTTCAATGGCACCTTTATGTATGGCCATCTTATGCTTTCCTAATCTACCTTCAAGCTGTAAAATTTTTTCAAAAAGGAACCTGCTCTGATACCAATTGTTAAGCACAAAATATACTGAGAGGGAGGGGTGAATCAGTATATTATATATCTTATAAAACTTTCCCTTGATCAAATTTACTTAATCAAACATTCAAGATATGTAATAACACTCAAACAATAAACATCACACAATAAAGAGAGAGACACCAAATATAACGTGGAAACCCAATGTGGGAAAAACCATAGAGAACAATCTCAAGTATATGAATGAGCACCAACCCAAACAATATTCACAAGCCAAACTTGTAGGAGCACAATACCCCTTTGCCAAGCACCAACCCAGCTATTATTTGTGAGCACCAACCCACATGAGCACCAACCCCTCTGTGTATACCACACACCTATCTCTCAATGTTGCTATATCAACAAATGATAGTTTAATACAACATATCTTTCCTCTCTCACCTTTCCTCTTCTAAGATAGATATAAAAAATACAAATCATATTCAACTCTCACAATTGCTCTTCTAAGCTAGATAATACAATATCAAATCAACCTCTTTCTTTCATATTTACAAATGGCTTCTCAAGCCTTTATTTATAGCTTTCCAAATGACCTTTGGCCTTCCCCCTTTGTTACCCTTCAATCCTCATGGAAAATGTTTCCAAACTTGTATGACCCTTCATATTCAAGCCTTTGAAAAGTCATGTGGTGACCCTTCATGACCAAAAACGTTATTCCATCATTTGTCCTCATCTTGATGACTTTTTGTATTCCTTAAAGTGTCCCTTCATGAGGAATTGCACCCTTACTCTTTTGTCTTCACTTGGTGACTCTTGGTATTCCCCAAGATGAATCTTCATGGGAAAATGCATCCCATCCTTATTTTGTCTTCACCCCATGGCTCTTTGACTTCTGCATGGGCCCTTCTTTTGTCTCATATGCAACCAAAAAATATGTTCGTTAATATTAAATAAATATTAACTCACATTAGCCAAGATAAACAACATTAAATGAAATGGGGCCTTTATCACCAATAATGCTAGACATTTGACATCAATGACAATATTTCCAACATCTTGCTTTATTTTTGGTCACTTCTCCATTTTCATTCAACTTATTTCTATAAACCCATTTTATTCCTATCACATTTTGATCTTTTGGTCTAGGCACTAATTCCCAAATATCATTCTTTTCTATTTGATTAAATTATTCATCCATAGCCTTAACCTAATTCTTATCATGTCTAGCTTTTGAAAAGGTTTTAGGTTAAATTTTGGATAACAAAGAGAAAATAACTTGCTTAAATTCATTTACCATCATTCTTCTAGTGCAAATTTCTTCATTTATGTCCCTGATGATGTCACTTTCATTATGATTTCTCTCAACATATTTGGATGGAATTTTTGTGTCCTTCTTCTCCTTCTTCTCATCTTCATCTGATTCTTCAAGATCTTCCTCTTTAATGATTTTAAGAATGTCTACTAAATCACTAATTCTTTGTGTTCTATCTTCTTCTATCCTGACACTTTCACTTTCAACAATTTTCTTGGTTTTTTTATAACATTTATAATCTTTACTTTTGTAAGAATAATGAATAAATATACCTTCATCTACTTTGGATTCAAACTTACCAATTTTTTCATCAGTTCTCTTTATAAAGCATCTGCTACCAAAAACTTTGAAATAATCAACTATTATTGGTTTTTCTTTCCATAGCTCATGAGCCTTATCACTATTGACTCTCAATAATGCTCTATTCTGAATAATCACTACTGTATCAACTACCTCTCTCCAATATTTATCTACTATCTTGGATTCATTTAGCATTGTCCTTGCCATCACCTAAACTATTCTATTTTTTCATTCAACTACTCCATTTTGTTGTGGAGTTCTAGCTGCTAAATAATGTCTCTTTATTCTATGGTCTTCACAAAACTCAATAAATTTATCTGACATGAATTCTCCTCATTGATCTGATCTTAGACATTTAATCTTCAAACTAGTTTCACTCTCAACTAATGCTTTGAAATGTCTGAAAGCTTCTAACTTTTTCTTTAAAAACATTACCCAAGTCATACATGAAAAATCATCAATAAGAAAAATGAAATATTTCTCACCTTGAGTACTTTGAGTTCTCATAGGTCCACACACATCAGTGTGAACAAGCTCTATCATCTGAGTGGTTGGGTACTCTTTTATTTCAAACCACCTTCTAGCCTGCTTCCCGTGCTGACAAGGTTCACAAAGTGTGTTAGATGGCTTTGTAATCTTTAGAAGATTTCTAATTTCTTGCTTCTTTATTGATGTTGATAATATTTTCATAATTTATGTGCCCCAATCTCTTGTACCATAGCCAATTTTCTTCAATCTGACTTAAACAATATCTTTAACCTTTGATGTCTGATAGCATATACAGATTATTTTCTGTTCTCTGAGCATCTACAACCAACACATCTAAATATTTTCTTCTAATTGCATAACCTTCTTCATAAAAAATTAGTGTGTGCTCTTGATCACACATTTGAATTACACTCAAAATATTATGCTTAAGACCTTTTACATATAAAACCTTTTCATTTTTAGTTCTACCATTATCCAAACTTAGTGTAACTTTTCTAGCAATTATGGTAGTAGTATTATCTCTAAATTTTACTATGCCACCATTGATCTTCTTCAAGGTTATATAATTTATCTTGTCTCCTATCATCTACCTCGAATATCCACTATTAATAAACTATGGCTTTTCTTCATTTCTTTCATGCAAAGCTATCTACACCAACATAGATTTTTTAGGTTATTTCTTTTGCCATGAACCTATCTAAACTTTCTTCTTGATGAATGGAGCCTTGAAACTCCGGTCCTTCTTGATTGACTCAAACACACTTCTATAGTATCGAGCTATGTGTCCAAAATTTTTTCACTTATAACATATTATGGCTTCTTCGTTAAATCATGATAGAAGAGCAAAAGAGTTGTGGCTTCTGTTTGACTCTCAATGAATTTCCTTCTCCTTATTTCTAAAATTTTTAGCCCTTTTTTGACATTTTATTTTCTTATGACCATATCCATCACAATAAAAATAGTAACCATAAAAATAGGACCTATTTTTGTATCTCTGATCTGATTGCCTTTTGTAGCTCTGTTCCCTCCAGCCTTCTTTGTTTGAGATGTCCTCTGTATTGTTAACTTTTTCCCTTTTTTTTTGTAAGAGCTTTAACATAGCTCTTTCCTTTTTCCTTGTCTATGAAATTAGTTACCTTCTCTTTCTCTTTTTCAAATCCAATACCTATCTTACCTAACATTGATCTTTGATTTTATAATATATTATTCAACATATTAGTGTTATTCTCAAATTTTGAATCATTGGTTGCTCTATGATTGACTTCTTTATTTATTTTCTCAAGATTTGATTTTAAAGAAGAAATTTCAATAAAATACCTTTCACATTCTTTACTTACTATTTTCAATTGTGTCATTAGATATTCTTCATTCTTCTTGGCTTCTTCAAAGTGTGCTTGTGGATCTTCAATTATTTCTTTTGACTCCTTTTCATTTTTCTTGATCTAAAGCTTTAATCTTCACTTCTTTTAAAGAGTTTTTAAATCTTTTAAGGCACAAATGAGTTCTCCTTCTAGATTCAATTCAGATTTATCATGTTCTTCTTCTTGATCATCTATACTTTTTATTGTAGAGGCATATTCATGTTTGGCCATGGATAAAATCTCTTATTCTTCTGAATCACTGACTCCATTATCTTCTTCTTCTCGAATCCCTTCTTGAATTTACCTTTGAAATTATTATTGTATGTATACTTTCTTTTTTCATTGTCATCATTACCCTTATTTGTGTGTTTACCTACAAAATATCCAATATTTCCATAATTAAAACATTTAAAAGGTAATTTTCTTTGATATTTACCTATGTCCTTTTTTGGCTTATGAATGAATAGAGATTCATTGTAATCTTCATCATCACTAGAATTATCACTTGATTCTTGAATCTTAACCTTCTCTTTCTTTGATGTCTTAAAAGAAACTTCTCTCTTTGAGGGTTTATCTTATTCAGTCTATATCTCATATGTCATAAGAGTACCATGAAGCTCATCCATCTTTAGCTTAGCTAAATTCTTCATCTCTTAAACTACTAAAAATTTGCATCATATCTCAATGGTAGAGATCTCAAAACTTTTTGAACCATAGTTGATTCTTCTAAATTTTCTCTAAGACCTTGAATCTAACTAACTATTTGGTCTACCTACAAAATATGACTTCCTATATTTTATTCTTCTTCCATATTCAAACTCTCAAACTATCTTCTAAAAGTTTGAAGCTTAGCTTGCTAAACCTTTCCATCACCTTTATAAATATTCTCAATTTTTACACACGTTTCATGAGTAAATTTACATTGCATAACTTTTAAAAATTCTGATTCACATAAATCACATAAAATAATATTTAAATCTTTAGCATTATTTTCACTTGCCTTCTTTTCTGTCAGAGTAGTTACAAGTGTCTGTGGCTCGTCATATTACTCTACCACTGTTGCCATATGTCAAATACAAGGGCCATCAAATAAGTCTTCATCCTTATGCTCCAAAAAACATAATTTTTTCCATCTAATAAAGGTGCCTTATTTGTTGAAAATCCTTCATGTGCTTCATCCCTCATGATTTATTGATCTACCTTCAAGTTGTAAAAATCTTTCAAAAGGAACTTGCTTTGATACCAATTGTTAAGCATGAAATATACTGAGAGGGGGGGTGAATCAGTATATTATATATCTTTTTACTTAATCTAATTTCTTTTCTTTACCACTTAATCACACATTTAAGATATGTAATATAATTGAAATAATAATTTTCACCACACGAGAGAGAGAGAGAGAGAGAGAGAGAGAGAGAGAGAGAGAGAGAGAGAGAGAGAGAGAGAGAGAGATCATATTTTATGTGTAAATATGTGGAAACCCAAAGTGGGAAAAACCATGAAGAATAATCTCAAGTATATGAATGAACATCAACTCAAAATATAAAGTTTGCAAGCACCAACTTGCAGGAGCACCAATCCCTTCATTGAGCACTAACACAACAACTATTTTTGAGTACCAACCCATAGGAACATCAACCCCTTGCAAATATTTGTGAGCACTAACCCATAGGAGCACCAATCCCTCTTGTGTATAAAACACAACTATCTCTCAAAGTTGCTTACTCAAAAAATGATAAAACTCTACAATATCTCCTACTCTTATCTCTTTGAAAACAAATACAAACCATGCACTCTCTTACATATTAAAAATGGCTTCTCAAACCTTTATTTATATCTTTCCAAATGAACTTTGGCATTCACCCTTTGATCCTCATGGAAAAGGGCACCAAACTTGCATGACCCTTCGTATCCTTGAATTCAAAAATTCATATGGTGACCCTTCATAAGAAAAAGTGTCCTTTCCTCTTTTGTCTTTATCTTGGTTACTTTTCATATTCCTCAAAGTGTCCCTTCATGGAAAAATGTGCTATACCTCTTTTGTCTTCACATGGTGACTCTTGGAATTCATCAAGATAACTCTTCATGAGAAAATGCATCTCATTCCTCTTTTATCTTTTACCCCATGACTCTTTGACTTCTCCATGGGCCCTATTTTGACCTATATGCAACCAAAAATATATTCATTAATATTAAATAAATATTAACACACATTAGCCAAGATATGAATATTAAAAATACTATTAAATGCAAAGGGGCCTTTATCACCAAAAATGCTAGACCTTTGACATCAATGAAAATATTTCCAATAGAATATATTATTGATATTTTAAGAGATAAGCCAAAAAATTAAGTGTTTGAAACATCAAGGTGGTTTTAATTTCTCCTAAAATTTCATAGTTTTGACAATGCCCTTGTTATAGATTTCATCCTCCATTTGAAGATATAATTTTCTACTATTTAAGGCATGCAATTCCATTCTACAATCATGTTCTTAGTAATTTATATAGAATTATAGATGAGGTGACCATAATCATAGAAATATGCTCCTTCAGTGACCTCATCTGTATCTTTAGTAGCAAAGGAAAACTAATACTAGTGTATGTTATATATGTCAAAGATAAAATCAAAGGTATCAGTATAGATTATTTGCCTAAACCTTGGAGGTTTGTATCTTTATATATTATCAAATACCTAAATTTTGAGGGTCAATGTAGTTTTTTAATTTGCATTATGATGTGAATGTTGATTCGTCTGAGATATGGCATGCAACAACCCCAACACCTAATCAATTTACCCTCTTTTTTATTAAGATCCATTAAAGTCATGGCTATGACATACCCTAATAATACATATGATATTTTCCACCATGGACTAATTCAATTGATAATCCAACACCATTTTCTATAGAAAGAATAAGGCATAAAATCCTAGATTGTTTTTTGTGAAGGGAAAGAGAGGAGATATCCCAAATTTTATAATAAAATATCATGATATCCTTGTACCTTAAGATCTAGGGCTCAACACATGATTTATTCATATAAATTAATTAATATTGAGTCAAATAAAAGTACACAATCAATAATTAGGTATATTACACTTAAACCTCCAATTCCTCTTAATGTAATTGCATCATCAGAGCCAAGCATAAAATTAAGGCTTAGGTCTTCCACTAAGAACCCTAAGCAATCTTCCCAAATTACATCTACATAGGAACCTATTAAAATCATTGAAGATGAATCATTACTAGACCCTATTTCACATCCTGCACCTCAAAAATCCTCACATGTAAAAATTATTTCTCTCATTTAGAAGAGGAGGAAATTAATATTTTTTGTTGACTATGATGAAATAATGGCTAAAAAAATCTAGATAGTCTATAGCAGGAAACCACTACCACTACCAATGGGTCACAAGATAAAGAGGAAGTATAAACCCCTTTTCCATAAGATGATTTTGAAAAAAAAACTCCTAATATTTTATTTACTACCTCCACACAATAATCAATTGATAAGGGTAAAGATCCAATGATTGATGAAGAATATCAACTTTCCAAAGAAGTAAATGATGTAGAGTTGTAACATGATTTGGAATTATCTTAGTTGGAGGACATAATCAAGAAAAATGTGGAAGACATTACTAAGTTAATCTCTTCATCATAGAGTATATATTTTATAAATTTTATTTTCTTGAAATAAATAGGAAGTATTCAAATTCAATCCTTAGAAAAATTAGATGACTCAAAAAATGATATTAGTGATTTGTGGAGCTATACTAAAACACTTGAAGAAGATAATATCTCTTTGAGAATAAATATTCTAAAATATGAACAAGATAATGCTAAATTAAAATCTCAAATAGATTTCAAATCTTCTAATGTGCCTCCTAGAGTCATGATAGAATAAGGTTGCCAAACCACTATGTCCTATCTTGATTTTAGAAACCACTAGGAGTAGGTTTTTTCTAAGCTTGGAGAATTAAAAATGTCAAAAAAAAACCATCTTGGGAAAGAAAAACAATAATTACAAGAAGATTTGTCATAGGCACAAAAAAAGGAAGAAAAAACTAGATAAACCTTTCAATTTACCTATCAACTTGGTGAAAATTTATTGTCTTGTAGGAGTCCTTCCTCTTCATACAATATATTATTGAATGAGAATTTTTTTAGATGGAAGTTACTCCAGATATTTTATAGTTTGGCCGATAAAATCAATAGAAGTAATGAATTCTTGATAGTTTTTCAAAACAATGCCCTTGATAGACAACATTTATTATGTGAATTCTATCTATGTGATATCATTTTAGGGAATAAAAATAATTTATTTTTAAATTTATTTATTGTAGAATTATAGTTGAGCGATAATCTTTCTATATATAGGAATAAAATAACATGGAAATAAAGATATGATGATCATATAAACACTACAAAGTAATTTGGTCTATGCATTAGACTTTAGTTCAGTGATGCACAATAAATATTGGAAAAAATCCAAAGTTTTTATAGACAATATAAGATCCATGATCATTATATTTATACTTTGCAAGATGGTATCATCAATTTTAAATTATTTGTTCAACATTTATTTGACCAAGTGGTAATTTCCTATATATAATTCTATAATATGTTACCAATCACTTTAAGGTGAAGAGAAGTTATATCCCTTATCAATATCAGATAGAATATTAGAATGGATAAGGTTATCACTTAGATAATTATTAATGTACTTCAAGGAGGAAAGAAAAAAACTATCGATAGGGATGAGATTAGGGCCTCCTCTATTACTCTCCCCTATGTTTTCATGGAAGAATATAGGGCCACAATTTGATGAAAAATTTACTATTTGGCTTCATTTTGTAAATATATATATGGGATTTACTCCTCACCATGAAATAAAATTTTAAGATTTATATTCCATATATGATCTCAATCTCAAGATGGAGCAAAGGGTTCATACTTATGAGGATAGGGAAATTTAGTTTGCAATGGGACTTGAAAAAGGTAAGGTGTGGGAGAAATGATGAGTCTACATTATGAGTCATTATTTATATGATATATCATCCTTCATAGCCTTAAACATGTCATTTTAATTGAGAATTGCATGTATTATTAGGGTTTATAACTAGCCTAAGGTAGAAAATGGATGATTTTATCTCTATAATCTCATATGAGTCTAAGTTAGAATTTTTTCATGATGCTCTAACTAATTGCATGTTTAGTCTTCATATTTTGATATGTATAGGTATGATAGCATATAAATAAGAGTTTTTATAAGATCTCATAAAGATAAGGATGTTCCATGACCAAAACCTAATCATTTGAAGTATAGCTACATATTTTATCAGTTAGCTATAGATACTAATAGTTAGATATGTATTCTATCAATTAGCTATGGATTACAATAGTCGACTATGGATTATGACAATGGTACTATGAATTCACATATTCACTTCAAATTTGTCCATAACATGTTATAAATAATTTCAAAATATTTTCCACCTATTCCATGATGATTTAAGACTCATTTTGATACTTTCTATTTTTATACATGTCTATATATGGATTCATATTTATGTATAGCTTACCATTTATGGAAGTTATTGTTACATGCTACAACTCTAGAGTCATAAGATATGGATAAATTGTATGTAAAGATTTGGTGGTTATATATGACTAAACATAGTAGTTTCAATCTCACGTGGATCTTTCTAATCCCTTGAGGATCTTGTTACAATGCTTTCTCTATTTTGTCTAATCACCCAATCTTTCTAAATGTATTCTTGTTATAAGATAGTTTATTTGTTATCTAGTTTCTAGGATAGTTTCTTTTGCATATAATAAATGGGTAGATCCATGCTCGATTTTAAGTGACACAAAATGTTTTAATTTTTTCTTCTTTTGAATACAAGAAGAAATCGTAGTAGATTACTCTTTCATTTTATGTGTTAATGATAACATTTAATATTGAGTTGATTTAACCTTAAATCCAAGGATGAGCAAGGGCCCACTCCCCAAGGAGTGAGGAGATGTTAATTTTGGTATGTATAAGTCCATTTCTTATTTGTTTCAATTGGAATTAATATATATGATCTGTTTGATAAGACTTATAACATATAGGATATAATAGATGTTAATGTGTTTACTTTCATATTTGAATAATCATTTATCATTTATTTAATTCTAGTAACTTTCATTTTGAAATTTAGTTTAGAAGTGTGGGTTTGAGATTTAATTTTAATGTGTTTATTTCAAAACATTATGTGATTGCTTTCAAAGTATTCAATCCAATAGTTTGGTATGTTTATGTTTCAAGAAAGAGTGTTTATTTTTACCATTAGTTTAGATTCTTAATAATAGAAATTTAGGATAGTACAACACCAAAAAGTCTCTAAACAACATTTTTAGCTAAAACCAATAAAGTAGCTTACTATAGGTAGCCTTAGATACTAGCCATGATAAGAATTGACACCAACATATATTGGTTAAATGAAGGGGTAACAATGAATCCCATCAATAAAGAATAGGAGATGGATTTGTATAAAAATACATGATCTTATTTTAATGCCTAGTTCCTGATAGGGAGGTGTGAGGGGGAAATGCACCCCCCCCCCCCACTATGGGGGTCTAAGGGGGCATAATTTTGTGAAAAATGCATTATAAAATATTGTAATTTCATAGTTAATCTAGAACATTTACTATTAGGTTTTAGATGTAATGGTAGAAATTAATTTAGTGATTTTTTCCCTAATTTTTACCCCTCCTTTGATATGAGGGCATTGTAATCAAGTATAATGGTGGGAGAGTGAAGAGGATATTGTATTGGATGTATTTTAGGTTTTTTCTTTTCATTTGTTGGACTGAATAATAAGGACTAACAGTTTCTATGTGGATGTGGCCCATATTGGGTGAACCATGTTAAATGTATGTCTCTTTTCTATTGTGTTTTTTGAATTTTAATTCTATCTTTATTTCATTATTATTTCTCTACATCCTATATTCATAACAAAAAAAACCCCCAAATAATATTGTTAGTTAAACTAATAAAGTACATTACTACAGACAGCCTTGGACATTAGCACGGGTAAGAATTGACACCAACATAGATTGGTTAAATGAAGGGGTAATAATGAATCCCATCAATAAATCATAGGAGATGTATTTTTATAAAAATCCCAAGGATGGGATAGTCAAGGGACCCCCTTCCTTTCCCCAAAATTTTAGATCCTAGCCTTCTATCTCCTATCTGTATTGAATGAAAACATAAAGGATATATAAGCTTTCCAAGGAGAATGATGGGAGAATGAAATAGGTTTTGGTATTATGGGGCCTTGATATTTCTACATAACCTAGATATATACTATGGGATATATACATCCATGGAAGCACCTAGAAGAAATATAATTTAGGTACACCTATAGGAACTTGGTGAAAACACCTAATTTTGCCTTGGAATTTCCACATTTGCTTTGGATATTAATGGAAGATGGATGCCAAGTTATCCTATAGATGGTACATATATTTAAATACTTGGCATGATATTTCAAACATCTTATTTTCCATCCAACATGCCATTTCATGAAAAAACCACCTTTTGAATGTCATAAAAGGGAAAAAAAACACATAAATAGTGAGATGTACATTATAATTTAACTCTTAAACCATTTTGGGGAGTGGTAAAGACTATAAGAGGTTTAATTTATCTTTAATATTCCATGACATGATTAATATGAGCCTTTATACCAATTAAACCAATTGAACATTCTTATTCAACTTTCATAAATTCTTAGAATAACACTAGGTTTTAAATGACATTTACCTTAAATTTTCCAAATAAACCTAAAATAATGCTAATAAGGGTAAAATGGCCACTTGGTGGAGATTTCAATGTGTTGAAAGACTATAAAACATATGACAAGGTCATGTTTTTGAATATAAGGGTGACCATTTTGACCAAGGGGTTAACATTGGTCAACAATTCTTTTTATCTAGCTTAGTAATTCAAAATTTCCAATTGTTTCATTTTATTATTCTTATTTTTTAGTAAAATTACTTAGTAATTTGAATTCACATTTTTTTGTTTCTTGTTTTTAGTTATTCTAATACAATACCACACAATCAACTAAATCAACCTGGATAGCTTAATTTTGTGTATATTTGTCTTTCCAAACAAACTAAGTTGACCTATCTAACCTTGTTTATTTTTGGCCTAATTTTATAATAGACTATGTCAACCAACATTGACCTTGTTCTATTTTATTTTCTCAACTAGATCAACTTTCCTTTCATATTAATTACTTTCATTTTTTATTTGAAATGAGTTGGATAATTATTTGTTTACTTTCAAAATTTTCAAATTGGTTTTCACCACTTGATTTGTACCTTTATTTTCACCTTTTCTAGATTTTCCTAGAAATTGTGTAGTGGAAATTTTAAAACTATTTAACTATTATCATGAAGGGACATGTGATACACTATTTACTATCCTTGTCTATCATTTAAAAAAAAATCTTGAGAGACTTATCCCAATACTCATATCCATAGCATAAACATAAAAATGACTTTTGATTTCCACATACCTCAAGGTATTTCAAAAATTCATATGATTTAAATTGTATTTAACCTTATGAATCCATCAAGATGTTTAATCTTGTGGTTCATCAGTTAGTAGTTAGCATGGATAATTTACTTCTAGTTTACCCTTAAAATTAGGTTTAGTTTACTATGGGTAAGGTATAATCTTATATATTTAGCATTCTAAAACATTAGGTTGTCACTATCCAAAATACATGCAAGTGTTTTTGGGAGCCTAAAAAACAATCAAATCTTTATAGATGGTACTCCTGATCTTATTTTCATATAACTAGTTACATAGTTGTAATTTTCATTTTTATATATGGATTGCTTATCTCTTTTTTATTACATAATGTGTTGAATAACATTGATATTTCTATGTTGTGTTACTCAACAAGATATACCAACATCGACCTAGTTGATTGTGTTTGGATAGACTACACTGACTAAACTTGATTTGATATTTTATATTCTACTTGTCTCTATTTTCATATAGCATCATCTAGTTTATAGTAAAATGTATTCTAGATCCAACTAGGTTGACCAACTCAACCTAATAGATTTTTAGACTTCTATTTTTTTATTTGTCTATCTAATTAGGTCAACTAAATTGGCCTTACAGGTTTCTACAAATATTTTTCTTATTTATCCAACTAAGTAAACTAGACTAGCCTAGTAAGTTTTATAGATTACTCTCTCTACCAGTTTGTCCAACAAGGTCAACTGACCTAACCTAATACATTTTTAGACTGTTACTTTTTCCTATTTGTACAACTAGGTTGATTAGCTCAACTTGGTAGGTTTATAGACTACTAGTTTTTCCCATGTGTTCAACTAGGTCAACCAACTTGACATTGTAAGTTTTAAGATTGTTATTTTTTACATTTCTATCCAACTAGGTCAACCATCTTAACCTAGTAGGTATTCATACTATTATTTTTCACTTGTCTATCCAATTAAGTTGACTAGATCAACCCTATAGGTTTATAGACTATTACTTTACCTTATCTATCCAACTAAATCAAAAAACTCCACCTAGTAGGTTTTATCAACCTTTTAATCCTAGTCATACCTTCACCCTTCATCATGTAATACATTTTTGACAAAACTAAACTGTAAAATCAAAATGATATGATGAATTTCACTAACCCCGCTAAACGTCTTCATTCCAAAATTTCTTAAACTTCCACAGAATATATATATATATATATATATATATATATATAATCAATGGTAATGTTTCCACTAGAACCAAAAAATATGTGTCACATCCTTAAAAATATCATGATCCACTTAAATATCCTCCAAAAATGCCTATTGTAAAGGATGAAAGTGATCTTTAGTATATTACCTAAATGATTCTTGTTATCAATGAAAAACCTCAAAATTAGGGTAAGGATCCCATGATAATCTATTATCTCATGATGGGACCTCATCTTCAATGTCCCCCTCACCCATGTATATATTTTCTATAAGTCTTGGGGAAAGCCACCTTATGACTTCTTCATTACCTTTCTCTTCTTCCATGTGTTTAAATTTCTCTACTACTTCTTTTACATTACCTAGTATATTGAATACTATGGTAGGCCTCTCTTATAATGAGCCTACTCAAAGTTCCCATGTTAATGCTTATGACAATGCTACCACCAATGCATTTCACTCTACTTCTAATAGTCAAGCCACTATTAATACTAATCAAAATATATTACAATCCATGAATCAAATGGTTACTTTTGAAACTAATAGTGAAAATAAAATGATGAAAATAAAAACCATTTTTTTCAATTACAAAATCATCCTCAATATCCTCAATGGGTATTCAAAAATCCTAAATCCCCATATCCCCCATAAGAGATGCACAAGGTAACCTTATAAATCAACCCCCACTTCTAAATAATACTATCAAACACTTAAAAAATGAACCCTTAATTCTTCAAATTTCCAATATTTAAATAAGTGTTATTGTTCCTATTATTTATTATAATGGATCCATTAATATTTAATTGCATTTGAAAGCTTTAATAAACCCTTAAAAACATTAGATTAAGTTCAATACATTTTCTACCACCAAAGTCTTAGCTAAGACATTTTCATATGATGCTTTGAATTGGTATAATCAACTCAATTATCACACTATATCTATTTTATAAGACTTAGTTAATTCATTGGTATAATAATTCAAAACTAATGATCTTCATGAAAATATCTTAAGTTCACTTTATCAACTGTAAACAATTAAAATCCAAAATAGCCCAAGTGTTTTTAAGAGATGGAAACCCTTATCCAATAAATCCAAACATAACATGTTTTAATACAATATATTTCAATCATTCACTAATGCTCTTCATCCAAAATTTCAATATCATGTTCAAACACTCTCTTTAAAATCCTTGGAGGAATCCCTATACTAAGCCAAATGTCAAGATTTCTCATACAACTATTAGAGCCTTCCCACCCTCCAACTAGAAATCAAATATTTATTAAATATAAAAATTGACATGCTAATAATGATGGTGTTTTAAATAACTATGATTCCATACACATTATTCATGCTATCTTCCCAAGTCGTTTCAATGATACTACTCTTTCAAAACCATTTTCTACCAACTCTTTTCAACAACCTAGTTATACATCTTCCCATGTTAATAATTTAGATTCTCACAAACCACTTTCCATGAAAGAAATTCAAAAAAATCTTCCTATAATTCCAACACGATATCTTCACCCTACTCTCCCTACCAAACATTGGTATGATCCACACAAGTTTTGTTGGTATCATGCAATTTAGGATAATTCTTATGAGACTTGGTTCTAACTTAGAAATTTTTATCTTAAATATCTTCTTTCCCCTAATTTTGATCATAAAACTCTAATTTGTGAGCATCAATAAACTAAAGAAGTGAAAACTAAGTCTCATGAAACAAAACTTAAGTTTAATTCCCTTAATCAAGATAACACTCATATCACTATCTATGAGGATCCTTTTCCTAATCATCAATCAAGTACAAGTCAACCTCCCACTTCCAACATTATTGAACATTCTATCAACCGTAATTATTTCATTAACGATGAAAATGTGGTCAATATTAATAATATGTAGAGAGTAGTATCTTACATTGATCCTTATCCACATTCTAACTATAATAAATTTCCAAATTTCCATACTATTGAATCCACTTATCCATATCAATTTACATAACTTGAAAATATGCCAATAATTGAAACAAATCTAATAATACAAACTACTCCATCCATTATCCCACATGTCCAATAAAATGAAACATTTACATACTCATTCTCTTTCCATTGATAAAAATTATAATTCTAATATATCCTATACTTATCTTAACTCCATATTACCCACCTTGAAAACTATAAATCAATCTGCTTCTACGCTTTCTTCAACACCTACAACATCAAAATATTCAAAAGAATCAATCATGGGCCCAATTATGCCACCAATAATATTATCTAATTAAACTCAATAAGACACACTTATCCTAACCACATAGACTAAATTGAAATAAAATACTCCTTATCAACATCAATTTAAAATCACTTATGATCGACCTCCAAAATTATTTACTTTTATCTAATAAAACTCTAACTAGATATGATGAATGATATACCATTATGGAACTCTCTCATCTCCCATCTCAAAGTCATTTTATATAAATCATGAGTATTTCCCCTCATCATTGTGATCACTTAATGTAACTCTTATTTGAAATTAACATTCCTTGACCTTCCCCTTATGGGGGAAAGAAGCCACTTTATCTATATATGAATATAGTATTCTTTAACAATGTGAGGAAATGTCTCTACAAATTGAGGAAAATTTATATACTTCTCTCACACTCAAATTTTATATCACTTCAATGATTTTTGAAGAGATATTATTTCATAAGGATGATCCTCAATTGTTCCTTAGAATCCAATTCAGTAATATCCAAGTCAAACATGTGTTGATGGATGAATGTTTTGGAAGTTGTGTTTCTTCTCTTGACTTCATTAGATCACTTGGATATTTTGAATGTAACCTTAAGTCTACCCAAAACATATATCAAGGATATGATCAAATAAAAATGCCTCCTCTAGGTTGTATTTAGACTCATATCATAGTTCCTCATATCACAATTTGTATTAAGGTCATGATATTCCATTTACCATTATCATATAACATTTTACTTGGTTAACCTTGGACACACTGCATGAGAATTATATCCTCATCAATATGTCAATGTGTAAATTTTCCTCACAATGGTGATATCTATAATTTTTAAGGATACATGAATCTTTCAAATCTTGAATAGTTCTAGTAACTTGTTGTATTCAAAATAACCACCCTTGAACCTTTACCTATCATCTTTTTTCATGAATCTCAACTATTTAATTGTCCTATTTACCCTAATAGAGGTTATAATGGCCACCCTAAACCTATGAGAAATATACCCCCTAACCTATTATATTTGATGAGGATTAACCTAATGATATTACTTTGAAAATCAAAGCTTATAATCTCCATTCACACATAACTACTCAATTAATTCCTTATTTACAACCTCAGTCTCATAAAAAACCAATCAATGAGATTATTTATACCACAATAAATACTAAAAAATTCATTCCTCATGATTCTTAAATTGATAAAATCATTGATTATTTCAGTATTGATCTTCACACTCCTAATTATGATTATGGATATTCAATATATGACCCATTTTTAGTTGGTTTAGCTCAAGCTAAATATGCATAAGTACTTGGATATTTTTCTTATTTATAACATTATTTACATGTTCATAGTATATTTACTTCTCATTATAATAAACCTAACATTTTATCTTGTTCACTTCATGTTATCACATATGATATGGAGTGCACACACACACTGCTTCTCATCTAGTCATTATTGATCCTCTTTGGAATATGTTTCTTGATCATGCCATGATAGTAACAAATTAGTTTTCTAGGTTTTTTTTATCCTTTGATATTATTCCTTATTGAATGTCAGCCACATTACATTGACCCAAATATATATCTTATAGCATATCCCTTAGGTCTAGTCTTGGTCCCATTATGAGTAGTCCTACTAGTGGTTATGTCATATTACCTTTATCTAAGATTGATCCCCTACCTACATAATGGGATGATGATCCATAGTTTAAATTTAATAAGTTTGTTATTCATTGGGATAAGGATTGTCATGCACATCAAATATTATCATCATAATAACAACTAATAAGTTTTACCTCTACTATAGACAATAAACCTATCTAATACACCACTCCTCAACACATTTATTATTTTCATGGCACAAACATGCATACCTATACTCATTTATGACAACTTAAGCAATGAATTTATGCACTTCATCTAGAGAAGACACAATCTACTAATATGAACCTTCTTCCCCCTATGATACTTGTAGATTATATTCCTAAACATGGGTATGTTTATTATCTGTAGAATCAATGTGCTACACATCACACAGATAGGTGTAGAGTAATGAAGTAATAATTTAATGATTTCCTATGGCCTACACTACCACCTTCTCAATAGTGTATATTGGGTTGTTCATAGGCAAAGGCTCAGCCTTCCCTACACCCTTCATCATCCCATAGATTTAATTCTTTTGGTCACATTACAACACCATATCCTCACATTTATTATCATTCATAAGATATGCCTCATGCTCAACCTTCATATTATATCAAACCCTCATTATCATTTGAGATAATATGTCATGAAGTACTCACATGTCTTAAAGTGAATATATATGATATTATGGTTAAGGCTAGGTTCCTATTACAACAAGTTTTATTTGATGTTATTGATGATGTATGCCATGAGATCTAATATTACTTGTGATCATGTTGTTTTTTTATGGCATATTATGCCTCATATTTTCACTTTTTGTTCTTGATATCCATAATTAATTATAAAATAATTATAAATTACTTATCTTTTTTATTTTTCCTCTCTTATTTATCTTTCCATTTCTACCTTTAAATTCATTGTTCTTGATATGAAAATCTCATCTTTTTACATATTCAATTTCAGATCTTTAATTGTGTATCATTATATACTTTTCAAACACATATTCTCCCCCTATTTTGGTATGATATTCCCTTACATTCATTCTTGTGATAGCTCATTTATTCAATATTATGGATATTTATGCGATGTGGCTATTAGATCACATTTTAAAAATATCATATTTTACCTTGTGATTATCTAAAAATAATTCTTATCATTGTACCATATATTACATACATGGATCTCTCATGATGTTCCTTTATCCCATATCATCCTTTCATTTAAAAGACACATATGATTAGTCTTGAGATTGCACACTTACCTATGGGCAAGTTTAAGAACCTTTTGGATGACATAGTCTTTAACAACTTTCTGTAATCAATGTGTAAGCCTTATTTTGTTTTCTACTTACATTAATCATGATTGGTTTTACAAATACCTAGGAGTAGGTACAAAAAAATAATAAAAAGTTAAAATATAAATCATTAAAACAAAAGGTAATTACAAATTCAAAATTCAAAATCATACCAAAAGATGTGATTCCTCTTTGGCACATATATTATTCTAGTTTGACCTCATAATAGATCAAAGATCCATTGGTGTATGGTAGGCCAATATAATAGGATAGGATGTCTCATTATATTATTTAGTTCAACCTAATTTCTCATACAAGTTCCCAATCTTCATAGTAGACCAATAAATTTGTAAGGGGTCTTGAGGAATGGGGAACCCATCATGGGAAGGTAAGTCCATTTAAAATTTTAATGCATATACAACCATCATAATATGATATATGTACTTCAATTATTAATGAAAAAAAAATTAATACGATTGCATTTGAACACCAAATCTAGTTGTTAGATCAATAGAAAAGACATTCACCATGAAACAATGAGAGAAAAGTTGAAAACACCATAACACAGATATATGTGGAAAAACCTCCAAAAGATAAAAAACCTAGAAATATTATTCATATAATGAGAAACTAACATGTACTCAATATAGTCTTTCTTCCTCTCACTTCTTTTTTTCATTACATCTTACAATATAAACTCTTTATTATATATGAAAGGTCATTTTCCCATTATAAATAACCTTTTCTAATAACCATATTAAAGGGTCTAACCTCTCCAAAGGTCATTTAATATATTTTGTTATTTATTTACATGAGGATGAACTCATGATAAATAATAAAATATATTATTATTTAACCAATGTAATTTAATGTATTAAGGGTACATAAATAACACCACTTAACCATTAATTATTCTAATACTCCCCTTTAATATTAAATGGGGATACATGGTGATTTTTAGGAGGTAAAAACATTAATAACTTTCACTCCATGAACCATCTACATGATGATTTTTAGAAGGTAATAATTGAAGGAAACATCCTTCATCATGCCATATTCACCTTTAAAGTAATTATTCTATGTAAACATAGTCACCAAAAGGTATTACACTATCTAACTATAGACATCCAAATGTATTACACTATTTAACTATAGACACCAAAGGTATTACACTATGTAACAACAATCACATAGTCACCTTTAAAGGAATTACATTATATAACTATAGATACCCAAAGTTATTACACTATGTAACCATAATTACAGAGTCACATTTAAAGGAATTCCACTATACACCCATAGATACCTAAAAGTTTTGAACTATGTCCACATAGGCATATTTAAAATAATTACATTGTATTACCCTAAACCAATTAGAGTGAATTTAGGATAGCATGATCATGAGATTACATCCCACTGTGAGAATACATCCCACAATTTCTCATGAATAATCAACCAAACATATTGGAGTCTTTTATAACATTAAGACCTCCATGCTACGATGTGTTGCATACAATGTATAATTTCATATGAAGTTTAACAAAATCACATAAAGTTATTTATTACAATGCTTTACAATGAGAAGAATTATAAAGAGATATAAGGAAACACATGACCCACACGACTGTTAAGAAGTGACATTGTTATGCACACTCCCCCTCAATGACAACTTTGATAAGGCTATCATTGAATGAACTTTCATAGGATTTAATTTGTTGGTTTTGCATTAGATTTTTCACTAAAGTTATAAAACTTTGACTATCACCAAGAAGATTGGTATAATGATAAACTTTCACATGATGTTCTTTTATCATCATTCATAGCCATAAGGCTTCTTTATCAACTTCCACATGAAGTACTCCAAGTGATAGCACCTACACTAAACATAAACACATATCCAAAAATATACTCATCATAGTATGGTTAGAATGCATAATAAAATAAAAAATAATATAAACCAAAATTTATAGTTCTTTTTTATATATTGAAGTATTCACTTTGCTAATTTTTAATGATCCAAGTATGGATCTTGCATGAATATGGAAGCAACACCCACATATTATGAAATATCTATCCTAATAATGGTTAGATAAATAAAAATACCAACAAGATATTTGTAAATAGAGGTTAGCTTTATTGCACATAGTTTTTGGATCAAGCTTTAATACAACCTTTAATATAAGCTTGCAATCAAATATGTTAAATTTAACAAGCAAATTATGTGATTCACATACAATAAATTCACTAATAATTTGATACTAAGTTAACTAAACATTAAATAGCTTATTAAGAATTATTCATATTATAATTTGAGTCATAAATTTTTTTTCTTCCTTTTAAAGTTGATAGTATAAGTTTGCATTTTATACTAAATCGAAAAGAAAAAAAAAGTTTTTAAAAAGAATTTTTATTAATATGATTTATAATTGTTCTTAAGATAAATACAAATATTCTAATTTTTAAACAACACTATCCACTTTAGTTTATTGTAAAACAATTTAAAAATACAAATAGTTACAATAAGGGTGAAAGTTGCAAGTATTGTATCATAAATAGTGTCACAAATTACTCTATTTGAATAAATTGTTGTAAAATAAATAGTAGGAAGTTTAAAATCAAATAAAATACAATCCCAATGTGTTTTAAAGGTGAAAAAACTTAAATATCTACTAGTCACATGACCATCTTTGACAAAGAATATGACAAGTCAAGGGTGTCAAAAGTGTCGAAAGTTTTGCAAACTTCACACATGAGATTTTGCATGACTAATAACTCAAATTTTTAACTAATTATTTTATAATAACTTAATTCATTTTTATTAAAAAAATAGATTGGGATTGATATTTAATTTAAGTAATTGATATTTAATATTTTCTAAAAAATACTAGTAAACTTCCCTTTGTCCAATACAAGAATTCACATGAAAGCTACTTGAATTAAAAATTTAACATACCCATTAATTCCTTACTGTAGCACACTTTATATGGAATCATGACACAAGTGGAGACCAGAGGAGGATTGAAGGAGCTATAAACATCCATTTTCAGTGATCAAAAACTTGAAAAACTTGAAAATTACCATCCAAAGCTACTAGTAGACCCAGATCTATAATTTTTTAACTATAAAATGATATTTTAATAATCTTGCTACTATTTTTTCATACTATGGCACCTAGGTAGAAGTAAAAAAAAAGCTATATTTCTTTTTAATGCTCTTTAGGGTCTTAAAATGGCTCTAACAGGGTTAAATATTATAGAAATCATGAAATAAACTTTCAAATCTCAAAAAATGACTGAGAATACATTATTTATATTTTATTTTTATTTTTTTTCTTCTTCTGTGGCCATAAAATTTGAAGTATGATTCTTGTGAGGAGAGAAAAAAAACTGTAGGAGACCAAATCAGACAAAGTAAATATCAAAATTGCTTAGAAATGGCCAAACTAAGCAAATGGAAAAAAACAAAACAGAGATTTACTACCCAAAATCTGATATTTCATTTATTTGTATCTCACACATGCTAAAAAATGCATTTAAGAGGAGAGATAAAATTTGAAATGAGCTACAAGAGTCCAAATCAAGTGAAATAAATGTCAAAAATGCTTAATAATGGTCAAACTATGCCAATAAAGTGACCAAAATGGAGATTTATTGTAAAAAAAAAATAATAATAAAAAGGAAGACCATAAAAAAAAATTTAATAACTCGTTTGCTCTCTTAATGTTTGTAACTCCTTGTAAGTGTTAGATATGTAACTAAAGAGCTTCAACCACATTCATAAATATTATTAGTCCAAAAAATAAGAAAATATTAACAAATTTGATGCTTGAAAAAGTATTTTTAACCTATTTTAATATTCTCAATTAAATCTATGACATGAAAATAGGCTTAAAATATGAAAAATTACAGAGATCTGAGATTTCTAGGCTTTCAAGAGATGAAAAAATAGAATAACTTACTTTCTATAGAAAGAGAAGCTTGACAATTTTCATGATCATACCATGGCTTGAAAAATGGATGGATCTAGGCTTGAACACAAGATCAAAAACTTCTATATATTTTATTATTTGTCATGAGTTTACCCTCATGTAAATAGATATTAAAATATACTAATTGACCTTTTGAGAGGGTAGACCCATTAATATGGTGGTTAGAAAAGGATATTTATAATGTATAGATTACCTTGCTTATATAATAAAGAGTTTATATTGTAAGATGTAATGAAAAAAAGAAGCGAGAGGAATAAATACTATATTGGGTACTTGTTAGTTTCTCATTATATGAATAATATTTGTGGGTTTTTTTATCTCTTGGATGTTTTCCTACATATATATGTGTTATGGTGTGTTCAAATTTTCTCTCATTATTTCATATTGAATGTCTTTGCTATTGATCTCACATCTAGATCTGGTGTCCATATGCAATTGTATTAGTTATTTTATCAATTAAGACCAAGTTTTGCATCTACTCATTAGAGAATCTTAGGTCTTTATTGTTTAAATATTTTTTAGCACAAACACATTTGCTTAAGTGTGTCTCATTTCTACTATGGATTTCTACATCTCCCACTTAAATTTTTTTAATTCACTCTATTTAGAATCTTACCCATGATATTAACCTCAATGTCTTAGTTTATGGATGATATGATAATTTTAGCCTCAACCTCAGTAAGGGAAACCAGTGAACTAAAATTCATTCTTATTAGATATGTTGAGGTTTATAAGCAATTGGTTAACTTCACCAAGAGTTCTTTATTTTTCTTGAATACTCTAGAGACATGAGAATTCAAAATTTCTATAATTCTTAACTACCAAATCAAATAACTTCCCTCAAATTGTATAAGTATGCCTTTGTTTAAAGGTAAATTGAATGAAGAATTTTGGAACCCTCTCATAGAGAGGTATAAAAAAAACTTGATGACTAGAAAGGTGCTCTTCTCTCCTAGACCAAAAAATTAGTCTTGCTCAATAGTGTACTATAGAGTCTTCCTATATATCTAATGTCCTTGTTGAAGATGCCCAAGAAAATTCAAGAGAAAATTTATGGAATTCAAAAGAACTTTTTATGGATAGGGGTTGAAGATAAGTTCAAATTCCACCTTTTAGATTGGAAAATGGCTTGTCTTCTAAAATCTTGTGGAGGATTGGGCATCAAAAATCTTTCCATCATGAATAAATCACTTATTACTAAGTTTTGATGGTGATTTATAAAGTATTCTAATCAATGGACTAAGATATTTTGTGTTAAATATCTATAAAATAGTTCCCCACTAGGATTCATGTATGAAGAAAACATTTTCAAAGGTTCTTCTATATGGAATTTCTTATCCAAGAATAGAGACAATATTCTAAAAGGCCATACATGGAAATTAGGTAATGACATAAGTATCAGATTCTAGAAAGATGCTTGGATCCTAAAGCACCCCTTAGAGGATCTTAAACCTTGGTACCAAATAGGTCCCCATTTTTCTATTATTCTTGGTGAGTGGGTGGCATATTATTTCCAAGAATATAATGGTAGAAAGTGTTGGAAATACCTGAGTATTGATAATAATAATGTTAACACAACCACCATTATCTTAGATCTAAATTTCCTAATCAAAGGTATTCATATACCCAATTTACTAAGAGAGGACAAATTACTCTGGAAGGATTCATCAGATGATAATTACCATGTTAATTCAAGTTATTTACTTCTTCAACCTAATTTTATGGAAGTTAACCTAGTGGAAAAAATGTGTAATATATTTCTAATTCCAAAGATTAACATTTTCTAGTGGTTGAGTGTTTAAAATAGGATCCTCACTATGTATAATCTTTGTAAAAGAGGGATTACCTTGGTGAATAGATGTGTCCTTTATGAGGGAGATATAGAATATGTCTTTTAAATTTTCTTGGAATGTGCCTTTTCATTCAAAATTTAGGACCTATTGTATAGGAAATTCCTAATTAGTTGGACTCACCCATTTTCTCTGTTGAATGTGTGGATTGCCTAGAAGAGCCCTTATGCTCACCAAGAACTTAAAGCTTATCTCAACTTGCATTACCTCATCTAATTTATGGTATATGGAAAGAATGTAACAATAGAATCTTTAGGGATAAGAGGAATACATGTCTTAGAGTTTCTAATTTTATCTTTTCACTCATTTTTTATAATTTCAATAGCACTATTTGGGGGAAGAAACAATCTTTCTCTCCATCTAAGGAATTCATTACTAAGGAATGGTTTATCTCCCTAGATGATAGACTTAAGGTGGATCCCAAGATTATCCTCAAGAAAAATGTGACATGGTTGGTTCCCCCTCCTGGGTGGATCAAGATTAACTTTTATGGGGTGTCCAAAGATAATCTTGGAGTTTTTGTGGGTGGAGGGGTGTTTCAAGACAATTAGGGGTTTTTTATATCTACATATAAAGGATGTATGGGTGTTCAATCGAATCATGTTACAAAAGCCTTAGTAGCTTTATGGGGTGTCCAAACAGATCTTGATATGGGATTTCAATATATTATGGTTGAGGGGGATTCCCTGAACATAATAAACTACATCAATAAGAATAATGTTGTTATATGGTTTATTACTCACATTATTGAAGAGATTTATCACTTGGTTGAGAGTTTCAAAAGTATTACTTTTTATCACACCTACTATGAAGGAAATATGCTTGCATATTCTTTTGCCAACAAAGGGGTAGATGCTAGACAATTCAAAGTATGGAATGCTAAGGAAATCCTACCTAATAATATTTATGATATCTTACATAAGGATATAACTAATCATAATCATGCAAGGAATGATTAAACTTAGTAGGAAAAGAATCCTACACATAATTAGTAATGATTGTGTTTTGAAGGATGACATGGGGTGAATTCTTGGCATTAATCATTATAAGTACAACATAGCCAATTTTATTTTGGATATTTTGAGACACATTGGGATTTATTTGTAAGTCATTATATGGTAGGGGAAAAGCTATATTTTTAGTTTGAAGGTATTTGTGGGTTTGTAGTCTACAATGGGAGGAGATTTAAATAGGTTAAAACCTTTTTTAATAGAAAACATCAAGAACAAGCTAAAGGTTTTGAAAATCCTCCATATTGGGGGCATTACTAATTTCATTGACTATATTTGTGGTATCAACATGCATCTATCTAGGCAATTTGATATAAATTGGAGAAATAGAGTGGTCTTAATCAAAAATATTTTAGTGGAAATTAGTGAGGAGTTCATCGCTACAATGACATGGATCAAAATTGAAGAACAAAAATTCAACAAGATTACTAAGGATTTTGATCATGAGAAGGAGAAATTCTTAGAGGTTAATGAGTGTATAATGCTATTTTAAGGGGGTTTCAAAAGATAAGACCTTATTTATCCATTAAATGAGGTTGCATATCATTTGATATGGTATGTGACTCTTGATGGTCACTAAAAGGTTATACATTTCTATCATTTTCCATTTTTAAATTACCTTTGACATAATATTCCCATTTGTATTTCATTCTACACCCTTCATTAGATGTAATAGTTAGTTTTGGAGGTGAAGAAGGGTAAAAAAATTGAGGAAACACTTCATCAAGTGGTTGTATTCCTTATTTACAAATATTTTTAGGCTCTTCATCTAAAACCTTAGGGTATGGTTGATGAGCATAAACCATAGTGAGCTCATTCAGGATGGTGTCCATCATCTCAGGATTGAATGGATGGTTAGAGCTATGAATATCCTCCCACAATTAGGAATTATTATATATTTTTTAATATCAACACTAATTCCAATCCCAGATAATATTTTGAGGCATCTCTTTTTGAAATACATGTAGATAATCCTTTTTATCAGGATAATACTTCTATAGTAGGCCTTGATGAGCCCTGTGTTAACAAAGAGAATCATAACCCTATTCCTATTATGTATTCTCTTGAGAAAGAGAATAATTTTAATAGGATATCTATAAGAAGAGATAGAGAGGATGGCCATAAAGACAAGGGTAGGGAGCCTCCCTCTAGTAATCATAACATTATGGATCCTAAAAACATTGTCAAGTATGCCAAGAATCAGAGCAAGGTAAAATGTTTATAATATGAAATTAGCATTCATATATTATTTATTAGATGGTTTATGAAGGACAATATCTAGCTAAAGTAAGATGTCAACAAGTTCAATCAAATAGTTGGTTCCTTTTGTACCAAAGAAAAGGAGGTTGAGCTTCTCTCCATTATTGAATACCTCAATGATAAAGATAATACCCTAGAGAGGGATAACAAAAACCTCAAATATGAGTTGAACATCTGTGTTAGTTTTAGAAAAGTTACTATTAAAAACACTATGCAAAACATGAAAGGCATGTCCATGTGTTTCAACAATAAGGGCGATACTTTTGAAGGAATTGGACCTAATAAGAAACTAAAAGGCATCATCATTGGCAATGAGGGGGATAACATCAACAATATCATTGATAAAAACCTTAAGAGTATGACTAAAGAATGGAGAAAGGATTATGAAAACTAGAAAATATTGAATAGATAATTATTTCATGTCTAGTTTGGACTATGTGAGTGTTGTTGTTTTGCTATGTTTCAATTGTCTATTTTTTGTATCTATTGTTCTAGGTTCTATTTGTTATTTTGGAAGATGGGCTTTATTTATACTTTTGGTTGTCCATAGGTGTGATACTATTGTATGGGTAGCATCCCTTTAAAAACCACTTTTACCTTTAATAAAAACCTTTATTAGTATCATTAAATAGGTGATCATACCTCATTAGTTTACATTTTTTGAGTTGCAATATAAGACATTGGATAGGACTAGGCATTCCTCATAAAATACCACTATTTATTATAAATACCCTCCATTTTTACACTTATTTGGTTTTACTTTTATGAGGTTAACTATAAGACATCAAATAAGACTAGGCCTTCCTCAAAAAAATCCCTTAGCTCTTATTAAAAAAACTATATATCATGTATTTCTATAACCAATCATACTCTTGTATATTAGAGATTAACACA